>JANBXA010000069.1:87202500-87522500 GCA_030556225.1 Cricetiscus sungorus | reverse complement strand
TCTTTGCCCACTGCTTGCGTTCAGTGCCCCTGAAGCAAGGAAAGGGTTTTCACATCCCCTGGGACTAGAATTACAGACAGTTGTGAGCTGCCTTGCCGGTGCTGGGAATCAAAGTCTTGTTTTCCCGAAGAACAGTAAGTACTCATTAACTGTTGAGACCCGTCTTTAGCTCCTGATCTTGGATTTCTGACTATCCTGTTTCACCTTGGGATTGTAGACATGCGTCCACTACCAGAGTTTATGCAGTGCTAGGTATCGAACATAGGTCCTAGTGCATGTAAAACAGGCACTCTACCAACTGAGCTACATTACTAACCCCCGACTCAAATTTTTAAAAAAGATATGTTGTGTTAAGAGTAGGTTTTCTCGCTGGCCTGGTCCCTCAGCCGCGCAAACCCCAAATAACACACAGAAACACTGTATTAGATATAAAGCTGTTGGCCAGTTACTGGTTTCTTATTGGCTAGCTCTTTCTTAAATATTAACCCATTTCTATTAATCTAAGCATTTCCACGTGGTTTTATCTTACCAGAATTCTGCTCTCCCCGTCCTACATCTTGAATCTCCTCCCTACTCCTCCTTCTCTCCTCCTAGTATCCTAGTCCTGCCTATCTTGCTTTCCTATTGGCCAACAGTGCTTTATTCATTAACCAATAAGAGACACACATTTCCAGAATAACATCTCCCATCAATGTCAATAAAGGGAGCATGTCAATAAAACAAACAAAATAATTCTCTCTTCCTCTCTTCCTCCCTCCCTCCCTCCCTCCCTCCCTCCCTCCCTCCCTCCCTCCCTCCTTCCACCTCTCTCTCTCTCTCTCTCTCTCTCTCTCTCTCTCTCTCTCTCTCTCTCCCTCCCACCCTCTCTCTCTGTCTCTGTCTCTCTCTCCCCCTCCATTTCAGCACTTGAAATTGAATTCAATGCCTTTCACAGGCAGGACAGTCACTCTACCTACTAAGCTACAGCTTTAGAAATATCCTGAGCCTGGTCTAGTCCAGCCAACAATCTTCCTGCTTTAACCTACTGCATGCCTGAGATTATAGGTCTATGCCACCAGGCCCAGGCTCTTTCATGCTTTCTTAATAGTTAATATACCATCTATTTAGCTTAAAATGTCAATAAAATTAATAGTTGTATCTTATAAAGCGATTGTTTAAAAACTTCAGCCAGCTAAATATATCAGCTAACATCAGGGTTAGTTTGTTAAGAGATGGTTTTGATTTTCTCAAGACTGTGACCCTCTGTTTTGCCCTCTGCCTTCTCAGTGTCTGGGTCTAATGTCTGAAAGTAGATCTGCCTAGATTGAGCTGTGACATTTGGCAAAGGACAGCAACTACTGTTGAAACCACGCCAGTTCCCTTTTTTTGCTGTCCTTCAAGATGTGGCTAGTGTCTCACAGAGACACCATCCAAACAGGAGGACCAGAAAGTCATTAAGTGGCGCGTCCAGCATCCTAGGCTGCAGAGATTATAAAGGAGAGTGGAGACAGAGTTCAGAACACACACTGGAAATGGCTGGCATAGAAGCCAGGCTCTTCCTTCCCAGTGAGAAATGGTGTTTTAATTTAAATTCCATTCTGTCTGATCTCAATAGTGCTTAGCTACTTACCAATTTTGCTTCACTCCTCAATGCTATATGTATTTTCATACATATTTTATTTTTTCCTTTGTTGCTTTGGATGGCACAGAGTATGTTTTTCTATCATTTGTTTTCATAGCTTTTAACATATAAACATAGCCAATTTTTCCCTTAAAATTATTAGCATTCGATTTTTAGCTGGTATCTCAAATATGCCCAGAACCTCAGCATAGTTTAGCAGGACTTTTTAATACTGATGTGCCTCAGCAACGTGAGGACATCTTGTTGATGGGAGATGTCATTCTGTAAATATGTTTCTTGTATTGGTTAATGAATAAAGCACTGTTGGCCAATAGGAAAGGAAGATAGGAGGGACTAGGAGACAAGGAGGAAAGAGGAAGTAGTAGGGAGGAGTCAGCATGGTGAGACTGGAGAGAACAGAGGTCCGGGCCCGCTGTCCGGTAAGATGAGACCACGTGGAAATACTTAAATTAATAAAAATGGGTTAATCATTAAGACAGAGCTAGGCGATAAGGAATTAGTAACTGGCCAACAGCATTATATCAAATACAGAGTCTCAATGTGTTATTTGGGGCTGGCACAGCGGTGGGACCAGGCGGCCAGCGGGGAAAACATACTGGTTACATCTTGTCTTTCAGTGTTAATCTGCTTCATGTCTCACTATACAAGTTTTCTATTTGATTTGCCTGAAATATATTTGAATGGTAAAGTTTGCTTGTACATTTCCTTGGGAGTTTTTAAAAGCTCAAGTTGCACTTTGAATTAATAGCAATGATACCCACATTTCACTATTGTTTTTTTGCTTGCTTGCTTGTTTCTGGTATTGTTAGCCTCTGGACAAAATTCTGGTTGACTTTGCTGGTCTCTTGAAACATCAGGCTGCTATCTTCAATATCGTTGACAGTTTTCCACCCCAAAATTGCAGCCTGCTAAGCCAGTACCCACATATATAAATAACAATTTAGGAATTATTTATATTTTATCACATACTGGATTGTGTTAGTTTCTGTTTCTTATCTTGCTTAATTCCTTGATTTTTATTTTTTTATTTTTCTGAAAACCATAATGTGGTGTATTAGAGAAACCTTAGGGCGTGGTCATCAGATGGTACCCCTGGTTTCGATTCCCTTCCTGACAGTACAGTAGGTTCCTTTGTGAGGCATCTCCCTCTTCTTTGCTGTTTTGATTTTCCTCGTCCTGCTCTCACTGAGATGTCTAATTCAGGCATTTTTTGTCTTCATCTTAAGCTAGTGTTTGCATTTAGTCTGAGGGCTCATCTATTTATTTTTCTGATTCTAGAGAATTCTTTCTAATGTTTCTATAGAAACATCATCTTCAAGTTCTCTACTCTTTGTTTCAGGCATCTCCTTTTACTCTCCTTGTGACCTAACTTCTCTCATACATTTTAAAAACATAAATGTGATGCCCGGTATCAGTTACTTGTAATTGTTTGTGTCAGTTTAATATTAACTATTATACAAAGTGATAAGTTTCATTATGGCATTTTCATATATAGGTGTCTCCTGACCCTTTCCCCACTGTCCTCCATCTCATCTCCCTCCCCACCTTGTCCTTCTCCATCTTCTTCCTCTCACTACTCTCTTTGCCACTTCTTCCTGTTTCCCTTCTTCCTGCTAAATAGCCCTCTGCTTCTTTCACAACAAATGTGCTCTATTTACCCCTCCAAAAATTAAACACCACTCCCTCCTAATCATTCCAATTGATATATTAGTTAATTAGTGGAATAAAAATTTTTCAAAAGAAGAAATACAAATAGCTCACAAGTCTTTGAAAAACATGTTTACTATGCATAGCTATCATAGACATGTTGATTAAAACTGCTTCAAGCTTCTCTCTCAACCCCATACAGAAGGCTTGGCATCAGGAAAGTAGACTGTAATAAGTGCTGGAGAGAATTTGGGGTAAAGGAGCCCTTATGTACTGCTGGTGGGAATGACGTTTGGAGAAGCTACTGTGGAATATAGTGTGGCTGTTTCTAAAAAAGCCAAATGCAGATGACATGCTCACTGTCACAGTCCTCACAGACACAGGTCACTAGAACTTGCACTTCTAGCACCCTGCACAATTACACACTATACTATAAGTACCACACAACTACATAATAATTATAATGGCTAAAATATATTACTGTAATGCCAGCAACGAACTTCTAGCAAGAGTTCCCAGAGAATCAGGTAATATTCTAAGTATCTGGCATTATTTTTAGCTCACTTAACCTTTAAAACCATCAGTGCTGATCCTCAGAGAACCATTGAAATCCTGGAGGCTAGGTGTGCTGAAACACATCTGTATTCCCTCCCCTTGGAGGTGGAAGCAGAACCATCAAGTACTCAACGCTAGAGTTTGCCACGTAACAAATTTGAGGTTGTTCTGGGCTACAGGAGACTCGGACTTTAAAGCAAACAGACAAACAAAACAGAATAAAGCAAAGCAAAACCCAATGTGCCAGTGAGAGAACTGACGTGCAGAGTGAGAGAAGCTGAGCCTGGTGCCTGCTGTGCTAGCATTGTCACCATTGAAGAAGCGTTCCAGTTGTTTCCACGTGTAGCTGTGGAAAAAGCCCTACCCACACAGGAACCCACTATTCCAGGGTTCTGGAGTCAGTGGCTACTAGTGGAACGAAGCACTTCAGAGGAAAAGCATATGTCCATTTCTGAAAAAAAAAAAAAAGAAGGCTTAACAAATCTTGCTTGGCTTCTCCTCCAAAAGTTTTTAAATTGGTAGTTCTCCAGCAGGCTAGGAAATGCTTGTCTGGTTGTGAAGTTGTGAGATCCTTTTCAGGATCCTGGTAAATAAGCCTAGCTTTGCTGATGATACTAATATGTCACTCAGGATTTTTTTCTCATTATTACTTCATGGTACAGCCATTGCTTCAACATTGTTCAACAAGCTTAAGCACGGAGAGTTAAGACTCATTTTTACCACCACTGTAGGTTCTTTGTGCATTTAAAGTCCTATCAACCAACCAACTCTCTCTATACATACATACATACATACATACATACATACATACATACATAATACATAATACATACATACATACATACACACACACACACACACACACACACACACACACACACACACACCTCTTCCCTGTTAGTGAATCCCTTAACTACACCTACAGAGCACAGCTCTCAAGTTCTCCTCTATAAAGTTCAGGGTGGAGCCTTGAGCAGCTATGAGTCTTTATAGTAAAAACTTTTCCAAAAGTCCACAGAATTTAGAAAAACTGGGAAATTGACAGACATCTGTAGCATTGTTGTTTTCCACCAGCATGTCTGCCGCCGGTCTGGCATGCTGGCCCCAAATAACATGCAGAGACTCTGTATTTGATACAATCCTGTTGGCCAGTTACCATTATTGTTTATGGGCTAGCTCTGTCTTAATTATTAACCCATTTCTACTTATCTAAGTATTTCCATGTGGCTCATCTTATTGGGGAGCCGCCGGCATCTTCTTTCTCTCCATCTGTATCTTGACTCCTCCTTACTACTTCCTCTTTCCTCCTTCTAGTCTCCTAGCCCTGCCTATCTAGTTTCCTATTGGCCAACAGGGCTTTATTAATTAACCAGTATGAGAAACATATTTACAGAATAACATCTCCCATCATCTCCTCTTTACTGTCTATAATAAAAGAAGGGGTTTAACCTTAACATAGCAAAATATATCATACAACAGTTATCAAATAAGAATCACAGTTAACAATATTTAGTCCATTAACATTTTGTAAGACTTAAAGAAAATATCATCTATCCTATCTTTGTGAGACTAAAGTCCTATATGTAACTTATCTTTAATCCTAACTAAGGAAAACTATAACCATAACTATCTGTCTTTAACTCCTTCAAAGACCACAGAAGGATAATATATAAACTCTAGAAATGACAGACAACTCATTACCTGGTCAGAGACCTCAAGTTCTTCTGTAATGTTCCATCTTCAGCCCATAGGCCATAGTGTTTCTCCAGACTCTTTCATCCAGAAGTATTCTGACAGAACTAACACACTAAGACTAGAGGAAGTCAACCTAGCCCTTAGAGGAAGCCAATCTAACAGGTTGGCAGATTTTCAATGAGTGATGGCCAATATCCGGTCCTTTTGAGATGATGTCATTAATGTAGTAGTCTTCTAAATACCATTTCCCTCATTTCCCTCAAGTAAATACATGTTCCCTGTGTTCCAGTCCCTACTTATCTCCGTGCACACAGCATGGAGGCTTCAGTGGACAGTACCTTTAAAACACATTAGAAAAGTCAGCAGTAGTCTGTAGAGATTTCTCAGAGGTTAAAGCATGTATCACTCTTCCAGGGCACTTGAACTTGCTCCCCAGCACCTACATTGAGCAACTCTCAACCACTCTAAATCCAGGAGATCCGACATCCTCTTTGGACCTCCCTGACACCCATGGTGTACATTCCACAAGTATGTATACATACATACAGTAGAGGCCATGGTGGCTACTGATAGAAAACTGGCCACTGATAAATGAGAATTTTCAAGAAGAAATAAAAATTTCCAGGGCTAAGACTTCATTTAGCACAGTAAAATTTCAACCAGACAAAATACAACCCTTTTTCATTCCAGCTCCAGCCTTTACAGAAAAAGTAACCCAAAGAAAGTGCTTGTGTCTGTAATAATTTAAGACACTCAGCAGATTCATACCCAATGGTCTAGCTCAGTGAAACCCCCAGGTCAAGCGGTATTAGAATAGCTCATTAAAGTGTGAGAGACAGGGCCAATCTCATTCAGTAGATCTGGTGTGATGTGGTTATTTTGCATTTCTATCAGTCTCCAGGTGCTGCCAACACTGTTTCCATGGAGACTCAACTTTGAGCACCAGACTGAGGCTTTAGATAACTGAACTTGAAGTGGTGAGAATCAAGATGTGGCCACCACTACCTGCCCCATGTGCTTCATGATGTCTGTTAATTTCTTTATCTTCTTCATTAGCTTAATTCTTTTTAATACAAATTCAGTCTCTTGATCTTACCCAGTGTTCTCCTCCATATCTGTTGCCATGCTCTGGGTACTGTATGCCTGCTGACATCTACTGAGTAATGCAGCTGTGATGAACCCCATGAGACCTCACAAGATTGGGTCCACTAACCCTTTTTTTTTTTTTTTTTTTGGAAGGAGAGGAGAACTCATGGGGTATATTAGCGCTTAATAATCCCTAGTATGAGAGACTTCTTTGAGGGTGTGGCTACCTGTCAGCTACCCATGTACCCTTAAGTATCCCAGTTAAACAACCTGGCCCACCAAGACAGACTTGGTAAAATTATTTCTTTGACCTGCCATTGCTTTTTCTATTAGAGTGACTGGAATTAGGTTCTGGGAAGACTTATTTAGCAACATCTGAGTCATAGTGCTATGCCTAAAATGCATTGCTGGTGATTCCCATAACCAAAATCTTTGTCAGACTATCTGAGTGTTTAGAGTACATTACAAAGCAGTCTAGTCTCCTGCCTACTTTCTTGGATTCCTATGTGGCTTTATCAGCTAGGAATATTGCCATTCATTGTAACAAAATTACCCAAATGAATGAACTCTTCACTCTAAATTCAGTGCCCCCCAAGTTTAGTGACTTAAAACAATTAGCATTGACCATCACCCATAAGCTTATAGATATACAGGAAGAATCTCTGCTCTTATGACATCTCATACTTAGTCTGGGGGAAATTGGTTCAGTAGGCAGTTCCCCTGATCTTAGGTTAATTCTCTGTCATGTCAGCTTACTTTGGAGTGGTCTAGAATGGCCACAGCTGAGAAAATTGGGCTGACTTCACATGGCTTTTTGTTATATACAGACTGGACCAGGCTGGTGGACAAGGAAGTGGCAGAATTTGGAAAGAGAACTGAGACACTCAAGACCTCTTGTGGTCTAGAGTTAGAACTAGCTTGCCATTACATTTGTCACATTCTATAAGGTAAAGCAATTCTTGTAAACACAGGAGGCAGGCCCTATGAAGTTACTGGGAAAAGAGTATGCTCTCAGGAACAATATTAATTTGGACCATCAATGCACTCAACTTGCCACAGTAAGCAAAGCAAAATCCTTTTAAACCTATTACACAGATTAATTATCTCAAAGGCTAGGAAGCAAAAATGCAGCATTGACTACTAAGCCGGTTGACTAAATGTCTCAACAATGTTGTCAAGGTCACAGACACTTTCCAGTTTCCCCTCTCAGCTATTCTGGGTGTCTTGGCTCATGTACAGGCTGGCTCACATCAAGGTCTCCAACAGCTATCAGCAGCGTTTGAAGGAATATGCATCAATGTTCATATTTGCTGCATTCTTTTCTCTGGAAGCTCACAGAAAACCTTCCTTTGTGTCACTGTGTTGGCTTATGTCTTATGCCTTCCCAGTTCCAAACCAATCACTTGCTTTGGATTCCAATTAGGAGACTTCCTCACTGAAATTATGGAAAACAATCATTAATAGCTCATCTATAAATGATTGTAGAAGTATGGCAATCCTGGGTTAGCCTTTTCAGGTTAATAATAACACAAAATCCTCAACTATTGAGGTTCCCTTTGTCCCCTTTATTGCTGAAATTCTCTCCTACCATGCTGCCCTTCCGAGTATTGTTTCTTTAATCCACATGCAACTACACTAAGTCTATAAGGACAGAGCTAGCTTTTCACCCATGTCTCTTTATAGTAAATACTGTATTCTACCTCAAAACTCCCTAAGCAGTCTTTGCTTTGTTTAATTATTGGCCTCATTAATTTCCTAGCTATAGGGGAAGCTGCATAAATGAGAATTTCCATCTACTGTGTCTTGCTCGTGGCACACATTTCACTATGTATGAAAGACATAAAAAATGGCTATTGTTATCTTCCAAGCATCAATGCTCTAAAATTTCATCTTTCTGAGAAAAGGCATACACAGCCCTAAAACCTTGCATTCATGCGTGTGTGCAAACTAGTCCATTGAGAACATGGGCATTTCTATTTTAAAAGGACTTACTGGATTTTATTGATGTGTGTGATTGTTTGCCTACTCATCTGTATCTACCCCATGTGTGTGCAGGGCCCTCAGAGTGCAGAAGAGAGTCGGATTCCCTTGGAACTGGTGTTAGGGACAGTGGCGAGTCACTCTGTGGGTGCTTGTAATGGCTAGTTTGTTTGGTCAACTTGACACAAGCTGGAGTCATCAGAGAAGGGGGAGCCTCAATTGAGAAAATGCTTGCATAAGACCTGACTATAGGCAAGCCTGATGGGAGATGTTATTCTGTAAATATGTTTCTCATACTGGTTAATAAATAAAGCACTGTGGCCAATGAGAAAGCAAGATAGGCGGGGCTAGGAGACAAGGAGGAAATAGGAAGTAGTTAGGAGGAGTCAAGACGTAAAGCATGGAGGAAGCAAGATGCTGGGGCCGCCGCTCCCCGATAAGATAACCACGTGGAAATACTTAGATAAGTAGAAATGGGTTAATAATTAAGACAGAGCTAGTCCATAAACAATAATGGTAACTGGCCAACAGGATTGTATCAAATACAGAGTCTCAGTGTGTTATTTGGGGCCCGAGCGCCAGATGGGCGGCGGGCGGGCTGGCAGAAAACATATATGCTACACAAGCCTGTAAGACATTTTCTTAATTTGTGACTTATGGAGGGTCCAGCCCATAGATGGTGTCATACCTGGGATGGTGGTCCTGGATTCTATAAGAAGGCATGTTGAACAAGCCATAGAGAGCAAGCCAGTAAGCAGTACTCCTCCAATGTCTCTGCTGTAAGCTCCTGGCTGTGGGTTCCTGCCATGCTTGAGTTCCTGCCCTGACTTCCTTTGATGATGCGAAAGTGTCAGGTGAATAAACTCTTTCCTCCTCAAGTTTCTTTTGGTTCTGCTGTTTCATCACAGTAACAGAAACCCTAATATAGTAGAGAGTGCTAGAAATGAAGTCCAGGTCCTCTGCAAGAACAGGGAGGACTGTTAATTGCTAAGCCATCTTTCTAACTTAGGAAAAGAAAGTATTTCTGAAAAGTCAAAAAGGAACTGCTTTACTCAGGCAGTAATGATGAATTACTGAATGAATTTCATTTGTGTAATGCTTTTAGTCATATAAATATGTATTTACTATCTGTGAATGAGTCATGTATGGAAGAGATTACTTGTTCTCCATGTAGTTAAGGGTCCTTAGTTACCATGTCCTTTCAGGTGACCCTTCCATCCTCCTGCAGGTGACATACTTGGATACTTGGTCTCTCAGAGACCTTGCATGTAGAAGCTTCCTATTATCACAATGTCAGAGATCATACAGCAGCTACCCTTGCTTGGGCACTGCAGAAATGACAGAAATGACAGTGATTGTGCATATATAATATATATATATATACATATACAAATATATATATATATATAATATGTATATATTAAGACATTTTGGGACCTTAACTCACACTTTCGAGGCTGTATGTGCCACCTCTCTATCCCCCATAATTATGTTCATAATACATGGACTCCCAAAATTCTAAACTGTGCTCTCCATGTTTCCTGCTTGATGCCTTTAAAAGACACATCTTAGGGGAAAAAAATCACTGGCAACTGTCTGCCTAAGAGCATGTTACCAGACACTCTGTCTTGCTTATTTTCCCCTAATGGGAAATAAATGATGGGCTATGAGTCACCCATCACCATTCACTATCCTAAGCTCCACTATCAGACACTGGCTTGAAGGATGGAGAGGATTGAGGTGCAGAGGGGGGTATGTCAGAAAAGCCCTGAGATGCAGGGTACCTGCAGGTCAACGCATTCTTTCCCCTTGTTCACTAAGCCAGGGCTTCCTCTTTGAGGGGGCTGAGATTTCTGCCTCCTCCATGAGAGGCTTAGAGAGGAACAATTCGTTTATTTCCCAGTCAGGGTTTACTGTTGCAGGGATGGTTTTAATATACTGAGGATTTTGGCTTCAGTTTCCTGCCTTGAAACTCCAGCAAGTCTCAAACTGTTTGTTGCATCTATGTTGAGAAACAACACAAAGTTGAAGCTAACAACTGGCAATCGTCCCAACCTTTGTGTCATGATGGTCATTAATTAGGGGAAGGGTAGTGTGGGGAAAGCTGGCTGATTGGAATCTCTTGTTTGCTGATGTTTTTTTCCTTGAGGGAGGAGCTACCACATGGAGCTCTGTTTTTCTACAGGTAAAGATAGAGGGCAGGGAGAAGTGATGCATTCTGGGTACATATTTTGTTTCAACTGGCAAATTATCAAAGGAGAATAAATGAAGCTTTATCTTGATTAGGATTTCCACCTCCAAATTTCACTGTGTCAACCAGAAAAATGCCTAGTGTAAGAAAACGCTTCAGGAAAATGTACATGAAACAAACGACTATATTACATATTTTGGCCTTTCTGATATAGCCAGAGGTTTATGTTGCCTCTCACCTGGAGCATGGACTACTCTATAGGAAAACAGTACTTTCTGGCAGGCTTGACTTATCATAGGAGGATGGAGCACTGGTGCTGAGAGTCTAGAGTCTCAGAATCTTGGACACTTGAGTTGGCATTGAAATGTTTTTCTTATATTCCTTTATACTTTTTAATTGACAGAGTGTTCAAGGCTTCCCATTTCAGAATTGTAACACACACACATACACACACACACTGCTACCAAGTGAGAGGATCGAAGACTGTATTTTGCCTGATGAGCTTCTGCTTCGCTGGATCTGGCCACACAATCACAGCCTTGGTTACTTAAGTCATGTTACCCTGTGTAACAAATCTACATGGAAACCCAAGGAGATTTCTTTTTAATTGAAAATACTAGTACAGGCAGGGTGTGGTGGTGTTGTCTAATGTGTCCTCATGACAATGGTGTGTGTGGGAGTGATGTATGGCAGTATCCCACAGGGCATCTCTCCTCAGCTCCTTCAAGTGCCAGCTCAGCTCGCCACACCCGATCTTGGTTTGGAAAGTCTTCACAGAACAAGATAATCTCAGGCCAAGGCCTGAATAAGTCCCCTTCTCTAAAAGAAAAAAATGCATGTAAAACCCAATCCAATCCCACGTTGACAATCTGGCCAGTTCGTAAGTAGACAGTTGGTTCAGACTCCAGCACGAAGCTGGTTTTCTATGTAGACAGGATAGGGTGGCTCAAAGTTAGCACCAGAAGAGTGGAAGTTGTGTCTGGCAGGGCATACAGAAACTATGGTTTCCAGCAGGACCTCAGAAATTGTTCCCTGACTTTATTGGTGTCACTGCATTTTCCACCTACATTTACAGATACGATTAAAATTTATAAGTCATAGTAATTTGTGAGCAGCTCAGATCTATCCATGGAAACTATCAAGAACATTCCCGATAGTTAAAAAAAAATGTGTGTGTGTGTAGGGCAGTATAAGACAGACAGACATGCATACACACACACATACACACACACACAAGTGTGAATGTGCACACAGATGAACAAAGAAAGATTAATTTAACATATGTAGCATCTTTAGAAAAATAGCTAATTACCTAACAGAAACAAATATTATAAGACTGGCCTCTCTATTACTCCTTTCTTATCTTCCATTATTGCCTAAAGTCTGGACTATTATATATGCATACTGTTCAAAATCAGTCAGCTAAAAAGCATTACTAAGTTTAAGTTCCAGGATAATTACCATAGGGAGATTGTCCCAAGCCTGGGTTTCTTTGCTAAATAAAATTGGCCAATTTAATAATGAAATGATGGTAAGACTATTAAGAAGATATTGTGAGGGTGAACTTTCTCCTAGAATTTTTTGTTGTTTCTGAAGACAGCTACTTCTTTCCCTCCTTACACTGTCTCTCCAGAGTTGATTTCTTTGGCAGATTCACTTCATATTTATCTACATATTAAATCTTGTCATTCGTTCTTAGCTTTGTTTTAAGAAACTTTTTTCAAAGTTCCATTCTAGAAGACAGAAATCTGGACACTCTTTGTTCTAAACTCTAGTTTAGAACTCTAATAATCTGACTCCTTCTCCCAACAGCTATCAACAGCCAATAGCTAGCTCCTCAGTTAGGGATGGGATTTTGTCCCAATCTCCTATGCCATATGCTGAGACTTTGTTTGGTTTGAGCTTGTGGAAGTCTTGAGAATACTTTTATAATTAGTATGAGTTCATATGTGCATCTGTGGAAAATATCATTTCTTTGGAGTTATCTACCACCTCAATTCAGCATTATCTTTGTCTCAACTCTTTCTATATTTTATATATAACTGTAGATGTCTGATTCTGGAACCTCACACTGTGTCTAAGGATATTTTGTTTCTACTATCACACTGAATTGAGTATTTTACCAGAAATGTCATATTCACATTGCAACCATTTTTTTCTAAACATTTTAAGAGCTTTATCTTTATTACTCTTCTTGTGTTTCTGGCAGAATACATGACAGCATAAGCCTCATGGTCAGGTTTACTTCTACTCATGGTTTCAGAGAGCACAGTCCATTACATTGAGGAAGTCATTGTTCTGCTGTTTGGTCCAAGGCAAAGGGAGTTTGTGGTTTGTTGACATCAAAACTGATATTAAAGCAGAGGTGATACGAGAAGCAGAACCAAACAATCACCATCAAGTCCCAGGAAAGAATTTATTTCAGTTTATAGTTGGGGGGGGGTGGAGAATGAGAGAGAGAGAGTCCAAAATGATAGGAGAGGCATTGCAGTAATAGTCTGGAGCAGAAAGCCAAGAGATGACATTCCATCCTCCAATGGGAAGCAGAGAGTGAACAGGAATTGATTGGAGACTATAAACTTTCAGATCTCACCCTCCAGTGATGTGCTTCCTCTATCAATACTCCAACTCCAACAGGTTCCATAACTGTCTCAAAGAATGCCACCAATTAGGGACCAAGTATTTAAATACCTGAGCCTATTCTTCATTCAGCCTAGTACAGTAGCCCTTATCTACTAACAAGGCCCTACACCTGGAAGAACCTTCACTCCCTACCCCCTATAACAACTCCAACATCTAGAATTTAATTCTTCAAAAATGTGAGCTTGCTGGACACATTTCACATTCAAAAACCATGACAAAATTTCTTTAGTCACTTATTTAGAGGAATGCCCTAATAAAAATATCTACCATGCTGGAGTCTAGGACATTTTCATAAACCCTTGTTTTTCTTGATACAAAACTATAAAATTATTTGTTAATTTCAAGAGTTAAAAATCAAACAAACAAAGAACAAAAACAAAAAAAAAGGGCATGGTGGTGCACGTCTTTAATCCCAGCACTCAGGAGGTAGAGGCAGGCAGATCTCTGTGAGTTTGAGACCAGCCTCAAAATGGCAGATTTCCAGCCCTATCTCAAAAAACAAAACAAACAAACAAAAGAAGAGTTAAAAATTCCCATGGTGTACTTTGGGATGAGTCTGCTGTCATCCATTATTCTGTGTGATTCCTTTAAAACTCTAATCAAATCCTTACCATTTCAAATTCCTCCTCAAGTATTAATCTGGTTAATGCTTTCTGAACTTACTCATTTTCTCTTCCTCTGTGTTTAAAAGTATTTTATAAGATTGTTTTCTTATTTTTAATTTCAAAAAGTTTTTTAAATTCTGATAATTCCTTTTCCTTAGTAGTCTTAGATTCATTTTTTTTTGTGTGTGTATGTCATGTGTGTGCACATGTGTATGTATGTATATATGTTTGTGAATATGCATGTATGTTCCTGTGAATGTAGATGCCTGTGGGTAATCTCAGATGCCACTCTGAGGCCCAGTTCACATCTTGTATTCTGAGGTGAATGTATGAGTGTGGAAGGTGTGTGTGTGAGTATGGGAGGTGTGTGTGTGAGTGTGGAAGGTGTGTGTGTGAGTGTGGGAGGTGTATGTGTGAGTGTAGAAGGTGTGTGTGTGAGTGTGGGAGGTGTGTGTGTGAGTGTGGAAGGTGTGTGTGTGAGTGTGGGAGGTGTGTGTGTTGGTGTGAGTGTGTCACAGTGTGGGAGGCATGTGTGTTGGTGTGTGTGTGGGTCAGTGTGGGAGGTGGTGCATGTTAGTGTGTGTGTGTTATAGTGTGGGAGGCATGTGTGTTGGTGTGTGTGTCAGTGTGGGAGGTGTGTGTGTTAGTGTGTGTTTGTGGCGCTGCTGTGACAGCAGCGCCACAAACACTCTTGTTGAAAAGTCATGTAATCCCACTGGGTTGGGGGAACCAATTCATAGCTGGATCATGAAAGGAACAAATCGTTCCGTCTTTTTCCTGAGTGTGGGCTTGTGCTCTGCTCTTGCTTCCCCTCCCCCATAACTCTTGCCTATTCTCACCTCCCCTCCTTTCCCCTCTTGTCTTCTTTTCTATCCCTCCTCTTTTCCTCTTTTTTTTCATTTCTATCTCTTTATTATTTGTCTAAAGGGTCATAATGATGGAACTCAGGCTAGTTTAAACTCACTGTGCAGATCCTGCACCTGGAGATCCTCCCGTCTCTCCCTTAAAAGCTGACACCTCTTTAAATACTCTGACTACTAAACTGATACATTTAGTGAGCTCTAAGTTTTATTAGATCTGCCATGGTCTGGAAATGGCTCCTCATCATGCACTCCTCTCCCTTTCTGCCATGCCCATCCTCCCCCATGCCTAGCCTCAGGTTTGCCCATCCTTCTGCCTCCAGGTTTTCTGTGTTTTGTTGTTTGTTTGTTGCTTTTCTTTTGTCTAGAATGTCCTGTCTTTGCTCTTCCCTATCGGGTTGCCTTCGTATCCTCTAGGACATGTTTTGAGGGCTTCACTTCATTCGGGCAGTTGCAGGATGTCTAGATAACTACAGGGACCCTCTTGTCTCTGTCACTTTGTCAACTGAGCTGTCTCTCTCCCCAGCCCTGATGCTGTGTTGATTATCAACACCAGTGTAAGAGTATGTTTTCCCTGCCCTGCTGGTTAGTCCTACCGCCATGCCAGCCCCCAATAACATGCAGAGACTCTGTATTTGATACAATGCTGTTGGCCAGTTACTATTTTTCTATCAGCTAGCTCTGTCTTAATGATTAACCCATTTCTGTTAATCTAAGTATTTCCACATGTCTCATCTTACCAGAGGGAGGGCTGGCATTCTGCTCTCTCCAGTCTCTCCATCTTGACTCCTCCTTACTACGTCCTCTTTCCTTCTTGTCTCCTAGTCCCTCCTATCTTCCTTTCCTATTGGCCAACAGTGCTTTATTCATTAATCAATACAAGAAACATATTTACAGAATGACATCTCCCATCACACCAGGAATACGAAAACTGCTCCTAAAGACTCGGAGACTAAAGATTCTAGGTTTTACATCCCAAATAATTGTTGTCATGCCTCTTCTCCCTCCTTACTCCTCCCTTGCTCCCTCTTCAATTTTCTCCTCCTCCCTATTCAATTACTCTTTACAATCTAAAATACTCTGCAAAAGCAGACTAGTAAACACTAAATATAAACGGACAATGTCCTCTTCCTAATCACAGCTGAGACAAAACAAGCTGTGTTTGTGTAGCAGGAACTTATAGATTCAAGTATGTTATAGATTCTTGTATAGAAAAACTGAGGAAATGTCTAATTCATTGTGTACATTTTAAAGTTGAGTCAGACAAAAGGCTGGAAAAATATAGAGAGGTCTTGTAAGCCTGGGAGAGGTAGGTGACCTCCTTAGTTTAGAGTATTTACCACCAAAGGGTCAATCTCAGTGCAGACAGTGTAGGTACCCATGTTCACAGGGGTTGGCATTTGTAACCAATGACAGGGTAACAAACCTGCTGTCCAGGAGGCACAATCTGCTGATGCCAGGGGTGTAAACACTCCCACAGTGACATCATTGCTTTAGTAATAAAATGCCAAACTCCAGGATTTGTAAAAAAAAAAAATCATAAACCCTTCTATTGTCCCATCAATAACTTTGTGCTAGAGTAACAAAGAAAGTAACTGATACATTCTGGAAAATAACATGGTAAGAAAGAAAAGATGGCTTAATTTCACTTCCTGTTGCTGTGATATACTACCCCAGTAAAGATCATGCAGAGGAGTAAGGGTATGTGTTAGCTCCTTCCATGTCATAGACCATTGTTGTGGGGAAGTGAAGATGTCAGGGACCCGATGCAGCCAGTCAAGGGCACAGAGAGAATGGCTTCATGCACACGTGTCAGCAACCAGCCTACTCTCTCCTCATTCAGTCAGGGAGGGGGCAGCTATGAAAATGGTGCAGCCCATGAATGGTGCTGGTGGGTATTCCCATCCCCATTAACGCGAGAGAATCTCCCACAGACATGCCAACAGTTTAGCCTGATCTGGACAATTCTCTGGGAGACCAAGTGATTCTACATTGTGTCAAGCTGACATTTAAAACTGTCACTTGGGCCCAGAGAGATGGTCAGTGGTTAAGAGCTCTGGCTGCTCTTGCAGAGAGCCTGGGTTCAGTTCCCAGCACCTTCGCAGCAGCTCACGGGCATCTCTGACTACACCTTCTCCAGGGGGCTGGATGTGTGTGGTCATGCAAACATTCCCACGCATAAAATGAAAACAACTCAATCTTCAAAACAGCCATAGCAAGCCATCACTGATGAACTGATAAGAAAAACATCAAAGGGGCTAGAAATTCCGAGTGTAAATTCATTGAGAGTTTAAGAATTATGGGAATGTAAGTACCCTACTTTTCTAAGCCCTGCATTTTAGTGCTTGGTTCTTAGTAAATGTGGGGAGAAAATGCTTGCAAGAGAAACGAATTAATTTGATAATTGTTCCCAGAAGACTTGTGTTTTAATTCCTCAGCAAATTCCTTCCCTAGAATTTGAGTCATTTTTTATTAAGGGGAGAGTAACAGCATAGATGTAGTTATTTTGAAGAGTTATAATTCAATGGCATTTAGTGCCTTCATATCACTGTATGCCTCTCTGTAAAATTTTTTCTCTAGTATTTAACTCAGCATACATGTTGGGTTCTGTAAACTATTTTGATGTCTTTAAACTCAAGACAAAATTGTGACTCTAACTAGAAATATTTTGGAGTGTAACTGCCACCTTCCCTTCAGCAGCACCAAACCGCTTTAGACAGCTGAGTGTGTCTGGGTACCGCCAGGATGCTTCCTTAGCTAGCGAATGGAGAAAACATTCAGGAGTCCAGACAATCTTGTTGAAGATCAGGAGCTCCCTGGCTTTGCAAACCACATCACTGATATAGACCCAGCTTGTCATTCCTCTTTGTCCACTCAAGGTATTTGATGAGTGCCTGGGAGGCTGGGAAGAAGGTGTCATTCAAGCCCAGCATGGCTGAGACTGAGTTACAGCTCTTGGAGTTCTCTCCATTGCTTGCCCTTGAGCTGAGACAGGGAAACTGTAATCGAGAGGTGGTTGCATGCTTTCAGGTGGACACTGGAAATTGTAGACACCTGGACTGTTATAGTACTCATGGGCTCGTTTTATGGCATGCTTGATGCCAGACGAAGGTTGCCTGGGCAGGCTGAGAACTTACTCATGAGAGGGTTTATAGTGGCATTCTGATACGAAGAGTGCCATTGGGTAAATTGCAGCTGGGCTCAGAAAGTTCATCCACCAGAGATGGCTATGGGCAGCAGACATCTGTTTGATTCCTTGACCTCAGGACGGCTCATCATTCCCATCATTCTTCTTCTTCTTCTTCTTCTTCTTCTTCTTCTTCTTCTTCTTCTTCTTCTTCTTCTTCTTCTTCTTCTCCTTCTCCTCCTCCTCCTCCTGCTACTCTTCCTTTTTCTCCTCCTTCTCCCCCTCCTCCTCCACCTTCTTCTTTTTATAACTTGTACATGTCTTTTGGTTTCTTTAAAATCAATGTTTGTTTTACCCAGAGCCAGGCACATCTGTATTATCAAATTGTTTCATAATGGTATGTCCAAGAATGTTTTGAGGAAAGAAAAGCAAAAGGAGTAAAGAGGTCTTTTATACACGCCTTCCTCCCAGGCCTTGCACCTGTTCCCTTTAAAATTCTTTCAACAGTTATGAGGTAAATGGGTTTATTATATTGTGACCTTCAGGCCAAATCTCCCTTTATGGAGTGATGGCATTGAACAGTGTGACTCCAAATATTGTAGATAGCATCCATACAACTAAAACACATCCCTAGTAACAATGGCTGTTTTATATAAGATTATTTCCCTAGTTACACCGAAAACATAGGTTAATTAGCAAATGTGAAAATTAATCAGAAAGTCACCTACATGATGACTCTCCATGAGAACAGTAATTCTAACCTAATATTTGCTAAGCGCTATCATTTTATTTTTTTTACTGTATCAGACTTTAAAAAATCAGGATATCTAATTCAAATAAGCCACAGAAGCAGAGTGGCCCAATGTCATGTTTATACTGTGACTCAGCAGCTGCAGTCCATTTGAGGCAGACAGACCATTCTAATAACTCACTCTAATTAAACCCCCCTCTCTGATAATGGCTCCTCCTGGGGTTATCCACTAAAGAGAGCTTTGAAGGGGGCTCAAGTTACCAACAAGAATGAAGATAACACATTGTCATGCTACTTAGAAGTCTCTGTCCCCAGATATCCATCTCTCAGAGATTCCTATGGTTATTGTCTCCTTTTGACATTTTCCTGGAAAGCTTTTCATCAGATACCAAGACCAAAATGCTTAGAAGCTAGTAAACTGCCCACACAGAACAGCATTTCCGGCTCATCTCTCCTAGAATTCTAGCAATATCTAGGGCTGTCTTTAACATGTACAAATAATTAGCCATTATACCCATTAACTGGTGAAGAGCCGTATTGACCTCTTCTTGTCTACTGCTAAAACAGTCTAAAAGAGAAGTGAGTCAGAGAAATGTTTATCAGAGAAAGAGAAGGAAACCCCAGAAAGTCAACACCCTCTTCATACGGCTCTGCATTCTAACTGGACTTGAATTCAAGCATCCCCATGCAATGGTAACGTGGTTCTGCAAGCCTTTGTTGTTTCATTGTGAACTCTGTGGTAATGCCACCCAGAATGAGTTCTGAAAGCCTGCATGCTAACCATGGAAACCACGAGCTCCAAGGCTATTTAATTGTTATCCTTCTGTGTTGTAACTGTCACCAGTGAAGAGGTGGGGAAACAGTGGCTGTTATCATTAAGTATAACATTTCAAAACCTCCCTGGGCCAGTAGAAACAGTCTCCTTCAAAAGCACGCGGGATTGCTTTGATGTCACAGTATGTTAGTCCTCTGGAAGTCACTCATCACTGGGGAGACAGTTAATGTCTCTCCCTAGTTCCGTGTTTCTTCCTGTTTGTGTCATTCTTTAAATACCTACCCTTTGTCACCAGTCTTTTAGAGCACATTCTACAGGGTTGAGGAGCTATAATGGAAAGTTCCAGAGGGAAGATAATCATATGTATATATGAAAATTCTTATATGGCTGCCCATCCTGGGAGGACATGCGAAAGCTCTGCACATGTGGGAGGCGTTTGTTTAAACTGTTTTGTTGCTCTGTGAAAACAACCCATCTGCCAAAGGAAAAGTATTAGAGAACACAGGCCAGGCTTAGGGACAAAGATTTAATTAAAAAGATGCAAAGTTGGGGGTGTTTATGTACTTCTGCAGCAGGTGGGTAAGGTAGAGAGAGGCAGGCATCAAGATTAACATATGAGGGGGTGGAGAGACGGCTCAGCTGCTCAGCAGTTAAGAGCAATGGCTGTTCTTGAAGAGGACTCTGATTTGACTCCCAGCACCTACATGGTGGCTCATAACAGCCTATAATTCCAACCCCAAGTCCAAGGGATCCTAATGCCCTCTTCTGGCCTTGAGGAGCACCAGGCAGGCATGTAGTACAGACACACACACACACACACACACACACACACACACACACACACACACACACACAGGCAAACACTCATACATTTATCTTTCTATCTTAAAATCTTATTAGCATATGAAATAAGTAAATGAGAAGAAAGTTTGGATGCACCCTCCCCCTCTCCCCCTGCCTGCACCAACAAGGCAACATGCAAGGAACAGAGTATGTACAAAAAAAGTTCCTGAAATGCAAATGTAGAAAAAAGATGCACCCTTTCTTAATGACCCATAAAGACTCACCACTCTGGAGGCAGATTGTCAGATTGGTGTATGCGTGTGTGTGTGTGTGTGTGTGTCTGTATAGTTGGTACTCTCCTTCTACCATGTAGATCCCAGGGATCCAACTCAGGTTGTCAGGCATGATGTCACATGATGTCAAGCTTTGCTACCTACTCAGCTTTCACTGGGTCTTAGGTCTTTCTTTATATGTATCATCCATTAAGACTCTATCCTTATGGACTGGCCAAATCCCCAAAACCTCACCTCCTTAACACCAACAAGTTGAGAGTCTGCCTGGGTGGAAAGAGAGTACCAGCTAATGCACACTCCTAGGCTTGATGGAAAGCTTCACTACCCAGTCAGTCACCACTCTTGTCTTAAGTATTACAGGCCAGGATTTTGATCTGTGAATTTCTTTTTTCAGTCCACAACAGAAAAGACAAATAGTTCCATATTTGTTTGCTTGCTTTTGTTCTTAATACAGGGGGATACAAGCTGTTGAGATTAATCTATTCATATAACTGAGCCCTGGGACCTACCTAAAAAAAAATGGAAACTAGTACAGCAATGACAATCGTGAAGTTGTTGAGATATCTGTAAGACACAGGTAGCCAGTGCCAGCTCTGCTTTGTTACCAGTGCCCCAGGGTAGAGAACAAGTTGACACTGAGGTTATTTTGCCTCCTTTAGCATTGGTGCAGGGACATGAAGAATTCCTGGAATGTGGGCAGAGGGAGGAGATTTTAGTATCCAGGCCAGCTTTAATCTATATGGCAACCTAGGAGCTAGGAACCCGGGAGAGCAACTAGCTTTAGAAGCAAAGTAAAACAACAGTAAAAGTCTGCTTTCCAGTAGCCTAGATAAAGGTGCAAGAGCCAATGGGACCCAAGACAGCAACTTGGGTCCCAGGAATACTTAAACCAACACTGGGGTTAGAAGAGCTCTCCTACTTATGATTCAAAGCCACAGAGGAAGAGGCAGACCTAAGTCTTGCAGTGTTAGCTAGATCCATGGGACTAGCATTCAGGAGTAAAGCAGAGAGATGCTCCAAGGTGGCCATGAGGATACGATATACTGCTTACATGGCACATTGTCTAGACTGTTCTGAGTTAGGGGGGCTATTGGGGAAAGGCATCTTAAACACACAATAGAGCCATGAATACATCTGTGTTGGCTCTCTTCCTCATTCCGCGCCATAGTACATGTCAAAAGTCACCCAAGGGAGGAAGAGTTCACTTATGCCCATGGTTTGAAGGGGTAAAGTCCACTCTAGCAAAGAAGATGTGACAAAAGGAGAGGGAAACAGCTAATTATATTTTGTCTTCAGTCAGGAAGCAAGGAGAGATGGATGTTGGTGCCTCGCTGGCATTTTGTTCTTTCATTTTATTCAGTCTGGGATGGTGCCATCATGTTCAAAGGGATCTTCTCTTTGGAAACATTACAGACATGCGTGGATGTGTGTCTCCTAGGTGATTCCAAATTTGGAATCAAGTCAACTATGAAGATTAACCACTAGATACATCTTATGTCTTAAAGTTATAGATCTTAAAAGCACATAGACTATGTCCTGAAAACATATGGAGAGATATGTTTGCTATGAAATTATCTCCCAATATTTTTTTTGAAGAAGTCCAAATAGGAAGCTGAATTCTATATCTATTCTTTGCCAAATCTTTCTGAATGCAATAGTTTCTATATATCTCCAGGGTGAGTAAGTTGGCTCAAAGGATAAAGACATCTGCTACTGTCTTGGTTAGGGTTACTATTGCTTTGATGAAATAGCCCTGCTCAAAAAGCAATATGGGAAGGAAAGGGTTCATTCTGTGCATATTTCCATATAACAGCTCATCATCAAAAGTGGTGAGAACAAGAACTTTTATGAAGGACAGGAACCTACAGGCAGGAGCTGATGCAGAGGCCCCAGAGGAGTGCTTCTTACTGGCTTGCTCCTTATGGCTTGCTCAGCCCACTTTATTACAGAGCCCAGGACCACCAGTTCAGGGATGTCACCACCCACAATGGGCTGGACCCGCATACAGCACTCACTAATTTAAAAAAACGCCTTACAGGTCTGTCTACAATCCTGTCTGTTGGAGGCATTATCTCAATGGGGGCTTCCTCCTCTTTGATGACTTTAGCTTGTGTCAGGTTGACATAGAACTGTCCAGCACAGTGACCAAGCCTGACGTTCTGAGGTCCATTTCCAGATCTTACACAGTGGGGGAAACCCGACTGATGCTAATTATCCTCTGACATCCACACTTGGTGTCTTGGTACACACACCCTCCACACAATAAGTAAAGCAAAAGCAATAGAAAATTTATGGAGTGGGGAGGGGATGGAAGGGGAGGGTGGTTGGGGTGCATGTGAGGGGGGAAAGAGAGGGAAAGAGGGAGAAAGGAAAGGAGGGAGGAATAGGAAACTGGGATCAATATGTAAAAAATAATGAATAAAAAAATTGAAAAAAAAATCCAAATTCACCTTTTGTCCACCCAGTGCTGAACACATTGCCTTAACAGGCTTTAGTAACAAGATAATGGAGATATCATATCTTAGACTTCTGCGAACCAGCATTCTACATTGAAAATGTCACAAAACTCTACTTTCTCTGGAAGTTCTAAGGAGAAGCCATTTCCTTCCAGAAGCTTCAGAACTAGCCACTTGTTCTATGGGTTTGTGGCTTTCCCTATCCCTTCAGCTTTTTCTTTACCATTTGTGTTCCTCCCCTGACTCTGACCCTCAGGCCAACTCTTTATAAGGATCCCCATAAAGCATCCAGTTTAATACATCTGCAATGATTTCTGCTAGTGTGTAAGGTATTGTGCCCATTTAGCAGGACAGGATGGAAACAGTGTTCCACTCTGGGTTAGATCCACAGGATTCCAACAAGCCGTGTGCACCGTATACCTGCTATCCCAGCATGTGGGAAGTACACACAGGAAACTCAGGAGTTTAAGGTCATCCTCAGCTGTATGGTGAGCTGGGTGGGGGCAGTGTGGCCTACATAAAACCCCAACTCAACAAACCAAAAACAACCCAAACCATGTTACTGTCCTGGCATAATAGCTAAAATTAGGTCAATAATGTGCAATAACACTGTTCACAAAAATATACTTCTATCCTTGGATACCTAGGAAGGGATTTCTTACCCTGTCTCTACTTTCTACTGATTGCAAAAAGAGCCTATGGTTACAGAATGAAAAAAAAAAAAAAAAGAACCAACTTACATTTTTCTGTGTTTTTGGCCTAGAACATGGGGTGTGTTAGGCGCCTGTTTTTAATGATTATTTTAATGGCATTTTAAGCCATGGCTTAGATTGCTCCTGACTCGTGCCAGCTCTTTCATGAATTCTAAGTCTTAGGAGCCTCATTTTACAAACCCTGCTGGCCAGCACAGTTTTCTTTCCCTTGTGAGCTGAGCAATGCCAAGCACACCATTGCTATGGCAGGAAAGGGAAACCGAGTTTTCAGACACTTGGTTTTTTGGTATTCCTGCAGCCCACACCTGTGGGAAGGTCCTTTGGAAGCTTGAAGCTTCATCTTTTTAACAATGAAAGAAGCAGCTGATTGTAAGTGAGGCATATGTTAAAGATGCTGGGTGTGGTGACACATGCCTTTAATCTCAGCAATTGGGGGACACAGGAAGGTGGATGTCTGTGAGTTCAAGGCTAGCCTGAGACTACACAGTAGGTTTCAGACCAGAAACAGCTATTTGGGAAGTCCCTAGCTCAAAATACCACCATCATCACCAACATCACAATTATTATTATTATTATGCAAATCACTGCAATAAAAGATAACACTAGATATTGCTCTGATTCTTTGGCCTCAGGATTCTCACGCAGCAAGTGATACATGATTGTATGTATATATGTATGTATATACATGTATGTATATATGTATGCATGAATATATACCGATATGTACCTCTGTCTGAATGAACGTAGTTGTCACAGGCCTACTCCATATTTAGAGGGTATGTTCAATATGTGTGTATGATAACTTTTAAAATATAGTTAGTAATTTGAATTTTAATACTATTTTAAGTTTAATTTTGGACATTTCACAATACATACAACATATCTTAATGGTATCTTCCTCTACTGCCCCACTCCAACTCCCTCTACTGGAGGAATATTTTAGAAATAAGTTTAATTTCAACTTGATAACTTTTCTTTTTAGCCCTTGTGACACTTCCTTAAAAACAACAAGTGTCACAGGGGACACAAAGGATTCTTCAGGTCACTTGCTTTTCAGAAATGTTTCCTTTCTTCAGCACCTAATGACAAATGTTCTTTCTGTTCTAGAACCATTGCTGATTCTTATATTGCTTATCAGAGATTAGGGGAATATGAGGAGAAACTTCCACTCGTGTGTGTGTGTGTGTGTGTGTGTGTGTGTGTGTGTGTGCCCATGCCCTGTTTGTATATATGTATATATGTGTGTATACATGTCTGTAGGTATCTGTGTACATGTGTGTATATATGTGTGTTTGTATACATGTATGTGTGTATCTTTGTGTTTGTATGTGTTTGTCTATATCTATGCACCTGCATGTCTAAGCATGTATATGTGCATGCACATATATATTATGTGTGATATGATATAGTTGTGGAAGTGGTTGCCATAGAAATTTTATGGTAGTCTATTCTACCCTTGGTGTACTCAGTGAGCAACACAAGGGGACCGAAATCTAAGATAGCTATTGCCACCTATTCTGGGAATATTCGTAGCCCACATGTGATTAAATTCGCCTATTGGGGAAAAGATTATTCAAAAGTTTAAAAGAAAATTCTCGCCCTGCTCACCCTTCCTCAGAGTGTGGGCTCTGAACTGCACCCCCACCTCGTAATGATCCAGCTGAAGGCCACTTGCTGACACCTCACTGGTTTTTGGTTGCTTTGATGTAGGTAGAGCCATTGATTCAGAACTTTTTTGGTTAACAAAATTAGACTCCCTGGAAAACCCCACTTTTGTGTCCCTCCTTGAATCATGCCCAGAATGGTTGCAACAATACACTATGGCAATTAAAATAAATAAGCACCCCTATCAAACCTTGTAAAACCTTGTCATTGTTAATAGTGTCTTAGGGATATTACTTTGATGTCTTCCCTTACTGTAGGCATCTTGCCCGATGAGGAAAATTTTTAAAGAGTAGTGGAGTGTGTGTGTGTGTGTGTGTGTGTGTGTGTGTGTGTGTGTGTGTGTGTGTGATGTAGTGGGATGAGAAGTGAACAAATATGCATATTAGTAATTCATAACACACCTGGCTATATAGCACAGACATATGTAGCACATTTTCATGGTGACAAATATAATGACTCATGAGGAAGCAATACTCACCTGTACCAAGAAGGACAAAATCAGAATTATAAAGGGGACAGATATTTCCATAAATATCTGTCCATGAATAAGACAGAAATGCTGGGCCTGGTGAAAGCTCAGGGAAAAGGTGACATCTAGGAGTGGATATGTCTCCTTAGTGCTGTTAAAGGAGAACAATAGAAAGGTGTCTTTCCTTTTAGGCATAGAGAGCCATGGTAGTTGCCCAGGGAACTGGGACCTCACAGTGATGGGGAGACGCTGGAGAGAAGGGGGAAAGGGCAGGATGTATAAAGGTAATGTCTTCTAGGGAGAAGAAGCAAGTTGAAAGGGAGGTTTAAGGTCTTCTGATACCTTTTTTATTTTTTTGAGATGTGGGTCTCAACTGTGCTGCTCTGACTGGATTCAACTCACTTTAAGCATAGATCAGCTTGACTTTGAACTCATAGGTAAGTAGAGGTCTACCTATCTATGCCTCTTAGAGCTGGAATTAAAGGCATGTATTACCGCACACATACATGAATCTGGTTTTATTTTAAATGAAGGACATTTAAAATAAATGTCCTTCATTTAAAATAAAAGTGACATAGTTTCAAGTTCAACTTCCTCCATTCATTTAGTCAGCTAACATTTATGATGTAGTTATTAGGAGCAGGCATTTGGTCACACAAAAGGAAGTTGATTATAAAGTTGAATGGGAGATCCAGGAACTATGGTCCTCCTTGTGGAAAATGATACAATGATACCAGGAAATAACAGTGTAAGGTGAAGCAATGTGCATTTTAAGTATATATGCTGTAGAGACACTGGCTATGGAAACACCTGTGTCAGGGAAGAGGAAGAAAGAAGGTGGCCCACTATATTATTAGCTTCCATTCTGCTGAATCCTTCCAGTAGCCAAACTAAACATAAGGCCATTGAGTGCAAGAGAAATTTCTGTACTATGGTCAAGAAGACTCTTTAGTTAGAGAGGGTATCTATTTTGTGGTAAATAGGAGCTCAATTCCCAACCCCATCATCCCTTGAGCATCCTGGACAGAATTGACCCAATTCATTTCTCCTTAGAGATGATCAAATTCCTCTTTAAAACTATCAGAAAAGATTTATAGCATACCTTCTTAGTACTCATACACCGCTCGGAGGCCAAGAGGGGTCCCATAAATGATGCAGAGAGAGATAGGGTACTGTCAGACTAGCCTGTGACTCAAGACTGATGTGCTTCACTTGTGAAAGCCTCATAAATGTCTCGCTGGCTCACACCGCAAAACCCCTGACTGTGATTTTTTTTTCTGTTTACTATAATATTGAAAATCTGTGGCTAAATCCCAGGGCATTAGTTTCTCTAGAAATAACCAATTTACTGCTAAATTATAGGATCTTATATGGCCCCAAAGTGCTTCAATAAACTTAACAGAAAAGTTACTCCCAAGCCAGGGAGGCTTTGATCTCATGTTATCACAAAGCCAAGGTCAGCAAGATGATTTGTGAGAGGTTTCAGGAATCAGAATCAGGGTGAACGGGTAAGGACACAGGGAAAAAGCAACCATAAAGGGTTCTGTTTATGCATGCTTTGTTTACATTACAAAGGGTGGTTCTAGCAGGCGTAGTTATAGAAACAGCAAGCCTTTTACCCTCAGCTCTTCTTCTATTAGTAGAAGAAAACAGTGAGCATTTCATTATACCATGTTTGTTGTGCAGAGTATTGGTTTGCATAATCATATGTTTGTCCAAGTATGGAGTGTGCTTTAATCACATTTACTCTGTTACCGTCTCCTGTCTTCTTATTGCCCCGCTCTTCCTCTTTAAAAATAGTTCCATTTCTGTCTTCATAAATGTGTCTCCTAGGCCATACTGTTAAGAAAGGGATAGCGATATAGGCATCGTTTCTGGGTCTGGCTTATTTAGGTTAACATGGTGACCTTCAATTCCAATCATACATGGGTGCTTGATGTCAGGCTAAATGTAAGCTCTAAGCATTGTGATCACCATGGTTCTTTCCAGCCAGCCAGTGAGACCAATGCTTACCCTAAGTACAGAAACAATTTTTAATTCATTTAGTGTATTTTCTCTTTTAGAAATACTGACGATTGTGATGATATTACCCATGTAGAGTGGAATGGAAAGAACCAGCAGGATTTAGCATGCAAATACCTCAGAAGATTGAGTTTTCCTGGCTTCATAATGAAATTAACCACTTCCTAATTTTGACAGCACACTGACTCACCAAAATGACATAAGTGGGTTGCAATTTTGAATCCCAGTGAAAGTGCTTCGAGTTAAATTTTCTTGCAAAGCAGTGTTAATCTGTCTCCAACTGCGAGCGATCATGGTGGCACACCACTCTGGACTACAGAGGCTCTGAGTGTCTGCAGTTTAACACACTTTGAAAACATCTTGCGGATACACAGATGAATCAACAGTGTCTTGAACCTGGAAACCAGGATAAGTCGCTTCCTGTTGAAAAGCCTAGGGCCCTTGTATTTATAGGGTCTGTCTTCTCTTTCCATGGGAGCATAGGCAGGAAAACCAGCTGAATTCCTCAGACATAAACACAGCCACAACTACCTGCCTAGTGCATTTCAAAAAGGTCATCTTTACCCTGTGCTCCTACAACTTTGTAGGACCAAAGCTTCAGGGATTTTGCAGCTACTGAAAAATGATCATATGAAAGATGGAGTCCATCTAACAGCCTCCTCAGCCCATGTCAGACTCATGCCCATGACAGGTAAAATACAGAGAAAAAAACAAAACAAAACAAAACAAAAAAATCGTGGCTATTCCATAGAATCTATTTCATGGAAACAAGCCAATTACATGGTCTGTTAAGCCTATAGCAGAGTAATTATGACAAACCAGAATGCTGCTCATCACTGCAACAAACGCTGGGGATAAAAAATTACACAGGCACATGTGCATGCATGCACAGGTGCGCGTGCATGCTCACACACACACACACACACACACACACCGCGCACACACACACACACACACACACACACACACACACACACACACACACACACACACACTTTAATACATGGTGCAGGAAAGAAAACCAAGATATCATCTGGTAATAGATACAGAATACAAAGGCCTAGACCCAGGTATACACAAGGGGAAAGGGAGTAGTTCTGATTAAATTGTGTAGCCCGATTCCTTAATTTCAATAATCATCAGTGATAACTTGACTAAAGTCAAGCCGGTGAGCAAGCATCTTCACTTGTTTCCACCTAGATTACTTCAAATGCTGCCTGTCCCTGTCTTCAGAGCACCGACTGTTTCCTGTTTCCTGTGTGCTCTATTTGTAACTCTGTGTACCCTCCGTCTTTGTCAGCTGAACATAGGCAAGAAACTTCAAAAGCTAAATGGGTCACCCTTCTCATTCTGTTTCTGCCCTTGTATGACTCTTGTGTTGGGCTTTTCCCTACACTGCTTGTTCTTGTGCTGTTTCTCTGAGGCCAGTTGTGACTCTTCCAAAGCAAGAGGCAAGTCTTGATTCCTTTTAATACAGGGCTCTAACCAGGTAAGTGCTGGAAGAAATACAAGTGAAAAGAAATGAATTAACAGCATTAAGGATTTTTAAAGCTTTAGAAACCCACCAGGGAATTTACTGAATGTATTGCTTTTTTTTCCACAAGGAATTCACAGTATAACAGTAGGAGATTGAAAGGAAATATTTTTAAAATATGAGAAAGGAAACATCAAGAGTATATATACCAGGAAGAGGTTCTCTGATTGATTTGAAAGGAAGGAGAAAAGCCCAGGCCAAAGACGAAAGAAAATACAAGTGGATACAATCCAGGTTGCTTTCCACAGTGCTTGAGGAGATGATTTGGATGTGTACAATTGTCATGTTCACCATCTTTTCTATATAGTGAGTGTTTATACTTTAGCAAAGATTACAGGGACGGATATGACACGAGCTAGTTTCTGAAGAATTTTTAAGAGACTCATTTTGTTATGTATGTGTATTGGGTATATTTGTATGTATGCATACCATGTGTGTGTGGGGTGCTTGTGGAGTTCACAAAAAAACATCATATCCTTTAGTGTTGGAGTTACAGGTGGTTGTGAACTACCCAATCCAGATGCTGGGAACTAAACTCAGGTCCTCTGCAAGCGAAGTACAAAAGACAGGCTTCTTACAATGGGATGAATTCTTTGTTGTGCACATGCTTTTTAGTTGTCTCTTCTCAGACTATGAGTGGATTCCATTCCTGGGTGGAATAGTAGTTACTATTCAGAGTGTGTACACTGTGATGCACATATGCATAACGCCTTTGAGTTAGGTGTGTTTTTTCTTGTATGGATGATGCTTGAAGCTGTACAAGCTTCGTAGAACCTGTATCCCATGAAATGCAAATTTCCGATCACTCTTGTTTCAGTGCATCATAGAGGAAGAACAGAAAGTTGCTTTGTGGGTGAAAGGGATGGGATGGGGTGGGGAGAGTGCTACACACTGAATGCTGGAATTATTTATTATTTAAAACAACCTTGGGGTTAGTTCTTTGAGACCTTCATACAATGTATTTAGATCATATTGACTCCCACCTCCAACTCCTTTCAGATACCATCACCTTCCTCACCCTCCCAACTTTGTCCTCCTCTTTTATATTTACTAATATAGGACACTATACGTATGATTCGATGAAGATTTCTGCCCTCCGGATTGTAGTGGCTGATATATTTACTCATGAATTTGAATTTCAGATAGATTTTTATCCTACTGAAATTTAAAATATATTATTTTGATGACATGATGTTTTAATATGTTTATATCAACATTGAATTGATTGTATTATTTTATCTTTTGTGTATTTATGTATAATGTATCAATCTAATGTAAATATATTTCATGATATAGTATAAAATTTTAAATACTTTGCTTTTGTGATAAATGAGAAGTCGAGGAGAAAAAGTAGGAATGTTTCCATGAAGTGAATAACAAACTACATCAGGAACTCCCTCAAATGGCTTGGCAGCTTCATTCATCCACTGCCCTTGTCTCTTCCATCCTTTTCCTAGAGTTGGTCCTTGAGCAGTGTGTTTAACCTGTGATCACCACATGTATGTTGCTAATGTTGAGTAGCAAGGGCCAGGAGCAACTGTCTCTGTAGCCCACACTGGTAATATATTACTCAGGGTTCTCTAAAGAAATAGAAGGCACAGGCACACACACACACACACACACACACACACACACACACACACACACACACACACACACACACACGTCTTTATCAGGCTGGCTTACAGACTATGAGACTGTGGTCTGGGTAGTCCAAACTTGGCTGCCTGATAATGGAAAGGCCAAGAATCTGGTAGTCATTCACTCTCTGGGGCTGAGTGTCTCTCAGCAGTCCTAGTCTGGTTATGGAGTCCTAGAGGATTCTGGGAAAGCTGCTAGTCTTCAGTTTACCTTAGAACCTTGAAAAAGGTTAGTTAAATAATGCAAAAGGATAGAGGAACTTGCCAGTGAGAGTGAGGACAAGCAGGCAAAAGGAAAACACTTCCTTCTTCCTTGTTGCTTTAAGTGAGCTAGCTGCCCATAGAAGGTGTGGCTCAGATTTAGGGTATGTCTACCAACTTTCAGTGATCTGATCAAGAACACCCCTCAAAGGCATGCCCAGAAGCTTGGGTTTTGGTTTATTCCAGCTGGAGTAATGTTGACAACAGGTGGATTATGGGATATTGTTTTCTTCATTCATCAATTTGAAGATTAAGAACATCTTCTGATAGATTGAACTGGGGCACAGGTGTGGGAGATTGCTACTTCCTGGAAGCTTTTTACATGATTTGATCTTTTCTCTTTCACTGATTTGCTTTTCTGTGTGGTTCGTGATGGAAGGGCTGACTATAGTACAGGAACAGCTTGGGGTGGAAGTGGGGGAAAACAGAAAACAGAGCCTATTTCTCTGTGATGTCATATTGCTCATGGCCATAACGGCTCTCTGCTTTAATCTTCCATAATTGACCATGGAAAATGATTAATATTGTAATATTATGAGTGGGTGGAAAAGAGTGAAAAGCACACTGTATAAATCATGGAGCCAATTAAGTGTGTGCATGTGTGTGTGCCTGGTGGTTCATTCACAAGGGAAGGTGTTCCTATTATTTTTCCCTTTTATCTCATCTCAGAATTAAACAGTAGACAATATTAAATTTTGAATGTCTTCTTATTAAAATGACATCAATTGGTTTCCCATTTGTTAAATTTACTCTGTATCAATAAATTTCTAGCATTGTTTCCCAGAGTTCCCAGTCTTCCCTAGTGGATTTGTGTGGTAATTCCACCATTTTCTTTTCTAGCCTGTTCATTGTAGGTAATTTGTGTTTTCCTTTTTCTTCTAAGGGTTTAATGTAATCATCCTTCAAGCCACCTCAGCTCTTCTTCTGATTCTTTACTGACTTACAAGTGTCTAGCCTGAGCATCCTGACTGTATTGGCTGCACTAACCATGTCACTGATTCAACATTGCCATTGCTCTTTGTGTAAAACATTTAGAATTTCCCTTTAAATATTTCATAGTATAGTATCCATTGTTCCAAGGTGAATCTATTACAACATTCCAGATATTATATCTAATCTCCTATAACACAGTTTTTCCTTACATACTTACTTGTGATACAGTTAAATATAAAAATTTAGCACATGTATTACAGAAAACCAGACTAATTAATAGCAATGTATTACAGCAAAATTATTGAAAAGTGAATTACTGATTTCTGGATTCTTCTATGATATATGTTTTGGTAAAGTAGACTCAAAAAATGCTGAGCTATTTTATGGACAGTTATAGAAATATGAAAATGTATTTATTAATTTATTGTTTTTATTGTTGTGGTGGATGTAAACTCATATCGTGGTATATAGGTGCCACACAACAGTACTTAAGGGAAGTCAGAAGACAACTTTGTGGAATCAGTTCTCTCTTTCCACCTTTACTCTGGCTCCAGGTTATGTTCCTCAAATTTTCTTGGGTGTGAGATCAACCCAGGAAGTGTGATCAACCCGCAAAGGCTCACACCCTTAAAGAAAGAAAACTGACTTATCTTCCCCAAGCAAATATTAATTACAAACAGCTCCTTGGTTAGGGTGGGACGTTGTGCTGGGATATTGCTTTTCTTGAACCAGCAAAGGTCTTGTGCATGCTGTCACAACCACTGTGAATTTGTATGTGTGACTGTTTATTGTGCCAGAAATCACCATTTCCTTTTAAGTATCCATTGCCATTAGCTCTTAACATCTTCCCTACTCTTCTTCTACAAATATCCCTGAACCTGGGTGGGAAGGATGTGAGTTAGGTGTTCCACTTAAGGCTGAGCTCTCTGTAGTCTCCTATATTGTTGTTGTTAATGAGCTGTGGCTCTCCTGTGTTAACCATCATCTATGGCAAAAACAAATGTTACTGATGAGGACTGAGAGATGCATTGCTCGTTAGGCATAGCAGTAAAACCTTAGGAGTTGGTTTAGGACTATGGTGCTGACCTTGAAGCTGTATCCCTGTTGGCTAGCTTTCATAGTGACTGGGTGTTATACATTCCACCAGAGAAGAAAAATAATCATTGTTTTTACCTAGCTTTGAATCCCATGAGCTACCACAATGATTGGCCTGGCAAGGCATGACCACTTGTGCAGTAAAGACACAAATGTTATGGAAGTAATTACTCTCTGATTTGATTTAAGGCCCACAGCACAAGATAGAACCCATACCTGGTGCTATTCCCAGGCCAAGGACGTATGGTTAGATAGGGCACAGATCCCAAGTGAAAGCCTACAGATAAAAAGAAAAGTGTTGTTTGTTTGCATTGCTTTTCTTTGGTTTGGTGGAATGGAATAACTAGCAAAGGGTAGTGACGTTGTAATAGAGACAGTCTTTGAATTTGTGAGGTAGCGTGACCTATGTCTGAGGAAAATAAGTCTCAATGCTTAGCTGGCAGAGTGACAGTGTCAGTCATTCTTAAAGCATTGTGGGAGAGTGTTCACCTGCAAAACTTCACATTTCTTAACTATTTCCCAAGAGAAGTTCTGTGGGATCTTATCCACGCCTCAAACCAGTTTTTGCTTGTGGCCTTGTGACTTCCCTTTTGTCCTCAAGAGTGTTTTATTTGGTGACATATTTTTAGTTGTTGATGGTGATGGTTGCTCTCTATTTATTTGTTTTTTGATTCAAGATATCTAGTTCAGGCTGGTCTTGAATTCTTGATCAGTCTGCTTCAGCCTCCTGAGCATTGGGACTACAGTTGTGTGCCTCTGTGGCTGTAGTACACGTGATATGCCAAGAAGCACAGTATTTTTCAAGTGGGAAAATTATAGAAAAAAATGTTCAGAATTCTTACCATATCTCTTAGAATTTCAGCTATCAGTTTGAAATGAAGTACATCATATCACACAGGGGCAGACACTGGATTAGAACCAAGTTCTCCTAAATCCTAGTATAGGGTCCTTCTGTAGCAGCCACTATTGGAGTTTAAAAACAGATGTTCTATTCAAACCATTATGTGAAAGAAAAGTCATGAGACAGGATGATTCTGAGTTGTATCCTCAGTGGGATGAAAAGAAAACCACGTTTTGTTATCTATCTATCTATTTATCTATCTATCTATCTATCTATCTATCTATCTATCTATCTATCATCTATATGTCTCTCATCTATCTATTGTCTATTTATTTATCATCTATCTATCTATTGTCTATCTGTTTATCATCTATCATCTATTCTTTATCTATCAATCATCTATCATATCTATCATCTATCTACTATCTATCTATCTATTATCTATCTATTATTTTACTTCTATTATTTTACAGGGACAACTAAGCAAGGTGCATTTCCTGTTGGCCCAAGAGGGTATTATGGGTGGGAATGACACCATTAACTGATGGTTTATGCCTTTGGGGAAATAGTGGGACATCCTGTTTGCTTGATCAGCAGTTAAACCCTAGGTTGCTGTTTTGACCTTGCTTCACCCAGAAGATTATTTCTATAAACTTGAAAACTGAAACCAAATAAGATCACATACAAAAGAGAAGTCCAGCGGAAGAAAGTCAAATCTTTTGTTTATCTCCAGGGTGTGAATGGCAGCCAAAGACTGTTCTACTGTTCCCTCTCTGGAAACAAGGTGATTTGCATACCTCTTGGGCTTATGATCCTGATTAGCTATGTAAATAACTCTATTCAACAAAGTCTCCTCTTCCCTCTTGGGTTTTGACCTTTGGAACCCCTTGATAATGTTTGTGGGAATTAAATAATGAACATTAAATATCAGCAGTTTGGAAAATGTGAAGGTCTGGTGGAAAACGCTATATTAAAATATAAGTAGCCTAAAATAAGTATAGTTTTATCAACAATTATGCTTCCCAATGGCTAGCAGTAATTATCTTCCTACCTGATGAATAATATTATGAAGAACTTTGGAGTCTGGCTCCCTGCAGTTCCCAGCACATAAATATGAATGATAAGCATCATTAGAAATACATTGCAGCGGATTCAGGGACTGCGATTTTGTTGGTCTGCCGACCTCCTACTAGAGGACCTCCAGGAGCCCATTCACTCGGTAGAGAACTTTAGAGTTCACAAAGCCCTGAAATAGGTTAGGTTTTGATTTGTTTTCCATGCTTTGTTTCTTCAAACACCAACATTTACCTTTATGTTACTCTGACAAAGAAAACAAGACTCAGGAATTTAGCCATGTTCATTCTGATCAGATCTGTTCTAAGTCTGAGTGATGAACTCTATACTTATTGTTTTAACTCATTAAGCTAATGTAACAGTCCACTCAGAACGTTAAGGGTAATTTTAGTCTCTGTAGTGTGTGTGTGTGTGTGTGTGTGTGTGTGTGTGTCTGTGTGTGTGTGTCTGTGTGTGTGTGTGTGTTGCAATGAGGCCAGAAGATAACCTATGCTGTCTGTCATTCCTCAGTTGTCATTCACCTTGTTGGCTTTTTCAATTAGCTTGCAGGCCAGGGGGCTCCCAGGGAGATGCCTGTCTCCATTTTCTTAGCACTGGAATAAGTACACACTACCCACACTACCATGTCCTGCTTTTTACAGAGGTGCTGGGAATTGAACTCAAGTCCTCAGGCCTGTGCAAAAACACTATACTCTCTGAGCTATTTTCCAACCCTTTGTAGCATTTCTTCATAGCCAGCCACAGCTGTGTCTTCCACATTCCACATATGGAATACCTACTAGGAAGTTGTAATGCATTATGTTCCCATATTCGAGGATAACCAGAGGCAGTTCCCTGAGATAGGAGAAAATTCTAGGTTACTGTTTAACCACTCAACATGAAGCAAGAAAGTAAGGAAGCATCTACAAAAACATTAGAACTACAATAATGTTGATTAATGTATGCCCAAAATTTGTTTGAGTTTCAAATAAGAAATGAATGTGTCATATGCATTATATGTATATATATAAAATGTATAAATTATTATATGCACAATGTATGAAGTAGTATGTATGTTTTCAGAATTATATGTAATGATACAGTATTATAAATACTATATATATCGTATTTATATATAGTATATATATATATATATATAGTATTGAGCAGATATGTAAAATGAAGTAAACGAAACAAAGCATAATAAGCATGTCAGAATCACCCCACCAAAAAATAAAGTTGAAGTGTAGCAAAGAGACCACTGAACTTTAGAGTCCCCTGGTTTCTTTTTACTCCTGTAAGGCTTGGCTAAAATAACACAAGCCTTATAGCTTACTAATTTTTCAGGCCAATATTTGGACATAATTTGTGTGCTTTATAAGCCTGAAAAACCCACAAGAGGCCCCAGATTGCTGACGTAACTGTCTTTGAATTCGACAAAGCCCATTACCACGTCAGTGAGGAGGATGGGTGGAAAGCTCACAAGACAGGGTTTCTAGGCACCCAGAGGGGTTTCCACGGCAGCTACTGAAATAATAAACTCCCCTGATTTTTTGGCACCAACCGGAGTCATTTTCACAGTTCACTTCTAATCACAGATAATTCTTTTTTTATTATGTCATTTTAGATGTTGTTATTGCACACATAGAAAATGTTGCTATGTGATGGAGAACCATAAACTGTGCATATGATAGCGGTCCTTACAAAAGGGAGACTGTCTGCAGTCTGGGGCTTAGGAGTAGGAGTGTGCTCGCCTGTGTGTGTGTGTGTGTGTGTGTGTGTGTGTGTGTGTGTGTGTGCGTGAGTGTGTGTTTCAGCCAACCTCTCTCATTTTCACAATGTACTTTATGATGACTGAAACTTGAGCTAGACTTTCTGTTATCTGTTTTTACTAAAAGAAATTAAGAATTTGCTCATGCTTTCACCAATGAGCTTTTGCATAAATTCTGGAGAGAAGTGAGTCAAGCAAACAGAGTTCCTATAGCTCCCAGAAATAAAGATTAAGGCTGGACCCTGAGTGCAATCATGTTTTGTGTCAGACAAGGCAACTTTTGCAGAAAAGTAAAAGAGGGCAGGGAGGAGTGGGAGGGAAGGAGGAAAGGAGAGAGTGAGAAGAGCTAATTTTACTGACATCTTAGGGTTTTTAATACTAATGTCATATGCTTAACATAATTTCATGGAGTAAAAACATACCATTAGGAAGAATATTTTCTTTTTTCATTGGCTTTACGAGGATGCTGACTTTTTTTTTTAATTTTTATGTTGAAATAATTTGAACCCATAAAGCTTCAAATGCAGTGGGGTGAGATTAAACAAGACTGAAGTATAATGACGTATGTTTATGAAATGTCACAAATAGAATACATTTCTTTGTATGTTAAGTGAAAAATTTACTCTCTCATATTCTTTTAACAAATGCAGCAGTTGTTAGCTTCTTACTGAATATATCACTGCACTGCTTCACGTTCTCTCTCTCTCGCTCTCCTTTGCTCTCTCTCTCTCTATTTTTTTTAACAAATACATTTATCTATTCTTTTTTGTTCAGGGGCCAGGCCACATGTGCCATTGTGAGCTTGTGTGTTCAGAGGATAATGTGGGGAGACCTCAAGTTAACAGCTTAGAGACAGATGTCCTTGCCTGCTGAGAAATCTTAAGCATGCTGTCTTTCTAATTATTACTTTTTGATCATTTGAGGCTAAGTATGGAAATCTACCTTTGTCTCCAAAAAGAATATATATATATATATATATACTTTTATATATATATATATATATATATTCATGCGTGTGTGTGTGTGTATATGTGTGTGTGTGTGTGTGTACATTTCCCAAGAACAAAGACCATCGCTTCTACACTTACAGAAAAATTGTTCAAATGAAGTTTTGCTTTCATAATTAAGAGGGTTGTCTGTAAAGTTTGTGCACATTTCATCAATTTTCTTGCTAAAGTCCTTAACAGTAATTGGTGCTAGTCTGGGATCTGTCCCAGAATTGTACATTGCAGTTAGTTTTTATTAGAATAAGGTATTCTTGCAAGTACATGATTTATTCAATGCCACTATGTCTTTGTCCCATAAATATTTAAAAGCTATGATCTTGGGTCTGGATTATAGTCTTCTTCCTTTCATTTTTGGAACAAAATGAAACAATAACAGTCAGCAAAACAGATAGCAAAAATGCTTAGAAAAATGTGTGTGATGATGCTTTTCAAAAACAAACAAACAAACAAACAAATCAGCTTGGGCAGCCATGGTGCCTCATGCCTTTAGTCTCAGCACTTAGGAGGCAGAGACTGGAGGATCTCCGAGTTCAAGGACAGATTGGCCTACATAGAATTCCATGGCAGCCTCAGCTGCCCAGGAAGACTTTGTCTAAAACAAAAAGGTGAGAGAAGTGGATGAGACAGCAAATACTAGGAAAGGGCACCAGATGTTCACCTTTAGCCTCAGCAGAGCACAGTGGGCATACAAATACACACACACATATGTGCAAGTACATGTGTAAATGTGCATACACATGTCTACTGCACACATGTGTACAAGGTGACATTCAATGAAAAGGGTATTTTGTGCATCATGTTAGAACACCTCTTCAAGTTGACAGGGCATGCACAGGCTGCAGAACAACTCAACCTCCCCCTGAAGGTTTGGAACAGAGGCAAAGTGCAAGACAGTGCTCAAGGGGATCTATGAGGTCGGCAGTCAAAAGAATGCACTAAACCAAAACCAAACCAAAGGAACAAGGCAATGAAATCACAGACAAGCATATGTTCTGACATGTGGCCTTTTAAGCACAGAAAAAAAAGCAAAGAATGTGCACGGTTTGGTTTTAATTTCCTAATATTAGCACTACAAATAACTATCTCTGCTGGTAAAATTATGAATACAATTTTATTCTTTCTTTTATCTTCTTTAATTGGATTTGTTGAGGTTTGGTAGTTTCTGTGACTAGGTCTCCATCTCTTTCTTGAAGCTGTATAATAATAATAATGTACTTGCTTTATATTATTAAGTTTTCATGTATAGAGAGGCAGACAGATGGATATGGTGTAGTTCTCTTGCAGACAATGACTAAAAATCATAGTTACCAATAGTGATGAAAGCTGAGAGTGAGGTGGGATGGGACATCCCAGAAGCACAGATGAACACAGTAGTTCTGATTGGTTCTTGATGAGATTCCCAGAGGGCTCTGGAATATATACTTCTTGGATTTTGAGGAATAAATAGAGACTCCAAATTTGTTGAATGGGATTCAGGTAACGCTCCAGGTGGCTATAATGAAGGATGGAAGCAGAATGATAGATAAACCCAAACTGTTACATGTTATCAGATTTAGGAGAAGGGGGTGAATAAAGGTGAGAACCCAGAGTGTTTACTAGTGACATTGGCAACATTGAACCACAAGATATGTTACCCAGATGTCCTAGTTCTGTTCCTGTTCCTGTGATAAAAACAACTTAGAGAAGACAGGTTTTAAGACACATCAGTGAGAGGTAATGACAGCTGGTGGCATTGTATCCATAGTCAAGAAACAGCTGAAAGACTTAAGACCTGCAGACTTCCACTCAGTTGGCTTTTTACACTTGCACAGTTCTAGATCCCATGGCTAGGAGATGGTCCCACCCACAGTGGACAAGTCTTCCCATCTTAATTAATGCAATCAAGATAATCACCAACATACTTCATCATAGGCCAATCTAGACAGTCCCTTATTGAGATTCCATTACCAGATGATTGTAGATCATTTCAAGTTAATAATTAAAAGTAGTAGTAGCAGCAGCTACTACAGGTTTTGGTAAATTTCAAAACCTGTAATGTTCCAAAAGTTAAACTTTTTTAAAAATAGAGATATACCTCATAAGTAGAAAGCTCTACATCATGAAACTTGTCTCATGCACATTTTCTAAAATATTGCTACTGCCTAGAGATGTAGCCTAGAGAATGCCTAACATTCAGTCACCTATTTTGATGTCAAATACTGCAAAAATAAAAAATAAGCAGACAAAAACAAAACATGTATATACATAGATAATATTACCTTCATGCAATTTTACATATATATAAACATTAGCTTCAGGCAACTTTACATTCATGGTATATACAAACCAGAAGTGAATTTCTTGCTTCCTTTTGTGCCCTATCTCCAAGATATCTCATAATGAACATGTAAATATTACAAACTTTTAAATATATATGTATAAACCCCCAAACACTTCTAAGATTTTATGATAAACAAAGTTCAATCTATAGTCAGTCATATGTGAATGGTCAACTACATTGAAGATATCCTAAGTTGTCTTATCTACATTCCCTGTGGCTGTCATAAAACATCAAGAAAAAAGCAACTTAAGAGAGACAGGGTTTATTTGGGCTCTTATTTTGAGGTTATAGTCCATCAGAGTGGGAAGGTACTGGCAGCAAGAGCTTGAGGCGTTGGTCATACTGCATAAGCAAGAAGCAGAGAAGCATGAATTCTCATGCTCAGCTGTCTTCCTCCATTTTTTTTCAATAGTACCAGGCACTGTTAACAGGCTTTCCCACATCGATTAACATAATCTTCCATAGATATGTCCTGTAGCACCTCTCTCTCTCTATGATTATAGATCTCATCAACTTGGCAATTGAGATTAACCATCCCATGAGGACACTCCACCCCATATATGATTTTAGATTTGGCTTCCAGACCATTTTCTTCTGTTGAGTGAAATGCAAATAATATGTTTCATCTTTGACCAAATCATTTTTATTATGGAAAAATCACAGTACCAGAAAATGAACATGGATTTTAAAACTTTTTCACTACTTATTTCTACTGTTCTTAGAGTCAGTAAGGATGCATCCTTGGCCACATTCCTAAAGTTGAACCTAAGAGTGTAGGATGATACCCTGAGTCGTTTGTGGGAGCTTTGTAGCTAGCAGAAAGTGGAAATGCATACCTGAGTAACTCTTTCAAGAAGCTGTGTCTCTCAGACACATTATGTTTAGTTTGAACTTTGGGTTCCCATATGGCAACAGGTTGGCTCAATTTATTTTATGGGTGATAGAATGCCTTGGTGAATTATTAGTTATTAAAATAGAGCAAGAAACAGGGTAAAGCTGATTAGCAAATAAACTCGGAAATATCTTAGAAGGAACCATCAAATTCTTGTGGGATTCCCATAGTGTTTATGCTCTCAATGCTAAGTTCCTTGCTATGTGAAAGATATATGGCATTGTGGGTAGGAGAAATGATTTGACGTGAACATGGTATCCTGAATTCTATCCTCAAAATCTGTCAGACTCTATTGTAGTGGGATATTCACTGTGTCTGCTTCTGTGGCACTGACCACACCCATTGAGGGGTGGAGCCAGGGGCAGAAGTGACCTGTGGGGCTTGGTCTCAGAAGGATGCCCACTTTCTGGCAGGACATGGAGAGAGGAGCATCCAGTTTTAACTGCTATGTTCATCTGTCTGTGTTTTGAGTTGTTTCTCCCTTAATGAACATCTATTCGGCCTATTTGTTTATCCTGTACTGATGCAGCCACCATCTTCTTTCTAAATGCCCTGTCTCATTTCTTGCTGGCTTACAGGAGAAATACAGGCATAGACTTAGGGTCAGAATAGGCAGGTAGCAGGTCCATCCCTAGATGACCTTAATCTAGCTAGATATGAAAACTGAGGGAGATTCATTTACTATTGTAAGACACAAACAGTATAAATGAAAGTATTCCCTTCTTTGTTACAACCATTGTGTCTTTTTTTTATTACTATGAGTTGCTCTTTGTGTGTATATATATACATATGTATGGGTATGTGGTGGTGTGACGTGGTTGTGAGCATGTGCACAAGTCGGGGCAGTAAATGCATATTTGGCATCATTATCATCTTCTGTTATTCTCCCCTGTATGTATTGAGGCAGGATTTTTCATTGACCTGAAGCTCATTGATTGGGTAGGCTAGTGGACCACAGAGCTCAAGTCTCCTTCTGCCTCTGCCCTTCAGTACTGGGGTTATACTATGCTCAGCTTTTTACATGGATTCAGAAATGCTCAGTGCAATTCCTCACACCTACACAGCAAGTACTTTACTAAGGCATCCTCCCAGACCCAAGCTACTAGATATTTAATGCCTACTATTTGCCAGTGTTTTTTTTAACAGAGCCAGAGTAATAATCTCCTTGTTTTATCTAAAAGAGACTCAAATTTCATGAGCTTTCTCAAGATGATATAGCTAAAAGAATAAAGATCCTTGTCCATTTGACCCCAAACTCATGTTCTTTGTATTAAAGAAATTACCATTTTATTCACTAGATGACTGCCTTGCATGCTTGCCTGGTCAGACTGAATTTAATATTTCCCACTGATCACACCATATATCTGAGCCTATCCAAGTCACCAAGAAGGCAATCTCCACTACCTCTGGTTTTATTTGCATTTTGCTTCAAAGACCTCAAATATTCCAGATCTTTAACAGACCTCATCTTCAGCACCTTCTCTAGTTAGTATTTACAGCAAAGCAACAATCTACCTGGCAAGAAGCAATTTAAGGTAGGATATACTCTGGCTTACAGTTTCAAGGGATACATTCCACCACAGCAGAAAAGGCATAGCAGCAGGACCAGACAGTATACTGGTAATGTTGCATTCACCATAAGAAAGTAAAGACTGCATAGGAAGTATGATTGAGTGATAAAGCTCAAGGTCCACCTCAAGTGACTCATTTCTCCCATCAAGGCTCCACTTCCCTACAGGTTCTAGAAACTTTCCAAACAGTGCAGTCAGCATGGAACCAATTTTTCAAATGTAAAAGCCTACAGAGGGGAGTTTTCATACTCAAGCCACAAAAGCATCATGGTAGCCTTGGAAGATCCTTGGGGACTTACTTTAATCAGGTGGTATGTAGACCCAGGCTCCTTAACTTGCTCTGTTTTTTTTCTCAATCACTGCATTTGTCTCTCTGTTCCATTTTCATAAGCATTGATGGCATTCTAGATTGCTTTCTAATGATAATGAGCAACTTTTGGTCAGTTTCAGGTCTGATTTCATCTTACACTTGCATGTCACAGTCTGTCTTTGAGGGAAGGCAGGCAAGAACTCAAGACAGGAACTTAGAAGCCAGAGCAATGGAGGATGGCTTGCTCCCAGGCTTACATTGTGCTACCTTCCTTATATAGCTGAGACTCATTTGCTTAGAGATGGTACTGCCTACAGTACAGATGGGCCCTCTTCTATCAGTTATCAAGTAAGAAAATGTCCCCACACATATGAGCACAAGCCAATCTGAGGGTGACAATTCTTCACTTGAGGTTTCTTCTATCCACTGTCATGTTTATGACCTGGTTAGCCAGACACATGTGAATGGAAATCTGTGCATTATTTATACCACACATTATGTACAAAGTTTGTATAGGGATGAATGTTTTAATAGAGATAAAAAGTTGTTGAGTAATTTTAATAGTGGGTATTTGGGCTCCGATGGCAGATTATGGGAATATTATAGAGAAGACCGACAGTTCTGTGTCTTTTGTTTATAATACAGGTTTGAGTATCTTTTGTTTTAAATGTTTAGAAAAACCCTTGAGATTTTGTACTATTTGCATCTACACTGTAAGATACTTTGGAAATGGGAGTCAAGTCTAAATAGATGCTCCATTTCTGTTTTGTGAATACCTTAGGCATATAATGTAAAGGTGTCTTTACAATCCCGTACCTGGGGTAGTTAATTGCACCCTGAAATTCTTAGCATTTAGCATCACTTCTAAACTCAGAAAGCACAAGAATTTGGGCAATTTTGGATTTCAGAGTTTGAGAATAGGGATGCTCCTCCTTAGGTACCTGATGGCACTGTCTCTTTTCCCACATGTAGATTCTCTCTGTAGCTTGCCTAGTCCCTAACTGACATCTACAGTCTGTGGATGAATTCACTCCCCATATAAACAGTAATGCTTTCCCATCAACTGACTCCTTTCAGAACACATTATAGAGTAACCCCAGAGAGACAGCTTCTCTTTTCCGAAGTGGAGATCCCATTCATAAAATAAGAGATCTGGAGAGGGGATCTCTGAGATCCCTTTCTAGTATATAATTCTTTGAAAGTTGCATTTTTATGAAGCAAATGGAATCTGCACATTCTTGATGAATTTCAGGCCAGTTCATCATAATTTCTATAAGAATGTAGTTGGCTGCAATCTTAGGAATATTCCCCACCAAATCCATTTTTTTTGTTGTTGTTATTCTTCATAGGAAATAGTATTCTGCCAAATTTCAAAGGAACCTGAGTTTCCAAAGGTGCTGGGAATGTGCAGTTCCAAAGCCTAGATGTATATGAACTTGGCCAACTGTGTTGTTCCAATCTTTTCTGCTCACCTTGCTAGGTGGTACGGATAGTTCAGCTTCTCTGTTTAAAATTTCCTTTTGGGCTAATGAATATTTCTAAAATATTGTATTGCTTAAGAGCTCATACTATAGCAATGTAAATCAATTCCCACCTCTATTATATAAGCATGCAATATTTTTTTTTAGTCCTACAAAAATTCCATTGAGATATTGCTGGTCTTATATATAGGCTAATAATAGACTATGGTGGTGGTCTGGTGGAAACCTCTGTGGGTGGGATTTGGGAGAGAGAAATTGTCATCACTTGAACTGTAGAATTCATGGCAGACACAGAAGCTGCTGTTCAACATTCTGAGGTTGAGATAAACCATTTTATTCTAATTATCCACCAGTGCCAGAAGGCAAAGTCTCGATCCCTTCACTTTCCTTGGAGGGCAAGTCACATGAGGTGGCTGCTCTTTAGAGGATGGAGTGCCGTGCAAAGTGAGAAAGACCAGAAGCTCATCTGCACAAGAGGCCTCAGAAGTGGTCGGCTCAAAGCTGGGAAATGAAGGAATCCTGGTCTTCAAGTTCTGTGATAATTAAGAACCACTGCCCTCGCTTGCATGCTGTGGGCCCTAATAAATGGTGAAAAGAATGTGGCTGTCTGCCGTACCGGTTTATGTGTATTAATGCAGCCTGGAGAAATTGGGACCTGGTTTTAAGTGTTACATTTCATTTGTAAGTGTACGGTTTAATTATGGCAGTAAAACATTGGTTAGCTAACATTTGCTGCTGTTTTGTGAGTTGGGAGCCAGTCTGGTGAAAATATAAGGTGGGGCAGCATAAAAGGTGCGCTGTTTAAGGCGGAGAAGTGAGCTGAAAGCCCCATCACCTGCAGGGATGTCTGTGTGCATATCAGGATCCATACAGTCTTAACTGAAGATGTGATTTTCTTAGTATGGCTTGGTTATCTGTTGTCTACAGCGCCAACCTGCTTGCCGAGTGGGTTTACTGGCATTCGCACCATCAGCAAGGTGCTCATGGGATCTTGATGTTACTAGAAGGGTGCAGTACATTGAGTTGTGCTCTGGCACCCAAAGTGTCATACTGGAATCCTAGCTCCCATGTGATTGCATTTTGGAATAAGGTTAAATGAAATCATCAGAATGTGATCCAATCTCCATAGGATCACAGCTACATAATAAATGGGAGAGCTCTCTGTATCTCTGTCCCTGTCTCTCTCCTTCTGTCTCCCTTCATCCTTGCCTTCCTCCTATTTTGTTGCTCTTCACATTTATTCTCTCCCTTCCTTTTCTCATTCCTCTTGCCTTCCCTTGTAAAGTTACAAAAAGATGGTTACCAGACACCAGCCCTGCTAGCAATCATTTTTATCCTACCTTCTAAATAGGGCCCCATCATTTAAGCTACTGAAAGTGTATGACATCATATTTTGGCAGCTAAGACTGGCAAAGATAAAGGGGCTCATGGAAGATGAGGGGAAGATAATCAGAGAGAAGCCACAGCTGTCAATGTGTAGCAAAATGTCTTCTTGCAGCAAGAAGTCCATGACTGACAGGGTTGTCTGGTGAAGACATGTAGGAAGGAAATGTTAAAGCAGAGGCTGGTAGATGCTCGAGATAGCACAAAGCAAGAAACTCAAGGGAAGTTAGCTAAGCCAAAGAGTTAAGACTTCTTTCCCAAGAGACAAGAGGACCAAAATTGTAGAGAGGAGGACATCTGTAAAAATTAGCATTTGGGATCAAGATCTGTGTGTTAGGTTCTCTAAGTTATTCATGGGTGTATCTGGGTGGACAAAGGCCTCAGGAACTTCACATATTCAGTCAGTGGGTTCTAAAAGACATTGTCTCTGACAGCTGCAGACACTGAGAAGCTGCTTTGGGAAAGAGTACCCAAAATTTGAGGAATGGCTAAATGCATGATTATAGGGAGTAATATATCATTTATGTCACGAAGAACCAGAGGGTGCCTGCTTATAGCACACAATCAACCCCTCTCTTGATTGGTTTGAGGGCTGCTCCCTAGGAGGGAAATTCCTGCCCAATATTGTAAAGATGTCAAAGCATACGATTAGAAAGGTCACAGGGCCCCCAGAAAGAAACCTACTGTTGTTATTTTGTCAAGCTGCCTTCTGAATTGTAATGCATAGACTTGTGCTGCTCCAAGTCTTGTTCAGAGAAGTCTCTACTTGCAGTGGGTAAGTATTAAGGCAGAGAGTCAGAAATGTTCAAAGTGTTGAGAATAAATGACTGATATTGCTTCCTGTAGATGGACCATCTATATCAATGCTCCCTACCAAGGCTCAGGAAGCATCACGGAAGAAGAGGTAGAAAGGGCCTAAGAATCAGAGGGCTGTGGTGTAATGCTAACTTCTTCACAGGATATGACTGTTATACACAACTTATAGGAGCCTTGGTTATCTGCCCCAAATCTGCATAAGAACCACCCTGGTGAATGTTCCAACGTGGGCAGGAGAGGGTTAGCAAGGCCCCATCTCTAACTGAAGAGCTTTTGGCAGCTGGCGGTTCCTTAAGGAAGGAGTGCCACTCTTCTTTGGGGGAGTGACCACTGATAGGTTGCTCATGCCCCAGTGGTTGACTCCATAGCATGGGCAAATGAGCAGCACTATCTCAGCTCAGAGGGTTAAGTAATATTATAACATGAAGCTGGGAGGGAGATGTGTTGGGGTGGGGGTTTAAATCCCAGGAAAAATTGAAAAGAAACAAACAGAGATTTGTGAATATGATCAACATACATTGTATACAGCCTTGCTACCAAGCCTGGATTTTTAAAAAATACTTTCATTCTTGGGGTCAAACTCAGGACCTTATGATATAACTGAGCCATATCCCTGGCTGAGCTTGCCTCAATGATTTTCATTAATTCAGTTTGCTATTTGACAATCACATAGCATATCTAATGCATTGTGATTGTCTCTTAAATCCCTCCCTCTCCTGTCCAACACCCCTTCCCTAGTAATCTCTTTTCCCAGTTCTGTTTTTTGTTTTGCTTGTGTCCCTATGGTTTTGGCCAGGGTCCCTCTTTGTGGGGCCTTTTGATTAGAACTATTCATTAGTGCCCAATGGATTCACCAGTGAACATACAACTGAAAGCAATGGCCTTTTCTCAGAGTTCATCAGAAGCCTATAGTGCAGCAGTAAGGCCTAGGTTCCCATGATTTCCTTCTCCATCTATGACTGACAGTTAAGGGGGTATGGCTCATGGAGGTCTAGTGAAAGTGACCTAAGCTATTCTGTGTTTATGACTACATTGACTGTGCCCTGCCTAGAGAACAGGATTTTTTGTATCTATCTCCCTATCTTTTGCTTCTTACATTCTTTCTATCCCCTTTTAGGTAACATTCAGTGAGCCTTAGGGGGTCATGTAAATGCCTTGCTTAGGGAAGAGCCCTCAGCCCTCATTAGTTCTCCATCCCCTGAGCAGCCACCAATGTCTTAAATCACTGCTATTTACTGCAAAGGGGAGCTTTGCTTATGAGGGTTGAGAGTAGCATTTGTTTAAGGATAGAAATACGGTTATCTAAAAGGCAATGTGACATTATGCCTGTTTATCTAGCCATCAGTAGTAATTTTCCACATAGGGCCTATGACCTCTCATAGCCTATGATAAGGCTTACAGTTACAGGACCGGGAATGGGCTTCCTTCTGTGGAACATGTCTCAGATCCAACCAGAGAATAATTGACTGCCTTCAAAATTTCCATGCAATTATTGCATTTGTGGGGACATCTTATCTGACAGATTGGTGTTAGAGTTTTAAAGTTTGCTTCTGGGCAAGACTACTGATGTCTTTTTTCCCCCTTACCAGCTTGAATAGCACCTCCTAGCATTCTGAAAGTTAGGCAACACAGAAGAGGTTTCCAACTCATTTCCAGCTTTATTTCTCTATATCTGCCAACCAAGTTTGTGGTTGGTCTTCCCATCTATTTGTGGTGAATAAGAAAGTAGAAAAGGCATTATTTTGAAGGGACCCTTGCTTCATAGCTTTGACAGACATCTGTGCTGATGGGGAGCATAAACAATCAGTGTTCATATGTAACATTGCTGACATTATCATCTGGGTTAACATGTCAGGAGGCCATGTAACTCTGGAGATGACAGTTCTCATCTCTATTAGAGCTGAAGTCGAACCTGCTATGAATCAGAAAAGCAATGGAGACTCAAGTTGATAGTCCATGATACCAAACTATGGCCAGCACTCTTTTAGAACACAATGAGATGTGTTATGCCTTTGTCTATATTTTCCAATAGCCCCAATTAGACAGAAAGAGAGTCAAATGTAATGAAATGCCAGAAACCACTGGGATATTCCAGATGATGGCATAGAAACAAAGCAAGGCTGTTCTCAAACTACCATGGCGGTTCCTAGGGGTTATTTTTGTCAGTTTCTATTTATAGAGATTCATTGAAGTCATTCAAATAAAACATAAACTGCTTCGACCCTTGAGTGCTTTGAGAAAAATTCAGTCATGTCCCAGATTGTGTTATAGAAATAAGGAGAGTGAAAGGTTACCATGAAAGGATGATGTTAAGAAAGACCAAAGAGGTTTCGACTTCTTCCCCAAACTCCTTGATACATGATGTTAGCAGGTAAGGGATGAGCTATTTTCTTATATCCAATAATAAATATTCTCTTTTAAAGAAAATGGTCTTACTCAAGCAAGCTGAATATAATCTCTAAATCTTTGTTACACTGGAAAACAAGAAAGTTTTTCTATTACTTTGTCTAAGAGTTTCCTTTGGGAGTTCAAGCCTTAGGCTCCAATTCAGTTGTCTTACATTGACATGTACTGCCTTCTCTCCTCTCCACTCCCTTCACTCCCCCTCCTCCTTTACCCCTCTTTCCTTTTCTTTCCTTTCATTTTTCTCCATACCACTTCTCTTTTGGGTTAGGGGACAGGGTCTTGTCTTATATTCCAGACCACCGAAAAACTCTAGAACCTCCCATCTCAGCCCTCCAAGTGCTGGGGGGTATCCTCACCACACAGGCCGTTTCCAAGGCTTCCAGTGATTGGCGACTGAGGCCTCTCTTACTGTGGCTAGGAGCTGATTTTCCACAATGGAGTAACTCATAGGCTTCAGTTCGTCTTCTCAGACTGCATGGAAAATTGAATTGAAAACTCGATTTCTGTGAATTTGTATTTATAGATATATCACCTATTGAAATGTGAAGACACTGACTTGTATTTAAAATGTATGGATATATATTCAGTATATATGACTCCCTAGTGCTGATATATGTGCATATGTAGTGATGCTAATAACATCTATGTTATTGCCAGGCATTTAGTGTTTGTGACATACAATACAAAAATAATAATAAATTTCTAGAGAGAATGGGCTCCATTCACAGCCCATGCTCAGATAGGAGCAGAGTTCTTTGCTGGGTTTGTGATCCAAATAGCTATCTTGTGTAACTTGAACTCTGGTAGCTAATTGAATTATGCAGTAGAGACCTCATACAAAGAGTGGCAGAAATGAATTTGTTCTCTTCATTAGGGATGAGAAACAACTGGTCTTTTGCATGTTTTGAATCCCATAGGAAGATATTGCTATTATAACATTATCTTCTACTCTATATTATACTGTAAGTGTACAAAAATTACTGGTCTAAATAATAACCCTGTTTTTTGGGTTGTTTTTTTTATTCGTTTATTTCCTTGTGAGAAAAAGGAAAGGAGGGTACCTAATTATACTACTGAGTTAGAGACTGTATTGTCTGGGTCAAAATACCTACAGAACGATAACTTCTCTTGGTGATTACAATCAGTGCTCATTTTTGCCTATAACCTACTTCGAATGCTTCCCTCACTCTTCAAGAAAACATTTGTTTTTATAAAGACAATCAAACATCATCACAAGGATACAGCCAGAAGAATCAGGTGCCAATTAGTGTACTTAGATAAAAACTGAACATTCAGTTCAGCTTCCTATCTTCTATTTGAAACAAAATACTGTCAACACTGCTTGGCTTTAAAAGATGAAGGTCTCTATGTTAAAGGATATCCATTTCCATGCACACTGCATGTTCAGATACACAGCCTTCCCAACTGTGATGTGCCCAGAGGAAGGTCAAATCTCTGGGCTTTGGAGAGGAGTGATTTTCTGACTATGACATTTGAGAGGTGTGGTGGATAGTATGAACATAACAGGGACCAAAACTAATGTGGGTCCCCTTACAACATAGTTAATTTTATGATCTAAATTAAAATGAAAAGAAGATCCCATTTCTATTAATCTAAGTATTTCCACATAGTCTATCTTACCAGAGAGAGGATCTGGACCTCTGCTCTCTCAAGTCCTACATGTTGAATCTCTTCCTTACTTCTCCCTCTCTCCTCATCTCCTAGTCCCATCTATCTTGCGTTCCTATTGGCCAACAGTGCTTTATTCATTAACCAATAAGAGAAACATATTTACAGACTGACATCTCCCATAAGGTCTCCTTGCTCTCACTGCAGCACCAGCTCTGGAGTCTAAGGACATTTAGCATTTCCATTTTATCATTAGTGGCTCCTCACACTGCCCCATATTTAGGAATTTCTGTCTTCAGTGCTTGCTGTTTTGTGTTGTTGATCTTCTGCCTGGAACCGTACATGTATCTAAGGATTTATACATGACAGGATCCAAGCTCATGTTCAGTGAAAGTTATACAGATGACTTATAATACCTCAGCCATGAACAGACCAGAGGACAGTAATTTAACGACAGCAAAGATAGCAGGACATTGGGACCAACATCTGTAATTCCTTGGTGGCTCTTCATGTCGCTCCTGAAGCTTGTTAACACCTAAAGGTTGACTATAAAAAGGATGGAGTGACAATGAGGATGCCGGTAAGATTTTCCAGAGATGGTTCCAAGGCCACTGTTGGGAACAGTACCAAGATGGTGGGGAGCTTGGGAGTGAAGGGAAATGAGGAAGTGCAGTCTGTGAAAGGGGAGAATTAGTACTGAGGAAATACACAGAGGGACAGGAGCCAGGTGGGGAAGTGGGAAGAGAACATTTTGCCTTGCATTTTACAACCACTGGCAGATTGTGTGTTCATAAGTTGAATTGTCAAAGGGAAAGGAAAGAGAAAGGCAAGGTCGGAATTGAGGAGCAGTAACTGCTGAATGAGATTGCAAGAGAAGGCCAAGAGGATCATGGGAGGGGCGCGTGGGTGGGAAGCAGCCTTAGTGGAGGGAAGAGGTACTTTGCTCCAGAAGAAAGATACTAGGCATGTCCCACCTTCCCCCTCCTCTTCTTCCAGAAGTCAAGGTGAGCTAGCTCAGCCTCCAGAAAGAAGTGTGATAAGGATGGAGAAAAACCAAATGAGGTTTCTCTAGACTGGAAATGTTTGAAATGATTACTGTCGGACATGGGGAGGAATGATTTTCCTGGAATATAGTCTCATAAAATGAATTACTGAGTTAAATATAAGATATTTTATGGTTTTTATTAAACATTGCCAATTTCTCTTTTCTGAAAAGTTTTGCCATTTGTACATCATCCAGCCCTAGAGTGAGGAGGTTCTCCAAGAGCTAGCCTGTGGGATTTGGACTCTAACTTTTTGTCAGCTTCTTTTTGTATCTCCTTCTACTTCCTGCTCTCCAAGCCTTCACCACCATCACACTTCCAGGCCTGGACAAGACACCCCAAAGCCATCTCTTTGGGTTATGGTTCTTAAAGTAGTCATAATTATTCTTACATTTTTAGAGGCTTACATCCAGGATATGGGTTAATGGGATCACATGCCCATCAATCTTCTATTTGGACAACACAAGAGTTTGTGGATATTGATGTTTGATCAATTGGTGATTTATTATATTAACTTTCATAACAATAAACAATGTTTTCTGTTCTCATAATGGTTATTTTGGCACATAATTTAAGCAAACTAAATAGACAAAGATCTTGAGAGATAGGAGCATAGAAAAATGTTAATTTGTTTAGTGTGCAGAGATAGAAGGCATTCCAAAACAAAGGCGCTTACTGGTACATCTGATCAACTCTGAAAAATCATCTGATCCTTTCAATCCAAGCCTTAATATCCAGTACTTTATTTTTAAAGATTTATTTATTTACTTGTTAAATGGATGTCCCTTCTGCTAGTATGTTTGCACACCAGAAGAGGACATCGAATCCCATAGACTACAGTTATAAACAGTTGGGAGCTGCCATGTGGGTGTTGGGAATCAAATTCATGTCTTCTGGAAGAGCCGCCAGTGTGTTTAGCTGAGCTATCTCTCAGCTAGCCCCAATATCCAGTACTTTAAAAAGTATGTGCTAGTCTACACTCTCTAGCAAATTAACTCCTCCTTGTGAAGATGTACCTTTTGGGTTAACATTCAAAAAGCAGTTCAAAGATACCAGTGATGCTGTCTACTAGAAATAAGATGTGACATATTTGGAAGGAGAAAAGTCTTTAGATTCATCACATTGCATACAGATAATCAATGAAAAATGGGCCTGAAAAAACATTTCCCATGGTTTTAGAATATAATTTCACATTTGTTTTAAGGTTTCCATCAAGGAAAAGCTTAATAGCTGGAAGTGTTTCTCCTCAGTTCCCTCACACTTATAAACAGAGAGAGAGAGGGAGAGGGAGAGAGAGAGAGAGGCAGAGAGACAGAGAGAGGAAGACAGAGAGAGGGAGAGGGAGAAGGAGAGGGAGAGGGAGAGGGAGAGGGAGAGGGAGAGGGAGAGGGAGAGGGAGAGGGAGAGGGAGAGGGAGAGGGAGAGGGAGAGGGAGAGGGAGAGGGAGAGGGAGAGGGAGAGGGAGAGGGAGAGGGAGAGGGAGAGGGAGAGGGAGAGGGAGGAGAGTCCATACCGTCTCTCTGGCACTATGGGTCAGTACTGCCACACTTACGCACAATGTCCACGTTCTTCCTTTGTGAACAGTGTGACTGCGGGTAAGGCTAAGGAAAAGTTTGAAAACTAAGAAGAGCCATCAATGCTTTGAAAATCAGATTGTTTAACAGTTAAAAATGCCACCATTGCTATGTGACAAGTGCATAAGTTTAATGTGAACTTCGTGGTTCTGAATAACAATTCTAACTTTGTATATGATTATTAAGATGTATATAGTTCTGGAATCTGGTTAATTTTGGTGTGTAATGGTTTTTATTTCTAAGATTGTTTTTACATTATAAAGTCTTTAAAAATGTAACTGTTACCAATTTAAAAGTTTTCAGTATGGAAAATGTCCACTATCATTAATACATAATTGAGTATGAATGTTTAGGTTTTATTCATTTATTTATTTGGCAGTAAACTCACTTCAAGAATATGAGTAGAAAAACCAGAAATAAAAGAAATATAACATTCAAAGCAGCAGGAAAGCTGCTAACAGTGGGATTTCTGAAAATAAATGAATAAATGAATAAATGAATAAATAAATAAATGAATAAATAAATAAATAAATAAATAAATAAATAAATAAATAAATAAATAAATAAATAAATAAGTCAGGCTGATGTGTGGCTGCAGAGCAGAACGTAGTCAGTAAAGGCTGACTCTGAACCCTGGGGTCTCCTGAAGTCAATCTTCAGACCAAACAGGAGACAGAGACACAGCCCTGAAAACAGAGAACAAGGGGATGTTTCAGCTGCAGATCTGCAAATATTAAAGTCCTGTGCCATGACAGGAAAAGCAAGAGATATCAGCTTATGTCTGTAAACACTAATAGGAAAACAGAATATACTGTTAATAATTTTAAGGTCAAATAATTTTAAATTTTACAAATAAAAATATAATATCTGAAAAAAACACAACTTTAGAAGTGCTGACATAAGCCAAGGTGAACGTATGTAAATATGTGTGTGTATCATAATTAGACATAGTGTATAGAATTGATTGTTTATTTGTACCAACACTCATATACACAAACAAACACACATCCGTGTGTATGTATTTGTGGGTGTAGTTGTGTAATTAAATTGAAAAGTAGTAAAAAGTGCCACAAAGAAAACATCAGGTGAACATGAAATAAAAATTCTACCAAACATTTAAATTAACAAAAAAAATGTATTGGGAAGTAAAATAAAACAGGAAAATGTGACAATTTCCTAGTATTTCTTATGAGGCTGTTGAAACTCTCATGTCAAACTCGACAAGAAAATTACGAGAAGGAAAATTACAGGTCACCCTCCCTCACAGATTGATACGTGAAACATTCTAAGAAAAACACAAGCCACAGCAATTTGTCACAGTAAAATGAGAAAGGTGTCATAATTAAGGTAAATTTATTTCAGAAGGTAAAATATCAGTTTTATATTTGAAAAGCAACCAGCTGATCTTCTCAGTAAACAATGCTGGGGACCGTATAGTGGTCTCTCAGAGTGTGTCTAACATATCACACGCAATAATGGAGTCAGTTACACCAACAATTTAAAAACACTTTCAACAACTGTGAACAGAAGAGGGTGGCATTTTCTTCTTTATCGGCATATTTATGAGTGTGTGTCATGTTTGCCTATGTGTTTCTGCACATGCAAATATGCCCATACATTAATGTAGAGGTCAGAGGGAGACACTGGATGTTTTGGATCTTTCACTCATTCTCCATCTTATTCTTTTCAGAATTCCCTAAACCTGGAGTTAAACTAGCAACCAGTTATCTCCAGCGACCCTCTGATCCTCCTTTCTCTGCTGCACATAAATACACAACCACACCTGGCTATTGAGTGTGGGCTCTGGAGATTTAAACTCAGTTTCTCAGGCTTCTGCAGCAAGCAGTCATGCCCACTGAGTCATCTTCCCAGCTGTGGAATGATTTTTTTTTAAATTAACTTTATTGTTATTGTTTTAGTTGTGCTTGTAAGTGGGTGGGTATGTGCATGTGAATGCAGGTGCCCTCAGAACCTGGAGACATTGCACTGGAATTGCACTAGAATTGCAGCTAGAACTGAGTCATCTGATATAGATGCTGGGAATCAAACTGGGTTCTCTGGAAGAGCAGTCCACACTCTTAACTGCTGAGCCATTACTCTGGCTCCCTGGGAACAATTTTAATTTTTTTATATTTTATTTATTTATTCTTTTCTTATTTTACATATTGATCCCAGTTCCCTCTTCCTCCCTCTCACCCTCCCTCCCTCCCATGTCCCCCGACTACCCTCCCATCCCATCTCCCCCATTCCACAGGGAGGGGTCAACAAAATCTGTTAAGTCTTTTGGAGTAGGGACTACTTTGGGAGCACATTCTCCATAGAGGGATACTCCCTTAACTTAGAGGCAGCAGGGAGGGCCTAGTCCCTACTCCGAATAATTTTAATCTTAACTGGTGAGCCATCTCTTCAGCCTCCTGGGGATGCTTTTTTTATCTACAAAATGTTATCTGAATTATACCTGTCTCTAATTTATTATTCTTGGCATGAAACATTGAGATTTTGCATGTGATAACTGTCCCACTACCATCTGCATGAAGCTGAAGCTGTCTGCCAATGTCATTGCACAAGCACAACAAAAATGTATTATTTGAACTGTAAAGGAAGAAATGAAACTGACAAATCTGAGAGGTAATATAATAATAAAATAAAAAGTATAATTTAGCAAGATCATTAGCTGTATGTAAATACAAACAATCAATCTGTATGTGCACATACCAACAAACAAAATGTTTAACAAATATATCAAATATTTAAGAACAAATTTAGAAAAAATGAGACTATGTAAAACATTCCCATGGAAACAAAGACAATGTATCCATCATGAAGAGATGTCAGCTCTTCTGAAAGTGACTGCCAGATTTAGTAGAACCCCAATTTTTAAAACAGTACATTTTCATTGTGGGAACTGACAAGATGATTCTAAGATATTTAAGTAACTGAAATGCTCAAATACAAATGGAAGGATCTAGAAAATGTGTACAGTAGGAAAGCACATACTCTTGCACATCAAACATGAACTGCAATCACAGGATGTAAAGGAACAAGGGGTTGAGGAAAAGGGTCGGGCAGTTGAACAGACTAGAGGGAGAAACATCCTTCACATGCAGGCAGTTGAAGTTTTGCAGAAGTATTTGATCAATGGATAGGACATATGAATAAAGAAAAAAAAACCAACCTGCTACACCCCACATTATTACTAGTTGGATATAGAACCCTGTTATGACTGTGTTGTTAACATCTATAGGGAACAAAACACTGAACATAAATGAAAAAGATCTGTACATTGATGCCATTAAATCTGGATATTTACTTCATAAAAGACACCATCATGACACAGACTGAAAGAACTGAAAACACATAAAATGTAGAGTTTGTTTGTTTGGTGTGTAAAGAAAACATACGAGTCATAGGAAAAATACTTCACTACGTAAATGTGAGCAAGAGACTTAAACACAAACTTTAAAAGCTCAAGTATGCAAGTACTCAATGAACACAATGAAAATATGTTTTATCTCCTTGTTCATCAAGGAGATACAGTCTCTTTAGAGGACTGTCAGGAGCTACTGAGGCTGAGCATATGCAGACCATGTGAGTCAATTCCAGTCTTTGGTTTCTGCATGGTTTAAAAAAAAAAACTTACTGTGTAAAGCAAACACACAAAGAAATGTTGATAGCTGTTCATAATGGCGCCAAATTGAAAGCAGTCCAGATTTTGTCCATCAGCAGATGAAGAAATAAATAACGGATGGTATGTCCATACGGTGGAATACTAAATCCTGTACAAACATTAACAAGCTAGTCCTGTCTCAAGCCTGGTAGGTTTTACAAACATATTGTTGAATGAAAGAAACAAGGTATGCTTACTACAGACTGTGTGATTTAAACACACAAAGTCCAAAAGTCCATGTGTGTAAGTCATTATCTAACTGAATATTCTAAAAATAAATATTATGTATGGGTGTATGTGCACATGCACGTGTGTGTGTGTGTGTGTGTGTGTGTGTGTGTGTGTGTGAGAGAGAGAGAGAGAGAGAGAGAGAGAGAGAGAGAGAGAATGTGTGTGGAGGTCAGATAATAGCTTCAGCTGTCATTCCCCAGGTGCTGTCCTTATCCTTTTTAGAAATAGCCTCTTTCTATAGTGTGGAACTCACAAAGCAAACTAGACTGTCTTAGCACACTGAAGAATTCCACCTGTCTCTTAAAGGCTTAGGATTATCATTTCATGCCATCATGCCTGGCTACTCTTTTTATGTTGGTTCAGGGGATCAAATTCTGGTCTTCCTGCTTGCAGTACAAACACTTTATGGACTGAGCCATCTCCCCATGTCTGTTTATAATTAGCATATAATGACAATATATGTCATCATTATCATAGAAAAATATTAATTTTTATCCTGTCATCAAGCCTCATCTTGCTGCCTCGGGAAGCTCTATGTGAATATGATATCATCTTTCTTGTCTATGAATCAAATTATCCTCAAGAAAGAGAAATACATATTCCAGGAACAACTCATGATGTTTAGAGACTTGAAATTTTTAATTTCTGTCATCACAATCTCTCTCAAAGAACAGATCTTCCAAATAATATATTTGTAGTACTTTCATAAAATGTGTAGTGTTTCTCTGTGCAGCAAGCTTCTGTGAAGGCAGTAATTGAAGAAAATCATCATTTAGATAATGAAGGATTAAGTCATATTACAAGGAGTGTTTTTAAAATGAGGGGCAATTCAGAACCTCCAAAGTAACTTTAACAGGTGAGCTAACTGTGGCAAATGATGTGCTCTGGGGTGTAAGATGCCCTGGGGGAGACTGTTTGGTGTGTTTGGGATATTACACAGAATCAAGAATTTATATTCTGGGAGTATGTGGAAGCCCAAAATACATTTCCAGGACACCATTCCCCAAATTTCTTTAGTCTTGAGGATAGCATATGGTTCAGATATTCAGTTTTCCTTAAATCCAAGCCACTGTACTAATGCAGTTGAGTAGTGACTGTCCACTAATGAGGGACCTACAGGAACTAACAGAGAAGAGCCAGATGCACAGAACAAGACCCCGAAAAGTGTGAACTCTTCATGTCTTATCAGCAAGCCCTTGCCACTTGCAGAATCTGTGTAGCCATTGGTGCCAGCTTCTCTTGGGTGAGTCTGGGGAACAATAAATAGGGTGTTTGGATTTTCCTTTTATTTATAAAGGTCCTAGCTACGTTTCTGTCATGTCACTTGGCAGATTTCCCTCCAGGAACAAGGACACAATGAATGCTTCTGGCTAAAGAGATTGTAAACCCATGGTAGGTCTTGCAGGAAAGCATGAGGGCCATTAGCTTAGTTATGTGGAGTGAAAATTACAGGCAATAATGGCAGAAGTTCAGAAGGCAGGGGGCTGACCTAAGTCCTTGCATGCTGGGTTGCAGTGTTTCTGTAAGAAGTACTCTGTACTTCTTTTCTATGATGCTTGTAAGCAATCATCGGTCTCTAGATCATTAAAAAAATGTGTAAAGTCTACATGGAGATAAACAATAAGGTACTAGGAAGCCAGAGATCCGATTAAGAGTCCAGGCTCTGAAGTCCCAGAACTATAAAAAGCTTTTCTCAATCCTGTTGGGATCCTAAGGTGGTGTGAGTTGTCATGGTTTACCAAATAGATCCAGTGTAAAATCCTCCACATATTTAATTTTGCTTTTCAGAAATCTGAGATTTAGTGTTAAGCAAAGGACAATTGGTGTGTCCAATTCCATGAATAACAAAACCAAATTTCCCTAGGAAGCCTGGAGAATGTTCTGGGGCTTTAAGAATATAAATCTGACTTTAATTAACTCAGAGGACTTCATTGTCAGTCTTGATTCAGGGGCACTGTTCTCTCTCTCTCTCTCTCTCTCTCTCTATATATATATATATATATATATATATATATATATATATATATATATATATCTTTCTCTCTCTTCTGTACCTAAAGTTAAATACTTAGCATGGGAACATGTATAATTAAACATCTAGCAAATTGTTTTCAGAAACAAAACAGGGCATCCATATATTCTATCTTTTACTTAAGCAACTTGCAGGGCATCAAATGGTATTTACGGATGTTGATAGCCTGTTTTTTTAGTTGTTTTCAACCCCGGCTTTCTTCTTCTATCCCCATGATTCTGATGCCAGGACCACTTAAAGTAATGTGCCTGCCGAAGTAACTCCTCAGAAGGTTTGATTAGCTCAAGGAAGCACCAACATCCACAACAGATTCTCAGAGAAGGGGACGCTTAGGCCCTTCAGTTGGGTCTGTTTCTCATTTGCATTAAGCCTATCCTCGTTTTATTTTAGTAGTTGATTTTATGACATGCCTTATGTACTCTGCTTATGCAACGAAAAACAGTTACCAAAATGATACAATTCATTGCCCTTGTGTCATTGAATAATCTAGTGTTTAGAAGAGTTAAAATCTAAAACAGGAATGGGGTGGATTTTTTTTTAAGTTTAGAAACAGCAGAGAGTATATTACACACACGTGCACCCAGACACTTCAGTGGCTAGTCTTGATTGTCAACTTGACTACATCTGGAATTAACTAAAACTCAAGTGGCTTGACACACCTGCTAGGGATTTTTTTTCTTAATTCAATCATTAGAAGTGGGAAGACACTTCTAATTGAGATCTTGTTGGCATGGGAATATACACCTTAAATCTATGTGTTTGGAGTTAGAAAATTCACCTTTTATTGGGACCACACCTTCTGCGGGCAGCCTATGTAAAGGACATAGAATAAGAAAGCTTGTTCTCTTTGCCTGCATATTCCCACTCTTACAGGCAAGTCCATTCTTTTGTTAATATTAGGGCCTGCTTCTTTCTGGAGTAAGACCAGGTGAGATATACAGCCTCATGGGCTGAACAACTATCGAATTTTTGAACCTTCTGTTGTTAGACAGAAATTGTTGGACTAGCTGGACCATTCTGTAAGCCATTTTAGTGATAAATCCCATCTGCAATATAGATATAGATTCATTCTATAAGATCTGTTTCTTTAGAGAACCTTAATATAGACACATCTAGTATTCTGCAAGAGAAGTGTGAGATAGTGATGTCAAAGGGGCCACAAGCCCTAGATTTAAAAATCAGACAACTTCATTAAAATTATTCACTTTTATATTATGTATATTAGTATTTTCTGCATGTATTCATGTGTTCCACACATGTGGAATATCCACGGAGGCTGAAAGTGGTGTGGAAAACCCTAGACCTGGAGTAAAAGATGGCTATGAGCAACCACATGAATGCTAGGCTCCAATGCCAGGCCCTCCACAAGAGCAGTGTGCAATCTTAACCACCGAGTCATGTCTTTAGTCCTCAAAATCATGAATCTTTACTAAGAGATGCATTGCATAAAATGAAGTTCACTAAAGCCAAGTGTGATAGTAGGGCATGGTGCTTCCTCTCTCTGAAGGTGGCCCCTCTTTGCTCAGCGCAGGTCATGACACCTGTATCAGAGGATGGCTAAGTCACCTCTGTTGCACACACTAAGCACCACTATAGGTAGGTATTGGTCTCTTGGCTGTATATCAAGCTACTCACTAGGTCTCAAAGAAATATATGGAGGTTAGGCTAAATTCTTACATATAGATAAGGAAATTGGAGTGCATAGCAGTTAACTGACCTTTAATCATAGAGCTTGAGTTTGACCTAGCTTTCCTGGCTGTTAGCGCTCTAATTACCCTTAACAGCAGCATTAGACAGTGATGTTAATATACTATTAGATTTGTGTATTCATCCTGGTTTATCTAAATATTTCAATAATATTCGAGAGGGATGTCTTATTAGTTAAGAGTTCTTGCACTCTTCTGTAGAACCCAGGTTCGATTCCCAGCATCCACATGATAGCTTGTAGTTGTTGGAGAACTCCAGTTTCAGGAGATCCAACACTATCTGGCATCCTTGGACACCAGGAACACACATGGCATTCAAACATATATTCAGGCAAAATACCTATACTACCCATAAAATAAAAATAATTTTAAAAACCTAGAGTAATTATATGTCCCCTTTATTAGGCATTTGAATACACACACACACACACACACACACACACACACACACACACACACACACAGAGAGAGAGAGAGAGAGAGAGAGGGGGGGGGGGAGAAACTTAAGACCTTTTGGCTTCAAGATACATTTGCTGTAAGGGAGATGAGTAAGAAAATCTTTTCCTGGCATCTCAACATTTCTTTTATATTGCCAGTTTTTAAAAGTAGCAGGAATCTAACCGAACCGTTTAGTCTCCTGCTTTCTCCTCATCGACAGGTCCTGGCTGGCCCGGAAGCTTTCTGAATGACTTGTTCCATTCACAGTGGCTGGGTGGCACACAGCGGAATCTCGTCTCAGGGAGTTTTCTGTTGACGGGGTGGTGGGAAGAAAACCGCACAATTTTGAACTGTTGCAGATGAACTTTTGCCCCTGACTCATGGGATGAACACAGAGATCCTGACAAAGTCCAGCCCTTGCCTTCTGCTCTACTCTTTGGAACCCCACCTTGCTGTTGGTTTGGTTTGAAATAGAACCCCAATTTCTGGAGTTACCTTTAGCATTATACACAGATTGACAAATCAAACTAGACCAATGGGATTGCAATGTTTGTTTTGCTTTGTTTGGGGGTAGTGGAGATGTAAGCTAGATCCTTGCTTGTGTTTGGTAGGCCTCCTGTCACTTAGTTTCACCTAATTCCACACCCTTTTGCCCTGAAGACAGTGGGTAGTGTTTGGTGACAATTTGGTTTGTCATGACTGTGGGCTGCGATGCTTAAACTCATTCAACACATAGGGAATCCACTAAAAACAACGCAGTCCCATAATTCCAACACATAGGAAACCCATTGCTAAAGATTATCCATCCCCATATGTCAGTAGTGGCTCTAGTACCGAAGCTGGATATATGAAATATATAAATGTCTTTCTTCCTCTGGAACAAAAGGCTGAATCTTTGTGACAAACCCTACAAGCATCTCTTCGAATGCCCATCTACATGAGAAATGAAAGCAGAGCCCACAATGAGGTGCCGTTGTATGCCAAGCAAAAGTGAAAGTGAGGACATTAATAGAAAATAATGTCCTATGACACAGCACACTACATAAACAACAGAACTTCTTAGGACTTACTAGAAAAAGTTGATCAAAGCACTTGGAAAAGTTATTCTGCAATGTCTAGTCAAGCTGATCACATACATTCCCTAAGGCCCAGAAATTCTACTCCTAAATTTAAAAATATAAATCCATTTATGTCTGTTGTGGGCATTGTGTGCTACCATACATATATGGAAATCAGAAGACAACTCGTAGGAGTCATTTTTTCCTTTCAACATGCAGGGCTTGGAACAGAATTCAAGTTAACAATCTTGGCAGCAAGCATCTTTACTCACTGAATTATTTTTGCCCTTGCTCGTCCCTCCACTGACAACTTCCTACAGAAGTTGCACAGACACCTATGTGCACAGACACATGCACATACATTCATTGAAAGCATGTACTGGAGTGCCTGTATTTGAAGTTGTCAAAAGCTGGAAACAACCCAAATGTTCTTCAACTGCACAGTGGGTAAATAACTTGGTACACACACACACACACACACACACACACACACACACACACACACACACATACACACACACACAATTACACATAGTGAAACAAGAGAGAAAAATCTTCTAATCTATATTATGTTTATGAAACCAATGAAAATAACATTGAATAGAAGAACGCATTCCAAAAGTGAATACATTATGATTATATTTTATATACAATAACATATAGACAAAACTAATCTATGTTATTTGACATCATGATAATGGGACCAGAGAGATGGCTCAGTCAGTAAAGTGTTTGCTGTATAAACACAAGGACTTGACTTCAGATCCCAAACTGCCATGCAAAAAATGGGTGTGTTGACACAGACCTGCAATCCCAGCCCTGAGGAGGTGGAGGCATACACACATGTGAACACACAACAACATGTAGATGTGCATGCATGACACACACATACACATATACAAATAGTGATATTGTATAATAGAGTTGGGCTAGGGGTGTATCTCAGTCAGCAAACTCCTCACCTCACGTGCACAAAGCTGTGTTTGGTCCTTAGAACTACATAAACTGATCATGATGGCTCATGCCTATCATCCAGGAGCACGTGAGAAGATCAAGGTCATCCTACACCATATTTTCAGAAGTCAGGATGCCAAACAGATCATCCTTTGTTGAGAGGCAGTGACAGACCGTAAGCCTGATGAGATTTTGGAAGTCGGAGAGTTTTCTATTTCTTGGTCTAGGGGCCACTACCCAGGTGTGCTCACTGTGAAATTTCATAGCCACACACATTTGCTCTATTCACTTTTTTTTCTGTATGTGTGTTTTTTTTTCAATAAAAGTTTTAAAATGTGCAGCTGGTGTTGTGGAACTAGGACTATATGTTTCTATTAATGTTTTCCCTTACACTCTGGTGTAGACTGGTTCAGTGGCACTTAACAGGTTCAACATTGAGCAAGTACAGCAGTTGGGAGTGGGTGTGTAGTCCACCCCTGCTGTCTTGGTTGCCAGCGAAATGGTTTAACTGAGCCTATGCTTGAGAGCTAAAGAGGTACCACACGTCATGTGCAGGGTGCCTGCTAAAGAACCCTGAACCTGTAGGTCAGCATGGAGGATAGGACACCAGAGATCCTGGTGTCTACAGTAGCCACTGGGGGTGGCAATGAGGAATACATAGGTAGAAAATTAATAAACAAGTGCCCAATGTCTCCTTCAACGTGCCACTTTTATTTGTGTCACAAATTTTGGCTTTCAAAGGCTACGGACATTTTTATATTTGTATATGGCCTTATTGTCTTTCTTCATTTCATGCTCAGGGTGATCACAGAACTTTGGATGGATAAGCAATCTGTTCCTAATTTTCAAAACTTTTTATTTATCTATCTATCTATCATCTATAATGTAACTATTATCTATGTATTTACGTATCTATTGAGTATGTATCTATACATCTGTATATCTATACATTTTTATGTGTATGTGTTTTCTGCCTTCCTGTATGTCTGTATACCACATCCATGCACTGTCCACAGAGACCAGATTAGGGCATCAGATCATCTGAGCTTGGAGTGCCAGGTGATTCTAAGTCACCATGTGGTCCTCTGTAAGAACAGCCAGTCCTCTCAACCGCTGAGTCGTCTCTCCAGCCCCCCCTCTCCCCCAGTCCCTTTTGTTTTTTTCATCCCTAGAAGGCAGACGGACATTGTGTTATTTGGGTTTTCTGCTGTTTGCTAAGTGATACTGAGAAATTCCTTCACCTTGAAGTTCCTTATCCAAGAGTGCTTAGTGTAACGTGGTCTGTGGATGACACTGCTGGGCCTTCTATGTCTACTAGAGTGACTCTAGGAAACTAATTTAATATGAAATCATGGAATCACTCTCACAGCTCTCTACTAACACATTTATTTTCTTTCAGTTCTTAACATTCACCACCCTTCTTGGACCCCTTCTGGGGGAGGGCTTTGTGTGGGTTCTTATGCAATGGGTGGTTCTGGAGGGAGGCACCTTGCCTGGAAACCAAGGGAGCACACAGGGCATAGTGTAACATAGTGTTAGTCCTGGCGGCCAGATAGAGCTTGTCATTTGTGTCCCAGAGAAAGGTCCTGCTGTTGAAGACTCTAGTGTAGGCAAATAACATATTTTAAATGTTGTACAGCATACGGAAATTTCTATTACTGCAAACATTTGCTTTGGTTCGGTGCCTGTTCAGCATATTGCACATTTCTAAATTAAGTCTCTTTTAAACGGGGTAGTTATGATTCAGACTCCCGTCTCCCTGTGGGTGGAGAGCTCACGGTACGTGTCAGGCACTCAGCTTTCTGCAGCTACATGTGCAGATCCAAATCACAAGCTGGATTTTCTTCTCTCGAGTCAGAGGTGGGCTTCTGAGCAGGGCTGGGGCTGCATTCAGTTAGGATAGCAAGCTCCTGAAACCCTGGTCCATGTGGAGCAGAAGAGTGGAGAGCTGTAGTTCACATTCCCTCTCCTCTGTGAAACCCCATGGCCTAAATTTATAACCCTAGCCTTCTGCTGGAAGGAGTCAGCAACAGCCCCTCCGTGTGACTTGTGCACCCATGCCTTCCAATAAAGCATGTCCTTCTAATACTAAACCACAGTGTTAATGATAGTCTGCTTCTTGGAACCTTCTTGGAGTTTCTGTTTTTCCAGTTTCTGAACAAGTACTGCTTCTTTACCGGGAAAGTACAATATTACCCATAATATGATGAATGTATGGCCGGTCCTCATGACATTTTACCTTCTTTGGGAAAGTGGTGGTGATTCCTCTGCTTAAAAAAAAATATCACCCATACATATTATTCAGTTCAGCATTTTTGTGTGACATTGCTGACTTGTGCCACATTGGTGCTTAACTCATTAGAATAGTAGTGTCTGTGGGGCCAGTGATATGGCTCACCATGAAGGGTGCTTGCCTCCAAGACTGGAACTCAAGTTCCATTTAAAGGATTGTATAGTGGAAGGGGAGAACTGAGTCCTGCAAGCTGTCCTCTGACCTTCAGGAAAGCAGGAAAGCACGCACACACTCACACAGAAACACACACACACACACACACACACACACACACACACACACACACACACCCCAAATTAATGAATGTAATTTAAAATTTACCAGGTATGGGGCTGGAGAGATGGCTTAATGGTTGAAAGTATTTGCTCCTCTTCCAAAGGACTAGGGTTCAATTTCCAGAACCCATGTGCTGCCCTCTCAAATGTCTTTAACTTCAGTTTCAGGGGATCCAAGGCTCTCTTCTTGACTCTGTGTGCACTGCATGCATGTGACACATAGACACTTTTATAGACAACACTCATGAATATGAATGAAAAAGTAAACAAATATCAAAACAGTAAAAAGTAAAAATTATTGTCTGCATTTCTCTTGTTCTGCTCTCCTGATAAGACGCGTCATCATTTGACCTTAATCTGTTACTTCTTATAAACAGGAGTATCATCTCAGTTTGCATCAGAAATTAGCCTTTAGTCAGAAAACTTAAATAAGGAGTGCATAGGGTAACATGATGTACAAATATAACTATTTGCAAACACATAGCCTAGGGCCCGTTTCTGCACTGTATCTAAGACTCTAAGAAACTTGTAGAGTTCAGACAAGTTTAGCTGTAAGTAGGTTCTTGTCTTTGGTCTGTTTGGAATTTAAGGATGAATAATAACTGCTGTCTGTCTCAAGATAAAAATTTAAACTCCTTTAAAGTGTAGATTTTTCTTCTCCTTTAAAGATATTTTTGGTCTTAATTGCTATAAAGTTACAACTTAATCACCACGGTAATGCATAAGTAAAGAATCAGAAACTGGAAGATAGTAAAAATCCTAAAAATTAAATTACATTTGCATACACTTGCTTTTGCCTTTTTTTTTTTTTTGGTTAAGTTCAAAGACTGTGCAGTGTGGAATGTGGGGGAAGAAGAGGATCTTCAACAGATAGTGCTGGGAAAAACTGGATATGCACCGAGTAAATTGGGCACAGTGTGTGTGGATGTGTACCTGCATATTGTGGGAAAGTGCACGTGTACATGTATTTGTGAGTGCATAGGTGTGGGTGGGTGCAATTGTCATTTCACTGTGTAATGCGAAGACATTGGTTTCTTTCGCTTGATTTTCTGATCATCTGAAGGAAGTTTAGTGTCAGGTGGCCCACAATGGAGCTTCCTGTTTGTGGCACTGTTGTCTTGACTACATCTGCTGCTACGAGTGACTCCAGGAAGTCAATTCAATATGAAATGGTAGAGTCGTTGTCACAGCTCTCTACTGAAGTGTTGGCTTTTTTCAGTTTTTCATATTCATCTTTCAGCACGATTCCTGCTAGTGGAGTGCACACACAAAACTGCTACCAGCACTAAAGCAGTCAGGTGAAAAAAAGTAGAATGAACGTATGCATTGGTAAACTGAAGCAATGGAACTATGCATGGAAAACGGGAATTTGTTTTAGGACATTGGTTTATGGGGAAGAAATTTTTAAATTAAAATATATGAAGCAAATGTAAAAATTGGCAAATGAGCGCATATGCAACTATAGAGTTTTGTCTTCAGTGGAGGAGATAATAAACAGGGCTAAGAGACAGTCTGCAGACAGGAGAGAGGTGTCTACAAACCACAGCCCTTGGGTAGTTTTGGACCTCACGTTTACACTGTTAGTGTTGGCTGTTGAGTCTACCATTGATTTACCATGAATGGGAGGCTTGCAATTTCTTGGCAGAGCCCTGAAACTTCTGAGGGTTCATAATAGGCTAACAATCCATTTAGGCCCAGTATCTGAATCATTGAGGGGGAGGGCACGTTGAAAAAGAATGAACATGAATCAGGTTTATTGCTTGACTGCTAAAGACTTCAAATACCCAAGTCTGTGTTTCTGTGAAGTGCAAGATATATTTGCCTCACTAGAGCCTTCATTCCAGCACCTTGCAATGACGAATTCTTTGGAGTTCGCCACTGTGTTTGTAGCTGCCACCTTTTGGGATGTGCAAAAGTGAGATCCTTGTTTGATGCCATTCACCAGCAATGATGGTGTATGTTTTGTTCCAGTGCTGGCACACTTGGAGCTTAGATGATAGTTTTGTGGAGGAGGATTATCAAATGGCTTTACTCCTTTAATGGTCCATGCATGCATAGAGAGCCATTTATCCTGACACTAAGGTGATGCTAGCTAAAAGAATAAATGCTTCGATTGCCATAAGGTACATGTGGGTCAGTATGGAGACCATAAATTTCATCTTTCTGCTGTACTGGTGATGTTTCTGGGGCTAAAATCAAGGGTATCCTGCATGATAGGAAACTATGCTACCACGGAGCTACACTCCTAGTTCTGTGACTCATTGAGGACCTGTTTTTCTTCCAAAGAACTGAGCTAGGTTATCCTGGTCTTCTCTTGTGTCATATCAGTCCCCCTCTAACTGGAAAAATGTCACTCATCACAGTTCTATCACCTAGGATACCCCCACTCTCATGATGTAGATGAGGGAGTATGGAGTACCCTTAAGACCCCTTATTTTCCTTCTCTGATGGCCTACATAAAAATTCTAAGTTCACTAGTTACCGAGAGACCTTGGATATATTATTCTCATCTATAACATGGGGTTAATAATACCAGCATGATTGCAAAGAATAAATGAGTAAATGAGTTGATACATATGTAATTTCCAGAAAGGCATTTGCATATAGAAAACAACCAGTTCACATTACTATTTCCCAGTTTCACACTTCTTAGGAACGTCTCACAGTTCTGAGATGTAAGATGGACATTGATGGGCTGTATCCTACATTGGCTTTATTGTACAAATTAGACATCCCAGTTGGATAGTCAAAGTCTTTGGTCCTGAACTAGATAAAGCACCATAAAATCAGAAGATAAATAGTTAATATGAATGTTTATCCATTACATTATTATAATTATTCATGTGTGGATATGTAGGTTGTGTATGTGTGTATGTGTGTATGTGAGTGTGTGTGTGTGTGTGTGTGTATGTGTGTGTGTGCATGTGTATGTATGTGTGCATATGGACTGACATGACAATTTTCACCTCAGTTCTCTCCTCTCACCAAAGGTTTAAACTGAGTGTTTAAACTCAGGTCATGTGACTTACATGGCAAATGTTTTTTACCCACTGGGCCATCTCACAGGCCCTAACAGTTACATTTTTAATACTTCTTTCAACCTTCTTCTTTAGCCTTTTTGCCCCTCCTTACCTACCAAATAACTTATGTATTTTAAAACACAAAAACAAGCCATTAGGCATGACCATTAACACAGCTCTTTTGGCACTCAAAACAATTATTTGAAAGCATAACCATTGGTATAAATTCCTTTTTACTTTTGTCTCTTTTGAAGGAAACAGCAGAAAGGAAATTTTACTCCACCTTCATCCTTCTGAGTTCACAACATAACGTCTGAGCTTTCCCACAAGTCCAGGGTCTATACATGAAGCAAAGTCAGAGATCAAAATAATGTTGAATGCTATTCAAATAAGAAAATACCCTAACATCACACATACACACATCACATACATACACACAACACACAAACACCCTTACACCACATGCATACCCACATACACATATAACAAACACATACAACACACACACATACATGCACAACAAACACATACACACAACACACACATACACAGTGTGTATACACACATACATATATAACAAACATATACAACACACATATATGCCCAAGATACACATACAACACACACACACACACACACACACACACACACACACACAACACACACACAATGTGGTTGGTTGTCACTTCATATAATTTCTTCTTTAACAGGCCACACTTTTTTTTTTTTGGCCTGTGTACCCCTAGTGCCAGCCCACACTTCTGTCCTCCAAAGATCTTTGACTGACAATATGGAGAAAATAGAATGAGGTTCCCAATTCCCCAATAAGAAGACCATCCTTGGGATAGAAGAGGAAAAATGAAAACTGTTTCCCTTATTTAAAAAAATCTATGCTGAAACCACCATCTGTGCTTTTTTTTTTTTTTTCCTTTCCAGGAAAGTCCCAGGAAAATGTGCAAGATTCAGCATGCTTACCACTGCAGGAAAAAAAAATGCCAATGTGTTGATCAAAGTTCTGAGGAGGAGTGATGCTCAAATATTTACCCAGAGTACTTCGCCGAAAGGTACCCAAGGGTGCTCCAAGGTGGCCAACGACCGACTCTTGGCAGAGACAGCATTTCCTCTGTTCTAAGGGACCATTCATCCCCACCTGGCGCTTCCTCACACCCACTCCCTCCTTCTCCAGCGCCCCTAAGGAAGATGTTTTATGAACTGTGTGCTTGAATATTTTTGTGCTTGCAGCAAAGAATGTTGTTTTCCTAAATCAAGAAGGAGAACAGAAACCTTGAGAGTCTGATTTCTCAACCTCAGGAATGCTGCTGCTCAAACACTGTCCTGGAAATGACCACAAATGATACAGCTCCACACCTGGAGACAGACTACCCCACTGTAATGCCCCTGCCTCATCTGTGGCCTCTGTTTCTCCACTTGATGACTTTGGGAAACTCCTCTTCTCATCCATTAATGCTAGTGCAGAGGTAAGCTCTGATAATCTGCTTTGGTTCCTTGTGTTTGATACATGCTAGGTCCGGTAGTCACTGTCTTTGTTCCAAAGTGTCTCAAAAAACCAAAGGGTATAATTTATCAAAAACAACATAGCAGTGGTGGGGTAGTTGTCCAAATGGGCATAAAAACCTGTACTTTGTATAGGAGAACATCTGCTTTTGAAAGATGCAATTATTGATGCATCTACCTCGTAGATGAGACTGAGCAGAAAACACCTCTTGGAGCCCACTGAAAAGTCCAATATTCTGGGTCAGATAAAACATCCATTACTTTTTAGTTTTCCAGAAATTACAAATAATTTTCTTTTTTGAAAAAAAGTTTAGATTTATGTATTTTATGAGCATGAGTATTTTGCCTGGTACCCTCAGAGGTCAAAAGAGGGCATCTTACCATTTTGGTACTGGAGTCATGAATGGTTGTGAACCACCATGTGGGTGCTTGGAACTGAACCTGGGTCTTCTGGCAGAGCAACTAGTGCTTCTAACCACTGAACCATCCCCCAGACATACAGATACATTTCTTAACAAGGTTTCATTGGTCTATGCTATGTTAATTTTTAGTGGGTGAAGGCATAGAGGTTTGTTTTTTGAACTGTAGGGAATTTTCGGACCATTGAGATTGCTCTATGGATAAATGCATTTACTGCCAACACTGACACCTTGAGTTCGGTCTCTGGTATCCATATGGTGCGAAGAAAAAACTGACTCCCAAAAGCTGTTCTCTGACCACCACACATGAGCACTATGGCATGTATGCTCCCCTGCAGTTAATGAAAAATGATAATTTTTAAATACACAATTCAAGTTTTATTGATTTGAGAATTCTAACAATTATGAACTGTTTTACTCATTAAAAAATACATTTGACTTTGTGGATAGCCACACTTCTACAAAAAGTTTGTGAAATATACACACATTATTTAGGCTTACTTAGGTCTATCCAATATCTCATACACAGAGTTTGCACAATTAAATCCACAGTGATAGCTCTGAAATACATGTGATATTCTATATCATATCATGAATCCGATGTGTATACACATTTCTTGCTTCATTCTGACAGGGGTCCTTTATAATAGACATTCCTGGTTACAATTAAACATATAAATGTGTAAAATATATTCCTTCTGGTTGTAATTAAGTATTTTTCTCCTTCTAAATCTGCAGAAATTGAAGTAATTGCTTCAAAATTGTAAAATGTAGGTTTCATTCAGTACTTAACTGACTTACATGTGTCCATTCTGTTTGAGATTTTCATTTTGTTTTAAATCTCTTGTTATCTGGTAAAAGAACAGGAAGATGTTGTTTGGAGCAAGAAAAATATTTTTACAGCCTTGATTCCTTTTTTATAAAAGTATTTATTATTGTTATTATTATTATTATTGTGTGTGTGTGTGTGAGAGAGAGAGAGATAGAGAGATGTATGTGTGATGTGTATGATTGCATGCATTTACCAGCATGCCTGTTGAAAGGAGAGGAAACTGATGGAGTTGGTTCCTTCCTTTCACCCTTACAAGGGCTCCAGGGTTTAAACTAGGTGATCAAGCTTGTTTGGCCTAACTCCTCCTTTTTGGTTATTATAATTTATGTGTGTGTGTGTGTGTGCGTGTGTGTGTGTGTGTGCGTGTGCGTGTGCGTGTGCGTGTGCGTGTGCGTGTGCGTGTGCGTGTGCGCGTGCGCGTGCGCGTGCGCGTGCGCGTGTGCGTGTGCGTGTGTGTGTGTGTGTGTGAGAGAGAGAGAGAGATAGAGAGATGTATGTGTGATGTGTATGATTGCATGCATTTACCAGCATGCCTGTTGAAAGCAGAGGAAACTGATGGAGTTGGTTCCTTCCTTTCACCCTTACAAGGGCTCCAGGGTTTAAACTAGGTGATCAAGCTTGTTTGGCCTAACTCCTCCTTTTTGGTTATTATAATTTATGTGTGTGTGTGTGTGTGTGTGTGTGCGTGCGCGTGCGCGTGCGTGCGCGCGTGCGTGTGCGCGTGCGTGTGCGTGCGCGTGCGCGTGCGCGTGCGTGTGTGCGTGTGCGTGTGCGTGTGCGTGCGCGTGCGTGTGCGTGTGCGTGTGCGTGTGCGTGTGCGTGTGTGTGTGTGTATGGGCTCCCCTAACCTCAGGGGTCAGGAAAGGGTGTTGAATCCCCTGGGACTGGAGTTATAGGCAGTTCTGAGCTGTTGGTGCTGGGAACCAAACTGTGGTCCCTCTGCAGGAGCAATAAGAGCTCTTAACAGCTGAGCCCTCTCCACAGCCCCTCAGCATCCCTGGTCTTCATTATAAAATTTTCACCAGAGAAAACTTACATAGGAGCTGATTGACTGCCTTTCTGCATGAGCAGGGCACTGTTGAGGAGCCCTTCAGGCTTGTTCACCTTCCCTTTCCCCTCCTACCAATGAAATCCAGAGATGACCTCTGCAAAGCCTCCCAATTCAGGCTCCTTGCTGTTTACTTGAAATTCAAAGTCAACACATGCTCTGTTTTTCCTTTTGAATCCACTCTGAAGACCCCACTTACAGGCAACTTCTCAATAGAAAGAGATTTAGGGAAGCAGGAGAATAAGGGGGTTCTGTGTGTCTGTGTTAGTAAGTGACATTCTGAGAAGGTCTATTTTGTCTGGTTTCAGCTCCACCACAAGAATCATGGGTTCATTACTGTATCCTAGGATTAAACTCAGGAAGGTGGGCATACTAGGAAATAGAGCAGTTAATGTACTTTCTGTGTCACTAGATATTCTAAGAAAATGATTAGAGCTTAACATTAGGGCTCAGTGTGTGTGAGAATCTTATTGTAGTTACAAATGTGTGTTCCATGTTGCACTGTTCACAACAGCAAGAAAGTAAATCAGCATATGTGCCTGCCAAGAGAGAAATAGATTATGAAAAATTGGAAATTATATATCAAAGAAATTTGTTCATCTGTAAGGAGAAATGAAGTCATGAAATTTTAAAGAAAATGGATAGATCTAGAGATTCAATCTACTAGTGGATTCCATGCTCTAGCAAATATTGTTTTTGTCAAATACAGAACCTAGCTTTTAATTCTTGTGTATCACACATTGTGCTGGCTAGTTTCATGTCAACTTGTCACAAGCTAGAGTCATTAGAGAGGACAGAGCTTCAATTGAGAAAATGCCTCCGTAAGACCTATCTGTAGGCAAGCTTGTCAAACATTTTCTTAATCAGTGATTGATGGGAGATAGCTCAGTCCATTGTGGGTGGAGCTACCCCTATAGGTTGTCCTAGGTTCTTTACAAAAGCAGGCTGAGTAAGAGAATGGGAACAATCCAGTAAGCAGCACCCCTCCATGGCCTCTGTATCTGTTCATGGCTCCAGGTTCCTACCCTGTTTAAGTACTTGCTTTGACTTCCCTCAGTGATTGAAGTGTAAACTGAAATAAACCCTTTCCTCCCAAAGTTGCTTTATCCATGATGTTTCATCACAGAAATAGTAACCCTAATGAAGACACACACACTGCACATGCATGCAGAGAAACAGGCATACATGCAGGTACACATGCTTGTGTGTGTGTGTGTGTGTGTGTGTGTGTGTGTGTGTGTGTGTGTAGATGTGGGTAGAAAGAGAACCCTGACAGGGAAACATATGTTGAGGAAGAGGGGGAAAAAGGACACATGTGACATAAATTTGGGAAAGAAGTGGTTGGGAGTAGAAGGAAACAGGAAAGAAGAAATGAGATAAACATAAACAAACCCTATGTGAAAACACTATCATGGAACCAAATACTCCGTATGAAAAATTTAAAAATTAGAAGGAAAGAGCAGCAACTACCAAACCATATCAAGACTCATGTATAAAATGTTTACAGGTCAAATACTCAAAACTCATTCATTTTCCTACAATCGCCTTGTAGTCTGAATGTAAGTGATTTAATAAGTACCCTGAATAGATTGTATTTTCTCTAAGTTGCATAAATGAAAAAAACCCTTTGTTTCAGAAACTTATAAGCCATATAAATACTTCAGCATATACCATAAGTCAATGGTAGACAGAAAATAGCTTGGAATAAACAAAGCATAAAGATTTCTGTTGTTTCTAATAATTTTCTACCTGGGACTAGCCATTTATTTCCCCACAGTTAGTTGCATGTCTCCTTCAAGATCCCCAAAAGGAGACTTTCACCTCTAAAGACTCCCTGTGAGTCACTATCACCTCCCTGAAAGGAGAGTTTGAGGCCACAATGTAAAGTCTATTTAAAGTCAACATCATGCTTAAGACCTAGCTGAACTGCTGGTGAGGTTGAGACGTGAATAAAGGGGCAGAGGAACAATACACTGTCTGCTTAAGGAGCAGAGATTTAGGTGCCCTGAGATGAAGAAGCTTGCTCATTTTGCTGTCCACAGCCCTACAAGCGGTTTAGTTCTGGAAACACTCCTGTGTTTTATAGGAGAGATAGGACCTCTAGTCTTGCTGAATTAAGGGAGGAAAGACTAAAATCTACTCACGTTCTAGAGTTTACTCAATAATGAAAACAAAAATAAACCAGTGTCGGTTTGCATGGCTTAAGAATGCCAAGAATGGTGATGGGGCCAGTAATCCCTTGTCACAATTAATTAAGTACATCCTCTAACAGGCTGGTCTTCAGGCCCTTAATCTTCACACCTTCCTCTGGGGCTGCCGAACAGCTGCTTTGGAGGTCTTAATGAATCTCTGACCAATTTGGAGCATGGTCAAGTAGCAAAAACAACAGCCAGAGGTGTAATGCGATATTTTGTGAGACCACACGTTCAGCATTGCCAGACCAGCCTTAGTGTTAGAGAGGTAATAGCACGGACCATACAGAGCAAGGAAATGTGCAGACAGTCCTGGGGCACCCATGAAAGCAGGTAAATTCAAAGTCAGATACCAACTAGAAAAGGTGATGTGATATGCTCAGCTCATGAAGAAGTCATCCAAACCAAAGCAACCAAACAAAAACAAACATAACCCTAACCTACCATCATCAGCCCATGATTCCAATTCAATTTGGGTTGAAGAAAGAAGGAGGAAAAGGAAAAGTAGAGGCAAAAGAATGAGAGCTCTACTTTATTTTTCTCTAGTTCAGTTATTCTCCATGAAGCTGTTTTTATTTTAGAGGGAAAATAATTCATGTCAATCAAGTCAGAGTTTCTTTTGTTTCTCTGGAGTAATACACTACTGAAGGACCACTAATTTCCAAACAGAAGTGAGATGGCCTACAGCTGCTTTTTGTCTACACTGGACCCTCTGGAGGTGTTATTTGGCTAGCCTTCATTGAATATTCAAGTTCCTCTGAGAACTTTGAACTGGGCAGTTGATACATAAGCTTAACCATCACACCAGATATGACTTAAAGGTATTCTTTAAGGAGCAGGGAAGAAATAAGAGAAGACAACACAGTTGGCCCCTGGAAGTAGCACCAGGACCTATCCCATGTGCCTGAACTGGCTTTTGCAGACCGTTCCCTATGGTGGGATACCTTGTTCAGCCTTGATACAGCAGGGAGGGTCCTGCCCCAACTTGGTATGCCAGACTTTGTTGACTCCCTAAGGGAGGCCTTATCCCCTCTGAGGAGTGGACAGGGGCTGGGAAGGGTAAGGGTCAGGGGAGGAGCAAGAGAAGGGGAGGAAGGGAGAACTGGGGTTGGTATGTAAATGAAAAATTTTTTTTTAAAATAAAAAGATATCAACAACATAGATGTTGATACTCAGGAGAGCCAACTTACTTTGTTTTGAAAATTAAGAGGCTCTTCTAAGGAAACTCTGACTTGATTGAAATGAAATACTTTCCCTCTAAAATAAATACAGCTTCATGGAGAAAATATATATGCAAAAGCATTGTTGACCAGGAGTTCAGTCTGTACCTCGAATTCACCAATGGTGGCTATTCATGCAAATGGCATGTTAAGGCAACATTGCTGTTTTGTTCATTCTTGCAGCTCTGTCCAAACCAAGGGAAGAGTTGTCTTGTCTACCACCTGGATCACTGGCAGACAGCATAGGCATCTCAGAAGAACTCATATGAACTGACCTTCAGCAATCTTACTTTAAGCCAGTGGATTAGTAGTTCATTTCATGACAAAAAACCAGCCAACATTCCCTTGAACAGAATATTTATGTAGAAAGAGTAATATAACCAATTTCAAAATATTGGCTCATCAAATGTTATTAAAGTAAATGAGGGGGCTAGAATGATGGCTTGGTGGTTGTGAGCATTTGCTGCTCTTGCAGAGACATCCAGCTTGGTGTCCAGATCCCACAGCCATCTGTGACTCTCGATCCAGGAGAACCAATGTCAACTTGGGTACTCTGCTAGCAGACACAAATATGTACACATGAAATACAATTTGAGAATATACACTTAAAAGTTAAACTGTGATTAGCCAATTATAAAAAAAATATAGTATGTTTATGAGAATAGAACTAAAGGCTTAATGCTATTTTGTGGTTGCTACCAGCCTTTGATTATTTTTAATTTTTGAAACAAATTTTTTATTATTTAGTTTGAATATTACAAATTTACTTGCTTTGTTTATACAATCAAATAAATTTTAACATGTTTACAGAGTTATATAGGGATTGCCACGATCAATTTTACAGTGTTTTTGTCACCCTATAAAGAACACTTAGCTAGCACTCATTTAACTATAGTTTCTGTAATGTTTTTCTGTCTTTACTTATTTGATATTTGGGACATTTCAAATAAATGGGGTCATGTAGTAATGTTACTTTTTCTCTAATCTTTATTTTTAGGAGCATGGCAAGGGTGGCTGCTTTGACACAAAAGTATTTGACTCTTGAATAAAAACATCCTGAGTTGTCTTAGATTTTACATAAGAATTACATTTAAAAGGTGAACTCACGAGTGTTAGAACAGTTTAACATGGATGAGGGTCCTGTTGTCCCATTTACAGTATACTGGACAATCTAAGGTATGTGTTTAACTTCCATAGGGTTTTTCTGTACTGGGTTGTTTTTGTCAACTTGACACAAACTAGAGTCACTTGAGAAAAAGGAACTTCAATTGAGAAACCAACTCAATAAGATTGACCTGTAGGCAAATTTTTGGGCATTTATTTCCTCTATTTCATGTGTGTGTGTGTGTGTGTGTGTGTGTGTGTGTGTGTGTGTATAAAATCTGTATATCTATCCTCTCTCTCTCTGAGTAATGACTGATGTGGGCAGACATAGCTCATTGCGAGTGATGCTACTTCTGAACTGGTAGTCCTGAGTTATATAAAAACTAGGCATGGAAACCATGGAAAGAGCCAGTTGATAAGGAGTATTTCTCCCACTCTGGCTTTTCTTGATGATGGACTTTGACTGGAAGATGTATAAACCCCCTCCTTTTCAGTTGCATTTGGTCAAGGTTTTATCTCAGCAACAGAAACTTAAGTAGGACTCTGACCAATATAACTTCTTGATCCAGAATCTTACAAAGTAAAATGGATGTTGCAAAGCACTTGAACACTTGATTCCTGAAAACATATCTCCCAGTTAACTAAAACAGACCATTGAAGTTAGGACAAAGAGATTCAAGTGTAGCAACAGGAGAATTCAGCATGCTGTGATGTGTTCACAAATTCTTGCAAGATAGAATCTGCTATGGAATCAAATGGCCGAAAGAACTTAGACAATTCAACCAGCACATCCAAACTCTATGCATTAAACAGTCCTGTTAGTAGTACCGAGGAGTGGCTCCAGATGGTGTCACGTATCAAAGGTCCTGGTCCACATGACCCCTGTGATGACAGACCAAGAGTTTTCCTTAATTGCAAAGCAGTAGTTAAACATTCTGATGAAAGATGCACCTGGTGGGTTTTTTTTTTTTTTTTTTTTGGTCCATCTGCCCCAGTATTTCATCTCTGAGTTTCCTGGTTCACACAGAGGAGGCCCACTCCTGAATGATGCTTAGTCTGTGTTGTTCAATACTGTATTAACTGAACCTCATGCACCAGCATGTTAAGTGTGTGCATGCACACACACATGCACACACAGATGGGAGGGGTCTATGGGTAGAGATACTGATTCTTGCAGTAAGTACAGTGGAGCAAATGTACTGCTTATGGCTTTGAAACATCTGGTTCCACTTTCATGGTTGTGTCGGTCTCCTAACTTAATGACATCCCACCATATGCCCATGAGCAAAGAGTGATGGGACTGACATGCTGCTCAAATGGTCTGAAACAAGCTGCATCGTGTGTCCTCGGCCATAAAATGCCATTCAAGTGACCCCAGAAGCTGACATCTGCCCACATGTTGTACACATTTGGGGCAGAGTTGCCCATTTGTTCCATCCTGATCGAAATGTAAATATTATACATGAAAACATGTTACAGGTTCTATCTTCGTTCCTTTCTTAGAGGCCAGGAAAAGGCTAGGTTGGGTAGGTACCAGTCACAGCCTCACTTTTTAAGGCTTTCTTTGTCATTCTTTAAGTGTCTTGTAAATTCTATGCTTTGTTGTAAACCAATGCAACCCCAGTAATGGACATGAAAGGCAAGGTTTTTCTCAAAGTACATAACATTCCTTGGAAAAAAAATTTTGCCATGTAGTAGAAAATTTTATCAATGATGTTCATTTTGGGTTTTATTAACTCTCTACCTTTACAGTTTGTGGTTTTTCTTAGTTTCCATGTGGCACCTAGAATATGATGGGGAACCAGGGAGTGTGGATATGTGTGGTTTCTTGGGGAGGGTTAGAAAGCAGCTGGAAAAGGGAAGGATGAAAATTAAGAGGAAGAAAGGGGAAAGAGAGGATGCCAGATGAAATGAATGATGAAAGAAAGAGATGTGAGGAAATATCAAGAGAAAGAGAGAAAAAGAAGGGAAGAGAAATAAAGGAAGGAGAGATAAGGAATGGGGGAAGAAAAGGGAAAAAAGTAAATAAAGACACAGACACACACAATACACACACACAGAAAGAGAGAGAGAGGAGAGAGAGAAGAGAGAGTAGAGAAAGAGATAGAGGAGAGAGAGAGGAGAGAGAGAAAGAGATAGAGGAGAGAGAGAAAGAGATAGAGGAGAGAGAGGAGAGAGAAAGAGATAGAGGAGAGAGAGAGGAGAGAGAGAAAGAGTTAGAGGAGAGAGAAAGAGATAGAGGAGAGAGAGAGGAGAGAGAGAAAGAGTTAGAGGAGAGAGAGGAGAGGGAGGGAGGGAGGGGGAGAGAGAGAGAGAGAGAGAGAGAGAGAGAGAGAGAGAGAGAGAGCAGAGAGAGGAGAGAGGAGAGAGAGACAGAGAGAGAATCTGTCCTGCAGTAGCATTGCCAGTATTTATTTTCTTTTGTTCTCCCAACTCAGAGTTCAGGTATTCAGTGCTGTTCAATGTGACACTGAATTCCCACACACAACTTCCACACTAAATGTGTGACCTTTCTTACTGTCCTTATATGTTCATCTCACTAGCACCATGACTTCAAAGAATATAATATTTATTCCATTAGACAGAGTCAGGATGTTGCTGCGGCTTTAGTGCAAACTGTCTCACATTAATGCATGTGTTGCAGCCCTGGATTCCCATCTGGTGGCCCTGGTTAGGAGGATTGTGGAAGTTTTAGGGGGTAGAGCATTTAGGAGGTACTAGATCACTAAAGGCAGAGACTTTGTTATTGGATAGCCCACTCTTACTTCCTGATGGACTGTGACACACTTTTCCCACTATGTCTTTCCTGCCATGATGGACTACACGTAGCCGTCCTTATCTTGAATTGTAAGCAAAAATAACCATTTTCTTCTTTATGTTGGTTATTCCTAGGTGGTTGGTTGTAGCAGAGAAAGATTAACTAAAAAGTAACTGTGAGGAAAAGTGAGATTAGGGAGTAGGTGTGGGTTTTGTCATTCTTCGATTTCATTATGAAATCATTGAAGTCTTAGGTTCTCATAACTGTAACTCGTAAGCATTCTGAGGAGAAACATGTCTAGCCATGTGTGATTGTGCTACATTGTTCTGAACATCTTTCTTGGTAAAATGATTTAAATTTTCATCATATGGTAACTAATTCAATGCTGAGTTCAATCAATCACAAATAGACTAAATGGTTGCAGATGTGATTAGACAATATGGCTGCTGGATCCATCTGATCTCAGCATTGATAAAAACAAGTAGTAATAGCCGCAGATAACAACCACTGGTAGTTCTTTTCACCCCATTTATAACTTCCCATCTGGGATTAGAATACAGTGGTCAGCTCTAATGAAGAGGGAAGAACATCTTCTAGAAGCTTACAATGGGTCCTGAATCGGGGATTAACTATTTGCTTTTCTAGATGTGTATGTCTAAGATAAAACATCATGCATAAAACTGCCACAGCAAACATCCAATATCATTGGTAATAAAACAGAATAATAATAACATAACACTGTGGTAATAGTTATATGAACAAGACTGTCCCCAGAATTTAATAATAATTAATTTAGACGATGGTGGAATGTGAACAACTAGAACCTCAGAAATTAAAGTTGGGGATAATAGAAGATATTATATCTTATAATATAATATATTATAATATAATATATCTGTGACATGAGGAGTTCTCACCACACTTACAAGGTCCCGTGAAACCTCATTCCTCACTTCTGTGACTAGGCTTCATTCTAGATCATCTGCTTACTTCCACCCACTTGCAAGACTGCCTCAAAGTTCTTTGCTTGAGCAAAGACTCTGTTCCAGGGCATTAGCATCCATGGTGGTATCTTCCTTGAGTGTAGTGTTGACCTTGACTCACGTCACCTTCTCAAAAGTCATCATATCACTACCTGTCTACAGTAGCGTCCAACTTGCCTACCAATTTGCTACTTTTTAAAGTGTTCTGTAGCAGTTTCTTTTCTGGATTCTTTTATAGCTTTTTTTCCCCAGACTTTCTGTCTTTTTCCCTACGAAGAAGAAAGAATCACAAGGCAATATTTTATTCAAGTGTTGTGAATGTTACATGCATGGATGTGTATAAATAATTGGTATTGCATTACATTGGTATTAGGTAAATCTCTGTTTTAATAATTTAATTGGCTTTTCTATAAGCCCTTCAATGGACATAATCCATGTGGTGTGAGATAGGGATACTTATCTGCATAAGTGTGTCATTGTTGAAGCTTGGCTAATGTATGCTTTTATGATGATACTATGCCTTATACAGTTAATTCATAAGAGACATTGTACATGTGAGGGACTTGGGAGTGGTAGATCAGCTGGTAAAGTTCTTGGCATGCAGAATTTTGTGGATCTGAGTTGGGATTCTAAGCATCCAGATAAAAACCAGGCTTGGATGTATGATCCGATTAGCCCAGCTATCAGGTAGGGGCGGGTGGATCCCAGGAGCTTCATGATTCAATAGCAAGTTCCAAGTTTTGCTAGAGACCATGGCTTGAGATAATAAAATAGAAAATAATAGATCAGATAAAACACCCAGCATTCTCCCCTGGGCTCTGTACATGTGTTTGAACACAAGTATTCAAGCACACAGGTGTACTACAAACAGCACACACATACACAAAGACCTTGCACATATGATATTGTCATTAAGATATTACAAATTTAAATTCCTTAATTTGATAAGTGTGTAACATGCATCTAATATATGCTTGGTGTGATAATAGTATAATTATGCACCATAATATACATTATTTTTAGTAAAAACCTACACTGGCTAGAGAGGATATAGACCTAAAGGGGGAACTTACCACTTAACCACTGTGATGCCTAACTTCATTACAAATATTTTTCCTTATACCTATAGAGAAGTGGGTCCCTCACCCACCGTGTAAGAAAAGCATCCTTTGCAACAGATGAAGACTATAATAGACATCCACAACCAGTCAGAATGCAAAGAACAAGTGATCATGCAGGTTCCAACTGCAGTTGGCACTACCAGGATGCAACCCTTACACCTAAGGCTCAGAGAACATTACAGAAGGGAGGGCAGAAAGACTTTAAGAGCCAGAGGGCTAGAATACCTGCTGAGAGATATCATGACAGGGAAACTTCACTCACAAAATCTCAACAATGTAGTCACATAAACAATACCTGGACAATAATATCACCAACTGACGAGACAATATGGATGGAGGAAATTAACAAGGTCCTCCTCCTCTGGTAATGAGCTCCCTAATAGGTTATCCAACACCAAATGGTCAGCCCTAAACACATGTACAGAGGAGCAAAGTTAAATGAACTTAGTGGATTCTCTCTCTCTCTCTCTCTCTCTCTCTCTCTCTCTCTCTCTCTCTCTCTCTCTCTCTCTCTCTCCTATCCTAACCCCTCTCATTCACACACACTAATAATAATAATCAAAGAAGAATAATTTGAGTGGAAGTTGGGTGGGGGAGGATGAAAATGATGAACTAACATACAAAATTGTCAAAAATATATAAAGTAATAATTAGCAGAAGACCTTACACTATCTATGTGATGGCCTCATATGATTATAGTGGAACACAATAATCTTTACCATCTAGTGACACTGTGGCTGCTGTAATGTTGAGAAGCAATGTATCATTTTTTTGCTTATGGTGATGCCGGCATAAACATATGTACCATGCTGTCAATTGTATTAAAGTATAGTACATGTAATTACATGTAGTGTGTAATACTTCATAGTGATAGTAATTGACTATGGTGCTGGTGTTGTATGCTTAGTGTTGTTTTGTGATGTTCTTCTTCTGTATATTAAAAGGCTTGCTGAAGAACAGCTTGCTACACCAGCAGAAGCTCCAGAACTCAATCCTGATTTTCTTGATAGCACTAGAGGTCACATTAGGTGACTGATCTATGCATTTAGATTGGTTGTGGAAAAACCAGCCACAGTTGCTCATGCTTCTATAGGTAACTCTTCATCCATGCTCTTTTAAGTTATACCAATTCGACTCTGGTTCACTAAGCTACACTGCATGGAATCATTTCTCTGCTTCTGCCATCAGTGTCTTATCTGAGACAAGTTCATATCTCTGCAGAAGCAAATTTATGCAACATTTGTGTTTCCCAATGCAGCAGTAGCTATCATTGCATTGGTTATTGGGTATTTGAAGTGTGATCAATAACACTGAGAAATGTACATTTTAATTCTTATTCAAGTTTACTTTCTATGGGGGCAATAATCAGGGGTTAAATTCAGGGTCTCATGTATGTTAGGCATGTTACCATGGTTTTATTTTTACTTAATGGAATTTTTAATTAATGTAAGATTGAGTATTGGCACATGGCCATTGGATACCCACAAAGAACAGTTTAAGACCTGAGAGAAAGAGCCAGTACATTAAAATTAATCAATGAGAAAAATGCAAAGATGGAGAACCATAAAGTGAAAATGATATGCAGATCTTGTTTTCCATACAATGGCTAAGCATCCATTCTCCTTCTTGTTGTAACTACCATATCATGTATTTTGGAACCCATACCTCCCTCATGCATCCTGTACATGGTAAGTAGAGTCAGTTTTGTTCATACTTCTAACACACATGAATAACATGTTATCACTTGCAGCATACAGAGGCTGAACTGATATGAAAAAGATCTCTGAGTTTACATGAGAGAGGAAACTTTCCTGGAATTGTACAGTTGAAGATGAGTATAACTAAAATATTGAGTGGGGCATAGTGTTAAAACTGACATCTGATATAAGCACCAGGATAGTCACAGAACTTTGGGTGCAGAAATCATGAGGTACATGACATGTAGAGAAAGGATTCCTTAGCACAGGGCCTTCCTAGAGACCAACAGCTGAGACACAATGCTTCCTGTCTAGATCAGGCTGCACGGCCTTGGTCTGTCTGTCACATACTTGCCATTCTCATTCCTGGAGTTCAGTCACAACTGAAATACACACTCTGGTTTTCCTGTAACTTTGCAGGAAAAAAAAAAAAAAGGTGTTCACCATGAATTTTATCTGTGTTCAAGGTGCAGGCTACTCTGGTGGTAGCCTCAGTGAATAGTCAAGGGAACAAAAGTGGGTGTTGTTGCATGGCATTCACCCCTTCTTTTCCTTTATCTTTGTCTTCTACCATAGGTATATTCTCAAAACAATTTAAGGTAGCTGTCAAAGTTTGTTGCCTGTAGAAATAAAAGAACAAAAATTAATCACTTCAAAAATGGAGTAAAAAAGCACTTGGGGATGGAAGAGGCCGCTATGAAACCAAAGGTAAAGTCAATACTCAAAACACATTCTAAAACTTTCAGTGATTATGTTTGCCAGAGTTCAACTACAAAATTGGCTCTCAGCTTTCTATTCACTTAGCATCTTGCTCTCTGCCTCAGTTACTTCTCTATTGCTGTGGTAAAATGCCACAACCAAGGCGATTTATAGACGAAATGGTTTATTGGGAGCTAACCATCCCAGAGGGATAGACGTTCATCATCATCCAGGTGGGGATCATGACAGTAGGCAAACAGTCCTGGCACTGGAGCATCAGCTGGGAGGTCACATCCCTATCCACAAATAGGAAGCAGAGAGCAGATGCTGGGGATGGTTTTTGACCCAGCCCCCATTACCACTTCCTCCAACGAGTCCACATTTCCTAATATTTCTAAAATAGGCTCACCAACTGGGGAACAACCATTCAAATATATGAGCCGATGGGGCGGGGCATTCTCTTTCAAACCATCACAGCCTTCTACTTTATCTGCATGTGATCCCTTTATAAGGTCAGCGGCTGAATCAGTTGACATGTTATCAAGTTCCACATTATATGATACTCCTTCAATCACAGATCTACTGACAGAAAATGATTTGGGGGAAAAAGCTGCAATTCTTTCCCTGATAGGCTCCTACGAAAGTACTCTGCACCTCGAACACAAGCACAATTTATGGTGGACATCATTATTTTCTGCAGGAGTATTTGAGTATTTTCACTTGGGACTCCGAACTCTAAGAACAAGTATGGAAAAGCTTCTGACAGATGGATCAAGGCTGTGACGGGCCGTGTCTGGACAGCCTGACCTGAGAGAGGAAGCGTTGTGTCTCGGCTGTTGGTGTCTAGGAAGGCCCTGAGCTAATGAAGCAAACACTGTGCATGTCAGGGTTTAAGGTGGTTTGGCAGAGGCTCGGACGGGAAATGCAGTTTGCCAGTCCCTGCCAGACCTGGCCAATTTGTGTCCTTGGTGGTTGAAAGATAAACTTTTGGCCACATTCTGCTGGCTGCCTCAGTTCACCTCCCTACCCAGGTCTAACCTGTCTCACAGTCTGACATCCTAGTGCTTTTCAGTTCCCATATTATCCAAGAATTCAATATCCGAGTGAGAAAAACAGCTTGCTGCAGACTGCTTAGTATGTCTGGAATCAAAGCCACTGTCTTCCTTTTCTCCTGTTTCTGGGTGTGTTCTTAATACAAAAAAAGAAAAAAAAAAAAGAGCTTCAGAGCTTTTGGAGCATGCTAAAAGGGAATTCCAACAGAGATGGCATTCCTGAGGTGGCTCAAATGTCCCCCGTGGTGGGTAAAGAATATGGTTGCTGCACTGTTTTCTCCCGGTTAGATCACTCCTTGTTATATCAATTCTCCTTATAGCCACTTGGGGAATCTGACAGTGACAACCTTCCACACAGTTGTGGTGTTAGTGGCGGTGAATGTGCAGAATGCTTCCACATTGTAAATAGTGTATCACTACAGCTCCCACCTCTTCTCCCCTCCCCCTTTCCTTTCTTCTTCCTCTCCTCTTTTCGATTCCCCTCTTCCTCCTTCACTTTCTCTTCTTTCTGTCCAGGATCTCTTTAGTCATGTGTGCACAACTGAGGAAGACCTTGAATGTTTAAGCCTCTAGAATTTTGGGATTACAGGTATGTGCCAACATGTCCAGTTTATGAAGTGGTAGGCATAGAGACCAAGTACTCCCTGCAAGTACTCTACCACCTGGGCTCCATCTACAGTACTAGTGGTCCTTTGTAATTTCCCTGAGATACTAGTCTGTTCAGGAAAGAGGAATGTCTCATCCTCCTGGTGGATGTCAAAGTGCCTGCAACCTTTGTCTTGTGACTCAGCCAGGGAATCATGAGCTCACTGAGATTAGGCAGAGGAAACTGTATTTGAAGTAGAGCATTCAGTTCTTCTGAGGGCTTTTTTGAGTAGCTTGGGCAATGTGGTGGTTTGAATGAGAATGTCCTCCATAGGCTCATGTATTTCAACAGTAGGTCTCAAGTTGATGGGGTTATTTTGGGAAATTCAGGAGGCACAGTCTTGTTGGAGGAAGCATATCACTGAGGGTGGGCTTTGAGAGTTTGAAGATTCCTGTCACTTCTAATTCAATTTCTCTGATTCCTGTTTGCTGCTCAAGATGTGAGCTCTCAGATTCCTGTTCCTGCTGCCATGCTTGCCTGTTGCTATAATTAGCTTTTCTGATGGATTTTTATCCCACTGGAATCATAAGCCCAAGTAAACTCTGTCTTCTATGCGCTATCCTGATCATGACATTGTCATCGAAGCAGTAGATACGAAACACCACCTGTCAACTAGAAGACTGTTAACACTGTTGGAAAGATTTGCATCTTTTAAGCATTCAGACAGGAGGTCCAGGGTGTCTGTGAGAGTTTGGAGCAGTCATTCTGCATTCGTTATATAAAGGGTAACAATGTATGCTCTGCCTATCACATAAGAAATAAAGCTCTAGGGAGCAATATAAAATTAGGTCGGGTACTCCAGGGGTACAATCCGTTTGTGCAGGGCACTTACACAAATAAGTCTGTATAATCCTAAATGAATTACAGGAAGGACCACTTCCTTCCTGTATAACAGGAAGGAAGATATGAGATGACCCACATGACATTTGTTGATAGGAAGTGTTCCTTATCCTTGCAGCAAATCCATCCTCGGCAAGCTTGGCTTGATTCCAAATGTTGTCTCCACTTTCTTTTCAGTCAGGAGGACTTCTCGTGTATATGTAAGTTTCTGAAGCCTTCTTGCCTATTGCTACCATTTTTTTTTCCCCTGCACACGCCCTCAACATGTTGCTGGAGACTACCTCTAACAAGGGACTTTCCAGGGACCATAATCAGATAGGCTTTGTTCCTGGTGAGGTCAGGAACCTAGTTCAACATTAATGATTGGGTATTTTTATGAGTAACAGTTGTGGGTGTTAAGGGCATTAACCGTGAATTCTCCATTCCCTTCATATCACACACCCAAGGGAACAAACGGATCTTGACAGTGGATGTGTTTTTATCTCTCCTTTGGAAAATCATACAAAGCTATGAGCCAGGTTCGCAGACATAAAGCTAAGCAAGGCAAACCCCTCCCCCCGAACCTTGTTGTCAATGTACAAGCTTCTCCGAGTGTTCTCAAAATATTCCTATCCTGGTCTCAGAGCCACACTAAAACTGAGGAAGTTTTAATTTTCACTGATACATGTTTAAAGTAATATTAATATATGTATTGGTGAGGGGCAGCTTAGTGTCAGAGTGTTTGCCCACCATGTATGCGGCCATGTGTTTGATTCTCCAGCACCCCTCCCAAAATCCACGTATTATTACCACTACTATTAAGTAGGTATGGCAATGATTTATCTCCATATAGACATTTGCATCCTTTTCCTGTAAGATTCAATGGCAGGCTTTATGACTTCTCACAGAGTAAAGAGAAATAGGATTGATACATGGTACTAAGAAGGACAAGACTAAGATTACTCATGCTAGAACTGAAGATCAGGGAACCCACATGTCAAGGCCTTTCTATCGCTAAGATGCACATTACTTCCATGGGGTATTGATGATTTATGGTTTCCTTAGGCAAGGATGGAAAGTGACCAGAGGAACTCTGGGATTGCAATGTCTAGACAGGGTGGAGTTCAAGGAAGCCAGCGCTCTTCTCCGATTAATCCGCAGATGCTTTGGCAAACTTCATTTTGTTTTGACCCTGAGAGGAAATGAGAAGCTTGTTTTTGTCTGTGACAAAACCCATAACCTTTAGGATATTGTTGAGTGAGCCAGCCTAGTCTATTTTTAGACCCCCCCCCCAGTTCTGTGGCTTGTTTCTTAGTTCTAGTGTACCAGTGAGGACTCGACTGAAGAGCCAAGACGAAGGGAAAGGGGTCAAAATAGGCACACAACTCCTATTCTTAACGATTTAGTATTGCTTGAAAGCTACCCAGCCCTCCTGAATGTGTGCCCTCAGGTGCCCTACAGAGAAGCTCTTTGCCTTCAGTAAAAACAGGAGTCAAAGTGGAGGCAGCGCTTTCTTAGTTGTCATTGCTGGTTCTGCCTAGTGACCTGTTCAGACAGTCGGTGCTATTAGTCATTGTGGGAGTTGTATTGAGTCTTAATTAAATCTCTAACGGCCCTTACTAAAGAACTCAGATTTTTGAGTGCAGAATGTTATTTTTTTTTCCATGCAATTGCAAGGGGGAAATAAAAGTATCTTGCATAGTGAAAGTGGAGAAATTGGAGGAGGTCCATTTAAGTGTTTGCCTTTTCTCCCTCTGGCGCCCTCATCTCTTCCTGCACGGATGGCAGTAATGCTGTGACGATGGGGTCGAAAATATTTTAAAAACATTTAAAAGTTACCACCGAGAGGAGAAAATGGTGCATTTACATTCATCTTTCTCCACTTAATGGCATTACCAGAGATGCTTTGTCCCCCTTGGGCCATAAATTGAGACATCACTCAACAGTTGTCCTGGCAAATTTCCCCCAAGAAGGCCACTTACGAAGTGACTAATCACATTGGAGCCTAATTTACTGAACATTTAAAGCCATTGGGGTGGAGGGGATTAGGAGACTGTGAACCTGGGATGTGATCCATTATGCCCCCAGACCGAGAACTCATCCCTGCATCCTCTCCATGGAGACTGGACTGCACTTCCTGTCCCATCAAACTGCAGAAATCATTGCCTAACCAGGCAAAGCCACCATCTTACTAGTTTTAGGCTAAGACATGCAATAGTCCTCCATCTTTTTGGTCTGGAATGGACATTAAGTTCCTCCTGGGGAAGGTTAGTGAAAGTTGAGGTATATTCCAGGTTAGACAGGAAATGAAGATTATAAGTGAAATGTAATATGCCTTCTCCTGAATTTGGATAGCCCAGTTATTTAAATCGGGAAGACCTTGGTCCTAAACCTTTTCCAGAGCATCTTCCTATTTCAGAACTCACCTCCCTAGTCACTGCTTCCCCAACAAGCTTTTGTACCCCATGAAAGAAGAATAATTACAGAAAGATTTTGATGTTCATCATCTGGAAGGTCAACCATAAAGAAATAGATCTGGCCTTCTTCTACACAGGGGAAGTGCCAACTGGCTTTCTGGAGAGGTGGGCATGTCACTCCTGTTCTCTCTGGTTATCGCATGGTAATATGCATCTAACACTGTGCTCTAAGTGTAATATCCACACAATAGACCAATATGGTCTTTCCTGAAAAACTCACCAAGAAAAAAACAAATATGCGGTGAAGGTGAGTGTGTTTATTTCCACATGGAACACAAAGCACTTCTCAGCCTTGACAAAATTCTGGCAATATACACCTAGAACAAAACTAACATAAATTCAATTCTAAATTTGTCAATAGTATAAAATAAAAGGACCTTAAAACACATATAGCTGGGCTCCCATTTGTAGCTCAGGTGGGAAAATACTTGCCTTGTATACAGAAAGCCCTGCCTCTGATCCTCAGCCCTTAATGTAAGCCAGGCAGGGTGGTACGCATCTGTAGTCATAGGGCTATAGAAGCAGAGGCATGGTGACTGAAAGTTCAGTTGTCTCTAATTACATATATCAGTCAAGGTCAGCAGGTGCTGGAAACCCTGTCCCTAAACACACTCACACACACACACACACACACACACACACACACACACACACACACACACGCCAGCTGCAGAAGAACCAAGCAGCTAGTCTTGTCTTCCTTGTCACTTGATTACTTGATGTATATGATCAGTAGTGGTTGAGGCTGAATTTACTGGAGCATTGGTAAATCAATTAATCTCACAGGGCAACCCAGTGAATTGCATGACAGCATCTCTTTGGTCATGAGCCATTCTTCAGTTTCAGTTTGAGTTGAGGGAGGGTGCACCATGTCCTGAGTGAATTCCAGCTACAGAGAAAGGGGGTAACGGTGCAGAGGTCATGGGGAAGTAACAGCTAATGAGCCAGTCTCTATGAGGGTAAAGTCACGTACATTGGTCCTGAGCTGCCAAGAGGAATTACAAAACAAATGTAGAATCTTTTATGCAGAAGTGACCACATTACATAAGACATCAAAACAAAACTCTTGTCCTCCTAGTAAATGGTTCTTTGAATGTGAAGTGACTAATTCCCAACAAAGAAAATTAAATTCTTAACTCTTTCTGATTAATTCCATGGATAGTTTGAGCCTCCTGGCTTCCACTCACCCTCTCTTGAGGAAAATTCTCAATTGTGTTTCTTTTAAAGACATTTCCAAAGAGTGAGAGGGCACATCACAAAGTTTTCATATCCACATGCAGTTTAAAAATCAATCCAAGTTCAGAGTTGGCTCTGTGGTTAAGAGGACATACCGCTTGTCTATAGGACCTTAGTTTGGTTTCCTGCACCAATGTCACTCATAACCACGTCCAACTCAGGAAGTATGGAGAATCTGATGCCTTTTTCTGGGTACCTGAATACACACGTGTGTGTGTGTGTGTGTGTGTGTGTGTGTGTGTGTGTGTGTGTATGTTCGCATTATTTAAAAATGGGTCTATTAATCACGTTATAATTTAAATTTAATATTCCTGAATGTGGGATAAAAAGAAATGAATGAATTAATAATTATGTTTAGAGCAAGTAAATATTGCAAAATATCTTCTTCAGCAAAAGTAAGATGAATAATATTTTGTGAGTCCTACTATATAAACAAATCTGCAAGACTCAGGAGAAGGATCAGTTCTGGAGAACACAATGATAACTTAAAGTATAACCCTATGTTTTTCCTGTTTTCTTTTCTTTTCTTTTAAACCACATATTCTACATATGACTGGTTCACCAAATATCAACGAAGAAAATTCATCACTTACCCCTACCGAAACTCCTAATTCTGACCGTCACGTCATTGACTGCTAAGTTGTTCATAATGTAGGTTTCGTAGTCTGGGATTAAATCTGGGCTCTGACCCAAATTGTGTGAACACAGGCACACAATTGTATATTGGGTTTTTTTTTTCCCCTCAGATTTTTAACCTCTCAAATGGGTAAGGTCACAGTGCCACAGAAGTCATGAGGATTAGCTTTAATGTCAGCTTCAAAGAATCTAGAATCACCTGAGAGAAGAACTGAAAATGTCTGTGATGGATTTTCTTGTCTGCAGTTGTCGAGGTGGAAATACTGTAAGGGGCAATTTCTCCTAGGTGGGATTCCTAATGATGTAAGAGAGGAGAAAGCAGCTGTGTGTGTGTGTGTGTGTGTGTGTGTGTGTGTGTGTGTGTGTGTGTGTATGTATGTGTAGGCAGTCCATTGCTTTTGCTCTTTGTCTTAGAGGAAACCAAAACAGGGCTATTCTAAGTTTATTTTTCCATAAAGAAAGTGTGTATGTGGGGTCAAGAGATGTGCAATGATTTTGTTACCATGGCTGGCATGAGCATTTCAGTCTAGCATAATGAATACTCTTTTGCTTTGGGTGTTCTTAGTTTTCTTGTTGCTGTGACAAAATGCTCCATAAAAGCTACAGGAAAGGAAAGTTTACTTTCCTGTTTGTGAGGGTGTCAATTGAGGTAAAGAAGGTACAGCAAACAGGCCTGAGAGTCAGGCGGGTCACATTGCATGGATAGTCAGGAGGCAGAGAGACGGATGTTGGTGATCAGCTTGTTTACCCTTTTATATTCATTCTGGGTCTCAGCCCATGGCATGGTGCTACCAACATTTAGGGTGTATCTGACTTAACTAGTTCAGAAATGATGTCACAGACACTCCCACAAGTGTGTTCCCATGGCGATTCTAAATCCATTCTTGTTGACAATCTAGATTAACCACGGCAGGTTAATGAAGAAGAGCAGTGACAACCAGACTGACGACGTTGCTGACCTTCTGAACACTGGCTCAGACTATGAGCAAATCCGAGTGCTGCCTGGTGGAGCAGTCACCTTCGGTATTGTGGCTGCAGGGCAAGACAGCTCAGAAGGTCCAATTGCTTTCTGTGAGACCCTAAGACCCAAGGTGGAAGGAGAAGATAGATTCCAGAAAGTTATGTTTTATTTAATCTCCATATGTTCACTATGATTTGTGTACACAACACACACACAGACACACAACAGCAGCAGCAGCAGCAACAACAACAACAATAACAACAACAAATAATAATAATAATAATAATAATAATAATAAACAATAGAAAAGGAAAGGTAAAGACCAATATTCTGCTTAGTGGTAATGAACACATATAAGGAATGAGTCTCAGGATGACCAGGCAGCGGCAGTTTGTTGTGACTCATTGTTGTCTACATGTTGGATTAGCAGCTAAATCATGACTTGGGTGCTTTCTATATCTTCCCTCTGCCTCTCCATGAGTCCCTCTTGCTTTGCTCCACTTTACCCCCCTCACACAACATTTTTTCTTCTTAAGCTCTCAGGGAGCGATTGAAGGATATGATTTCAATGGACTCTGAAAAATCTCACAGATAAGCAAATAGTGATTATGAACCTACAGAGTGAGAAGAGCTCAATCTAGAGGTGTCTGTCCTGTAGTCATGATCTAGTGACAGCGAAGGTAGTAAACGCAGGATTTAAAGTGGGACTGACATTTGTGTTACACCTGGAGGAAGGAGGGAAAAGCCTGAGCTTTTGGTAGAGATAGCGTGAGAGAGAAAGCACAGCTGTAGAGCTGCCACTGTAGAATATGTTGTTATCCATCCAAACATCAAGGTCTTTGCATGTCTGATAAGAAGAAGTTATCATTTGCTCTTGACAGGTAGACAAAGGCTTCAATCATTTCAGATAAGTAGGCTGGAAGTGATGACACCTGTCATTTTCTGAATTTATTTCAAAGAAAGCTGACACGAGAGAACATTCCTTAGGAATTTCAAAGCAATAAGGACTGTCACTTTTCTCTTTCCTTTATCTGCCATCAATTCTGAATTTCATCTTTGCATTTTATCCACATAAAGGATTTTATTTCTTAAAGGGTAATGGTCCCAAGGAGATTTATAAGCTGGAAAGAGTTAGGTCCAATCCCAGGCAGACACAAGGGGTTGAAGTATTGAGGGCGGATTGAGTTTAAGTGCTTTTACTGTTTATTTGAGTAAAACGGGTCCACTTTTCGTGAGTTTACCTAATGGCATTGCAGAGAAAGAGTAGAAAGTTTATTGCAGAGAGAAATCTTACCTATTGAGGGATTTGTGTGACAGGCAGTCACTGAATCAGACAAAATAAATTAACAAAAATTTAATTAGCTTGTGTCGTTCTTGTCAAAACTGACAACTAAAACATAGAGAAAGATCATGTTTTCTCCTGAGAATATTTTAGGTTCTTTTTCCTGGTCTGAAAAGAGAGTTGAACTCAGATAATTATTTATAGCATTTGCATGGACTTTTCTTTCCTATATTTTAGGAAAGTTCAAAAATCGGGGGCATTTTTCCTAGACCATGGACCACAGAGTCACACTTCCACGTCTGTGCATCTCACCTGTAGTGCTCAATATCAGGCTAGGTTTCCTTCACAGAGTTTCTTAATGGAGTGAGGAGGACTCTCACCTAGCTAATCAGTCATTATTATATCTTCCAGTTGCTTCCTGGTATGACCAACCTTCCAGAAAGGGTCTACAAGATAATTCAAAGGCAAGAGACCATATAATCTAATGTTTCTCATACTGGTTAATTAATAAAGCACCGTTGGGCCAATGAGAAAGCAAGATAGGCAGGGCTAGGAGAAGGAGGAAAGAGGAAGTAGTAAGGAGGAGTCAAAATGTAGGTGGGGAGGAAGGAAGATGCTGGCCTTGGCTTCCCGATAAGATGACCACATGGAAATACTTAGATAAGTAGAAATGGGTTAATAATTAAGACAGAGCTAGCCTATAAACAATAATAGTAACTGGCCAACAGGATTGTATCAAATACAGAGTCTCTGAGTGTTATTTGGGGCTGGCGCACCAGACTAGCAGCAGGCAGGCTGGCGGAAAACTACAAGCTACACTTACCTTTGCAGAACCCATCACAGATACCAGCAACAAGACCATACTAAGAACTGCTCACTTCCTGCATCCCTTCCATTCTCCTTCTGGAAAGATATTGTGGGGAGACTGGCAAGCTTATGGACATTTCTCATCTTTATCTTTCTCATCTCATCTCTAACCCTACTCCTTTGCTTTCCTCGTAAAACACCCTTTCCTATCTCTGGATTCTTTGCTTCCAACAGAGGTTGCAGTGTAGCTGGGTGGGTAGAAAGTGATAAGCACCTTAAATAATGATGGTCACATTGTCTCTCTAGATAGAAATTTTAAAATATATTTAATGCAGGAAAATTACAATGTAATTCTTACACTCTAAATCATACAGCCAACCTACAAACACTCTACTTCTTAAGGAAGTCATCTTTGAAACAGTGGAGTTCAAATACAGCTGAGTGGAGAAGCAAAGATACTAAGAGTACTGCCTGCTAGAATACTTTCCTAAATGCTTGTGTACAGTCTTCAGGTTGTATTACTTAACTTTCTTGTGACTATGACAGAATACCTGACAAGAGGCTGTTCAATAATTCAGGCTGATGGTTCAAGGAGATTCAGTTCATAAACAGCTGGTCCCATGGCCTTTACAATCAGGAAGCAGATAAATAAATGCTTAACTAGTTTTCTCCTTGTTTTTCAGTCTGGGACTCCCAGAAAGGTGGTGTCCACAGTTAAGGCTGGGTTTTCCCACTCCAGAGATCCCTGCTTAGAGGGTTATCTTCAAGTTGGCAGTCAATATTAACCATTTGAAGGTGCAAGAACCCCATTGGCTTCAGGGAGATCTCAGTAGACTATCAGCATTTATACAGTGTTTGCATTATGTTGGGCATCTGCAAGGTATTTAACAGCCATCAACCACAGGGCTTCTTTTGTTCCCTGTACTTCTTAGGTGAAGGAATAGCGGCTTATAATTTGCCCAAAGCAACATAGTAAGTAGTAGACTGATCCTGGATACCACCTCTTCTTACCTGCCTTCCTACCAGCTCCTGCTTGAGTTGATCACACAGGATTTTATTTTTAAACAGAAGTTAGAGATTTGTAAGGACATTGAGGCTTGACTCTTTCTCTCCTGCCTGGGAGCATAGTGCATTTTTATAATAAAGTATTTCAGAGTTTAAAAAAAAATATCTTCTAAGAATGTGGAATTAGAATGACCTTGGGACTTTCAAGGGCAAGTCTGTAACCTGAATATTTGGAACTGAAATTTGATGCAGAGTACCTTCAAAATTAGTCGTATATTGTTAGAATTACTATATGCCAATTATACAAAATAAGTTTTAATGAAGAATTTTTATGTATGTATTTAATGTAAGTTAATCATATTCTCCACCTCTGTTCTTTTACAGCCCTACCTTATTTTTTTTTTCCATATCCATAGCTGCATCCATTTCATTTACATATTTTCTATTTTGGGGTAAAAAAAAGGATTCTTACTGCAATTTCTGACAATCTCACTATAATCACACATTTTCTGCTGAGGATTAATAAGTAAGTGTGTTGTCTTGTCATGTACCCCAGGGGTTAGGTTCATCAGTGATCAATAGCTGGTTAAATGATACATAGAAGTTAGGACAAAATAGCACAAGAAAACATGCAGGGTTTCGTTGAATGAATTCTTATGTTTCTGTCTTGGTTAGGGGTTTTATTGCTGCAGTGAAACACCATGATCAAAAGCAAGTTGAGGAGGAAAAGATTTTATTTATCTTATACTTCCACAATAGTCCATCATTGAAGGAAATCAGGGCAGGAACTCAACCAAGGCACAGACCTGGATGCAAGAGCTGATTCAGAGCCATGGAGGAGTGATGCATACTGCCTTGCTTCTCATGGCTTGCTCTGAACGCTTTCTTATAGCACCCAAAACCACCTGTCCAGCCACCACTCATAATGGGCTGTGCCTTTCCCCGTCAATCACTAATCAAGAAAGTGTCCTACAGTCTGCTTACAGCCTGATCTTATGGAGGGATTTTCTTAATTGGGGTTCCCTCCTCTCTGATGACCTTATCTTGTGTCAAATTGGTATCAAACTATCCAACACATTTAAGTAGGACATTGATTCCATCAAACCATAAAGCGTATTTTTGGAGTGTGTGTGTGTGTGTGTGTGTGTGTGTGTGTGTGTGTGTGTGTGTGTGTGTGTACCCTGTTTATCTCCATCATACCTATTACTTACCTTTGCTTCTCCATAAAGAGCATGAACTCCTTGGGAAAGAGCCTAAGTAGTCTATTTGCCTCTGACCACCACAGAAGGAACATATCCATTATTATCCATTATCAGAGCTGCCTGGATGGACATAAAGCTTACTTGTCATTAGAGGCAAGGATGTCATGGACTCTGATATGTGGAAAAAGAATTGTAAACCAAGCTTTTTGGCAAATACCACTTAAGAAATATATGCATCTCATTTATAGACTGGATGGCAGAATATGGGGTGAAAAAGGAATGATATTTTTAAAGAGAAACACAAAGAATATGTTATTTTGCAATTTTTTTAATGAAGAGATCATTTTTATGCAAAAGATTGATAAATACACCCACAGTTCAAAGTTTTCTGACAAAAATGACATCTACTCTCTCATGCTTTCTCTTCTATTTTTCAACCTTTTTATTTATTTATTTTTTCTGTTTTTTTTTTCTGTCTCCCTCTACTCTCCTTTACAGAGGACTATTGAGAGAGCATTTAGTTAGCAATTAGGACTCCGTGGCCAAGTTTTCAGAGCTGTGCTGGGCGGAAAGTCAAACCCTACATTTGGTGGTGAGGTTTTAAGTGCCCACAATGAACTTGAGTCTGCAGAGCCCCCACCCCTTCCCTGGGTGGCTTTAACCCCAGGTCTAGAGGCAAGAGGATGGCTATCAGGGATTGGCTGAAAGAACTGGTCTGGAATAACTTTGCTTTCAGATTTTATTGGAATTTCATGCTTTTCCATGGGTTAGTGTTTCAATTATCTAAGGATGCCCCTACTTGGGTCATGAGTTTGTGGAAAACAACAGCAAGTGTTAGATGAAATCAGAACCCTGCTAGTATTTCTAGTGGCTAAGTTTCTTAGTGTGCCTTAGCCTTCATTTATATCTGAGTAACAGAATTAAACTGGTTCGGTCCTTGTCTTTGTTGTTGGTGCAGTGTGGGAAAGCCACAGAGAAAAATTAACCTTGAGTTTTTCTTGTTTATTAAAAAAAAAAAAAAAAGCAAAGCTTTATCACTTAAAACTTATGCGTTCTTGAAATGCAAATGTGTGCCTATGTATGCCTGTGAGGGTATGCTGCCTGCATGTGTACAAGTTTCTGCCTATAGATGTATGTGCGCATGTGTGCGTGCCTGTGTGCATGCACACGTGTGCGCGCACACATGCACATACAGAGGACAAAGGTGGTTCGCATGCCCTGTCTTCTGTACTTGTTCTTGTACTTACTTATTTATTTTGATATGAGGTTTTCTCACTGCACTTACAGCACACGGATGATGCTGCATAGTTGACTAATGAGACCCAAGGATTTTTGGTCTCCAGCTCCTACCTCAGACTGGGTTTATAGACATACACAGCCACATGTGAACTTTATATGGGTGCTCTGGGTTTGAACTCACATCCTCATGATTTCCCAATAAGCACTTTACCAAATGAGCCATCTCCCCAGCCCCTTCAAGTTCAAGTTACATAGTGTGGCATAAATGTCCCATTTAGGGCTGAGTGTACCTCCTGATTACTTTTATTTTTTATTTTACCTTTAAAAAAATTCTTCAGAGTAGTTTACCCATGGGATCTTGCTTATGTTTGAAAATATATGTTCCAACAGCTGCCTTTTGGCTGACTGAGATTTTTCACAATACCAGGAAACATTACTTTAGACTGTTTTCATTATTCATTTATTCATTCATTCCGCTATTCATTTGTATTTATTTATTTATTTATTTATTTATTTATTTTGACACAGGATCTCTTGTATCTCAGGCTGGTTTGGAGTTTACTATGTATCTGAGCATGACCTTGAACATCTGGCCTGCCTGCCCCCATCTCCTGATTGTTAGGATTTCAGGCATAGCCCACCAAGCCAGTGTTCTGTGGTGCTGAGGAATTAATTTAGGCCTTTGTGCATGCTACACAAACACTTTGTCAGCTGAGATACAACCTAAGTCTCCACTGACGTGTTAAAAAAGAAAGAAAGAAAGGAAGAATGAAAGAAAGAAAGGAAAAATACTGTGATTTTTTTTCAACTCAGCATTTGGGTAAAAGATAAAGGAAGTTAGTATTTGCAGAACTGGGGAAGAAGGGGAGCACAGCAGGAAATGCTATCAGCATCCTTACTGGCATTCCTGTCCCCCAAAGCAAGATCCAAAATTCTGCCCAAAAAAGTCTGAGTACTACCAAACACATCAGGAAAATGAAGGCCTAGTTTAACATTAGTGAAACTGGTTTTGTGCATTTTAACCTGACATATTTAATAAAGGCCAAAATATAAAGAATGCAGGTACTTTGAGAATAGAGAAAGAAGAGGAGGGGAGGGGCGGAAAGAGGAGAAAGGAAGGGAGGACAGGGAGAGTAGGAGGGATTGGGATTTAGGCATTAATTTACATTTCTTTGTGTGCGAATAATCTAACCAGAAAAGCATAAATATCCAGGTCACATGAATGCAGCCAAGTGCCAGTGAAAGAAGGAGTGCCAGAGAACGTTAGAAATGGGTTTGCTTTTTCTCTCAGGTCCAAGAGTCTGGAAAGATGCTCATACCCAGAGTCTTACCAGACGTCTCTTCTCTGCCTCTTCTCCCACACTGGATTTTGTCTATTAATGCTGATGTCCTTTGTTTAGATACCACATTTCTCTGTAGAAAGATGTGTATTTGCTTTTGAGTTAATGAGAACTAAAAACAACTTCTTTAAGTAAAATTTGTTTGCCATAAAATTGACACTTTTCTTCTGTGTTTTACATTTTTCTATCAGGAATATGGTTTTATTTTATCTTCTTGACACATTTACCTACATCAATATTGTATTTTAAATGTGCAGGGTTAGTTTAGCCGTAAACTTCCCAAAGAATCTGCAGAGAGTGTACCACTGATATCCTGTGTCATGCCACATAAATGGGCTGATATCATGTACTTGAGGAGGGAGATCAAAGAGGATTGGGAGACACGTGAGAACGTCTATTTAGACCCTTCACCTTGTAGAAGCTACACACAAGCAATTCAAGTTCTTTGGTGAGGTCTTTTTAACACATCATGAAGGGAGCCAAGGTCTCTGTGAGTTTCTCAAAATTCCATGTCCTATTTCTAAGTACTTCTCAGCTGCTGAATCTGCTCTGTGAAGCATAGCTGCCACTGAGAGTTCCGGACTCGGAAGGCTGTTTGTGCAGCAACAGAAAGGGAGAGCCAGCAGGAGCCACTCATTCCAAAGCATCCCAGAACTCCCAGGTGGATGTTTATTTCCACTGTGCAGCCTGTTTTTAAGTAGTAGGGGAGAATCTTTGAAAATGTTTTCCCAGATATTCATCAATTTGCACTTGCTTTGTTGTAGATATTCTAAGTCGTTTTGACATCCTGAGGCTTCTAGCAACTTCTTTGTCCTGTCCATCACACCTACAGGGAGTCTAACTGAATATCAGATTTGATGTGTATTCTTTCACATGGTGTTTAATGATACAAAGATACAGGCTAATAAGGTTTACTTTGCTTGAGAGAAGCAGAATCTTCTGTGATCATATTTATTCTGTTCACACAAGTCTTACCTGTTTGTGACCTTGCTCATTAATTTTTAATTCATAAGAAGCAAGGACAAAGGTCTGTTTGTAATGTCTCAACCAGTGACTCATAGTTCATACACTATCTGCGGAATGAATGAATATACAGGATTTTATTTTTGTTACAACGTGTAATTTTCCAGAAGTTTAAACCTTCCTGCGCTAGTACCTTATGTATCACAAAGTGTCTGTAGAGATTGGACAGAGGGGAGTGATCTTTCTTCTGCTCTTTTTCTCCTAAGAAGGTTAAATATCAAAGAACATGCTTTAGGATTAAGTAAACATGTCCAAGGGGGACAATTGCATTTTCAACTTGTCTACAGAATTTTAACTTTAGTTTCCTTCTTTCTTGAAAAGAATAAAAAAAAAACCCATCTTATTAAAACACCCATTTAATATTTCCAGTGAGTAGATCATAAAAAATTTAGAAAATAATCAAATCAATAAAGAGTTTTATATAATTGGAGTCAACCTAAGCATGACACTTAGGTCCTGGAATATGGTAGAATATTCACTGTAGAATAATTCCCAGATTTCTAGACAAAGCAAAAGACAACTGATGACTCCTTGGAGATGGAGAGTTAGCTTCTCCCAGACATGAGGCTCATTATTGGTTATCTAGTGCAGAGGGGTAAGCCCTGAGTCCACATATAAACCATCAACAAAAACAGATCCAGCAAATATATTTGTGCACACACAGACTATATACAGATATATGTATGTAACAATAATAATAAAAGAAAAAGAAGCCATCAAGATCCCCTATTTGCAAAGTCAGCATAGTCAGCATTTTCCAGCTGAGCTATTTCCTTCACCCATTTTCTGGCTTTTGATAGTGTCCTGCTCCAATTATATGAAACTCGGAAATCTGGCAGCTTTCTTGAACATAGCCAGTAAAAGTAAAGAGGCGGGGGAGGGGGTGACGATGGAAGGGAGGGAAAGAGGAAGGGAGATCAAAAGATGGAAAGAGAAAGAGAAGGAAGAAAGGGAGGGAGGAAGGGAGGGAGGGAGGAAGGAAGGAAGGATAGTATAAAGGTTAGTTTTAAATGCCAACTTGACAGAATCTAGAATAACCTGGGAAGAGTTTATTTAGGAAGAGTGATGGAGTGCCTACATTGGTTTGACTTGTGGGCATGCCTGAGGTGTTTTGTCTTCAAATTTAATTGATGTGGCTGATAGAGTTCGCTATGGGAGGCACCATTACCTACAGGACGGTCCTGGGTTGTATAAAATTGGAGAAATGGAACTGACAACAAGCAAGTATGTATATATTTCTGATGGGAGATGTGATTCTGTATATATGTTTCTCATACTGGTTAATAAAGCCCTGTGGCCAATAGAAAACTAGATAGGCGGGGCTAGGAGACTAGGAGGAGGAAGAGGAAGTAGTAGGTAGGAGTCGACATGTAGCCCAGGGAGGAAGGAAGCCTGCCGTGCGGCTCCCCGATAAGACGACCACGTGAAAATACTTAGATAAGTAGAAATGGGTTAATAATTAAGGCAGAGCTAGCCCATAAACAGTAATGGTAATTGGCCAACAGGATTGTATCAAATATAGAGTCTCCTGCGTGTTATTGGGGGCCAGGACGCCAGACCAGCGGCGGGCGGGCTGGCGGAAACTTACATGCTACATATTTCTCTCTTCTCTTACTGTGGATATGATATGACTAAGTGCTTCAAGTTCTTGCCATGGTGACTTTCCTGCTATGATGGACTTTAACATGAAATTTTAAGTCAAATAAACCCTTTCTCCCCTGTAGCTTGTTATTTTCCGCCAGCCCGCCCGCTGCTCTGGCGTGCCGGCCCTAAATAACAAGCAGAGACTCTGTATTTGATACAATCCTGTTGGCCAGTTACCATTATTGTTTATGGGCTAGCTCTGCCTTAATTATTAACCCATTTCTATTTATCTAAGTATTTCCACGTGGTCATCTTATTGGGGAGCGGCTGTCCCAGCATCTTGCTTCCTCCATGCTCTACATCTTGACTCCTCCTAACTACTTCCTCTTTCCTCCTCCTGGTCTCCTAGCCCCGCCTATCTAGTTTCCTATTGGTCCAACAGTACTTTATCTATTAACCAGTATGAGAAACATATTTACAGAATAACATCTCCCATCACTCCCCCAAGTTGTTTTTGTCAGAATATTTCATCACAGCAACAGAAATGAAACTAGAACAGATGGTTGTTAGTATTCAGGCACCTGTACTGGCCTGTCCTTGCAGTTCTGATAGGGTAAGCCCTCAGGTGTAGCACTAAGAGCACCACCTGTGCACATTCACTACATTCCCTTTAAAAAAGGGTCCTGTCTACCTCCCATTCCTCCCTCCCTCCCTCTCTCCCTACCTTCCTCTCTCTCTCTCTCTCTCTCTCTCTCTCTCTCTCTCTCTCTCTCTCTCTCTCTCTCTCTCTTTCTCCCTCTCTCCTTTTCTCTGTCTGTTCACCTCTGTCCCTCCCCCTCTTTTCTTTCTCCTCTCTCCTGCTGCTTCTTTCTCTGGAGGCCAGTCTTCCCCCTTCCCTTTCTCCTTTTTATGATCCCTTTCCCTAATAAAAATCCCCTCTTCTTTTACCCTGTCCATGGGCATCTTTCTCTCGAGTGCCTCTGCTTTTCTTAAACTACAACCATGCTGACCCTGCATACCTTATTATCATCATAGAAGTGAATGCCATCTCTGTTCTACACTAAGCTCACTAGGGGCAAGTCTTGAGGTCCAGCCCACAAGAAAGGCATGTGAGAGTGTGAATGTTTAGAAGTGGGGATAAGGACAATCACACTAGAGGAATTTAAAGGGTTTGGCTATCCAGAGCTGGAGATCAGTGAGAGATTAAAGTGATTGTAATAATCCCAGCATAGGTCACAGTGACCAAGCAAAGCTGGTTGTTGAGCGAATGTGTCAGCTTTCCATTTCCCCCAAACGCTTATGTGTTTAGCTATGGTAAGAGAAGCAACTGGGCATGCTTAGTGGTCTAAGACTCCCTGTCCCCTCCAAATTCCTCTGTCATTGTTAAAGATACAACAATAAAACACAATCCCAAATCTGTGGTTGAGTCAAGGCCAAAAACAACTGTTAGAATAATTGGAGCTATGCTAGGCAAGCCCTTCAGCGACGTAAAGTAGGAGATGAGGGAAGGAGGAAGAAAGAGACAGCCTTGGTTGGGCTATATGCACTGGGCTTGCATGGGACTGCTGGTGGTCAGTTATGGATAGGAGAGGGCATCATGGGACACACCCCTCTTCTCCAGGGAACAGTCAGCTATAGATGGTTGCTGGGGCAGAGGGGTCATTATTCTCAGTCTCAGTCTTGCACATATTCGTGAGTTCACCAGCTTCCATGGATGGCCTTGATTAAACTCTTTAGCTTACAAAACAAAACAAAACAAAACAAAAACGTGAACATGGGAAAGGAATTTATATGGAGGTTGTGAGTTTGATACAGATATGAGGGGAATGAGAGAGGTTAGGGAGTGAGGGTAGCTGGAATGGATTATATATTTTATATAAAATGATCAAAGAATGAATTTTACTAATTAAAAAATGGATTTGGAAATCTTGTTAGGGTACAGTGACCCGGTCTGTTTAATAAAGCATAGTTTGCACTAGTTAAAGGAAGAGTATGAGGTGGGGCATGGGAGGAACCAAACCAGTTGGGGTCTAGAAAGTTTGCTCCAGGCCCTTGCATGTTGCCAAAGCACGATTTCAAAAGGTGCCAACATCAGAGAATTCCTCAGGGGAAATTCTTGAACTGGGAAGAAGGCTGTCTTATTGTTTGTGGGAAAAAAATAGGCTTTATCATTTCAGGTCACAACATAGCAATTCTGATGAAACTGGTTTTCAGAATGTAATCCTTGTTAACCCACTTCCTTCTTGGAATTAGAGAGTCTCAGGGTTACAAGGAAATCTAAATATCAGGTACTTCAACCACTAATCCACTGTGAGATTCTTTTTGAATCATGCTAATGAAAGGTCATCTAGTTTTTGAGGACAACAGCAATGGGGAAGTAGCCTAAGGAGGAGGCCATCCCATCAATGTGAGATCTGTAGACATGTAGACTTGACATTTATTGCAACTTGCATTGAAATATGCTTCTAGGTCAGCTGTATGTCTTGATTCTAGCCTGACTCTCTGCTCTTACCTCAACTTTGTATCTTCACTCTAGGGTGACTCTCAGGGCAGCAAACATACTGCACTGTCTCTATTTGATATCATGAGCTACCAAACACCATGCATAATCATGGCTCTCACTTTCCAACCTGCAGGCTTCTCTCTGTGCACTCTGTTTTCATCAGTGATATTTTGTGAGATACCTTCTTTTTTCTTCACAGGATATTCCTTCAATAAACTCTGGTTAAGGTCCCTACTAAAATAGGAATACCTCATCAGAATCATTATTCCTAGTTGTGAACATTAGCCAAGAACACCCCTCATGGTCTGTAAATGCTCATAATTGAGATTAAGGCACTGACTATTTTGCTCTCTCCCTTCGACTTCTAAATAATTTTTGTGTTCTGCACACTTTGTTTTTCCATAAGATAATGAATTATGAGAGCAAAACTAAGATGGATTTTAATTTATGTCTATTCATGTGTATAATATTCTGTGGCTTATCCTGGAACTTAGCATGAATTAGGTCAGGATGCATGTCTGAAAAGTGTGGGATATAACATGCTTTCCATACTGCATATGAGCAGTTGAGGATTACTCCAGCTGCCAAGGATGAAATCCATGCTTGTATCTGTTCACAGTCTAAACTGTGTGCTATTCTGCGCCACCCCCCCCCCGGACCACCCCAGCAAACAAGGCCAGAGTTAGAGTCTGAAGTGATCCACCCAAAGCTTCCTTATACTACAGATAAAGAGATTTCTTCTATGGATGAAGATTTTCGAAGTCATCCAAATTTAATGGCAGGACAAAGCAGGACACCAGGCTCCTCCTGTGGTTTTACATCAGATTTCACCTGGGCAAATGGTTAAAGAGAATAATTGGGTTGGATTTTGTTCCCCTTAAATCAAGTTTCTGAGTCATTTCAGAGTTGAAAGTTTGTATTAAGTACCTCTAGGTTAATGCATTATTAAATGTTTTTTTCAGCAACTTAAATATGCTTTTAGGGCAAATGCATACATACATACAAATTAAGTAAATCCATGTTTATGTATGCATTATATGTGTGTGTCATACATATAAACATACATTTATGCATATATGCATGCAGGGCTGTATGTACATCTTTATATGTACACTTGAGTACAGGTACATAGTATGCTTTTCTGTATATTATAAATTGACAACAAAGCACTGAAAAGAAAATCCAGCAGCACCAGGACCATGACACCCTGTAATAGATTTTTTTTCTTTTGGGTTTAAAGACATAAAGGGTGCTTTATTTTTTAATATTACAAAAAGACATTACAGAATGTTTAATTGTTTTTAAAAACAGCTTTTAAATGTTTAAATTTATAAGGTTACAGGATATTTGTGCTTTTATTATATTGTCAATGTTTGTACTTAAATCAAAGCACTAAAATTTAAGATCACAGCCATAAGCTCTATATACTAACCAAAAGTTGAGATGCTCATTTTTTTTATGATACAGAAGGCAATGCATCCTTGCTTTTGCTAAATTTGGTAAGCATAAGCTATTTAGATAAACTGAGTCACAGATGTTTCTTGTTTCCCTAAAAGGAGTTTCAAATTAACATAATTAATTTTAAAGCTAAACCTGACAATGCAAAGGTCTTTTTGAAGGAGTTGAAGACAGATAGTTATGGTTATAGTTTTCGTTAGTTAGGATTAAAGATAAGTTACATATAGGACTTTAGACTCACAAAGATAGGATAGATGATGGAGTATTTTCCTAAATCTTATTAAATGTTAATGGACCAAAAAATATACTAGAACTTTGCATTGTAATGTTTTTTTTAGGGACATTTTTAACACAAACATGAAAGTAACCCGAAATCTAGCCGTTTTTCATTCGTTCTTTGTTTCTTTCTCTCTTCCTTTCTCTCTTCCTTTCTCTCTTCCTTTCTCCCTTCCTTCCTTCCTTCCTTCCTTCCTTCCTTCCTTCCTTCCTTCCTTCCTTCCTTCCTTTCTCTCTCTCTCTCTCTCTCTCTCTCTCTCTCTCTCTCTCTCTCTTTCTTTCTTTCTTTCTTTCTTTCTTTCTTTTTTCTGACACAGGGTCTCATGAATCCCAGGCTTGCTTTGATCTGCTTATGCAGCCAAAGCTAGCCTTGAATTCCTGATCTTTCTGCTTCCACCTTTATAATGTTGGAATTACCAGTGGGTACCACCATGCCTAGAAATTCAACCCTTTGTGGATGCTAAGCAACCACTCTACTAACTGAGTTACATCGTGAGCCCTTAGACATGCTTTTCTAATTTTTAAAAAGTTTTCATACTTACTTGTTCTCTCTCTCTCTCTCTCTCTCTCTCTCTCTCTCTCTCTCTCTCTGTGTGTGTGTGTGTGTGTGTGTGTGTGTGTGTGTGTGTGTGCACATTGGAGATCACATGCATGGCACACATTCTGAAATCAGAGGACAGTTTTCAGAAGTCGCCTCTCCCCTTCCAGTACATAGATTCTGGGAATTGAACTCACACCCTTAGTTTTAGCAGCAAATACCTTCAGCCACTGAGGCATCTCTTTACCCCATTTCAACATATTTTTTTTAACCAGGTTCCACTGTATTTGTTGTCAACAAGTTCATGTGGCTCTATCTAGAGGACTATTGAAAGAAACAATGGCTAAGGCTTTGGCAGCCAGAAAAGATTATGTAACCTTTGTTTCTTCAGACCACACCAGCCTAGGGATATGACTTGGGTCACATTTACATAGAAACCATTTGTGCCCTCCTACGCGTACTATGCAACCTGTGGTCCTCTGCAAAGCTCTGTCCAAATCTCCAGCAAATTCTCTCCAGTTCTTTCTAGGAATCCACCCAGGTGATCTCACTGACTTTCAAGCACCTTCTTGGCATTTTCAATTTAGGTTACCTTACGCCTCTCTCACTGGCCTGGACCCTTAATGTGTATGGTGACCTGGTATATTGAACTTCACCATAGCTCAACCCACAAACATGGTGCCTGTTCACATGAACAAACCTATAATTCCTCCTTGGAATGCAACCACTGAACACGCACATCCAGGCTGGTGAGATAGGTCAGTCATCAAAGTGTCCATTGTGCAAACATAACTACCTGAACTTGATGCCCAAACCAACATTTTACAGGACAGTTGTCTCTGAGTGCTCAACACACTCTGTTGGATGCTCCAGAAGGAGGATTTCACTCTCATCCCTTCCGTGTGTCACTCCACACACAGATTCTAATGGAAAACTTCATTCACTTTCTAGTATTTTTGAAGGGCTTTAGCAAAGACCTTCAACCAGTCTCCCAGGCTCCAACCCTAGCCACTCAGAATTTCATGAGTAAAAGCTGTAGCCAGCTTATCTGTAATAGTTGGAGTTTCAAGGTGGCATCCCCTTTCTCAGCCGACCCACAAAAGCATATTTTCCAGGGGGTTCCCATCAGCACAGCCTTCCATGCCCATGTACATTCCCAGACATGTCAGAGCCTCAGGGCTGTCTCTTGGGGCTCAGGCTCATCACCTATTAGGTTTACCTTTAGGGCTGTGATGTAGCGTCCCAAGACTTGACTATCCAAACAGCAGATGAATCTTGGATGATGTGGCAACCACTGACTTCCTCTCTCTTCCAAACTTCCTTTCTCAATAACTGATTCTTCTCTACTTGAAATTAAAGTGTTTATAGTGGATGTTGTGTCCACATCCAGAAGTACTGCAAGACCATATCATTAAAGACATGTATGCAATAGAATCACACTGTAAGACACATATCATTAAAGACATGTATGCAATAGAATGACACTGTAAGACCATATCATTAAAGACATGTTTACGATAGAATCACACAAGAAAGGATCTGGCTCCTGAAAAACACTGAAAAATGCAGCTATTCTCTGAAATAAAAAAAAAAATGATTTCTTCTGTACGCAAATTTGATCACCCTGTCAGATACAAGGGAATACCAAAAGGGGAATAATGATAAGGAATTTATTAGGTATGCATCTGGGAATTCTCTTTCATAGCAGTGCACTGAAGGAGGGTTGTCTGCATATTGTCATGTGTCACCAAAAAAAACATGATGGGAGATAAACACATACATTAATAAATATCACAAGAGGGTATTATGCAAGACACAGAGAGACACAAAACAATAAGCTATTTTAATGAGTATGTTCATGTGTACGCAGGTGCAAACGTGTGTGGACTTCAGAGGATGGCCTTGGCTGTGGTTTCTAAGACTCTGTTCACCATGTTTTTTGGGGGGACAGGGTCTCTCTTCAGATTGGAATTCACTAAGTAATCTAGGTTGATTTTTCCAGCAAGCCTTAGCATCCTGCCTGTCTCAGCTTCTACAGCGAGGAGGTTAAAGGTATGCAGATCTCAGATTGTTTAATGTGAGTTCTTGGGAGTTGAACTCAGGCCCTCATTCTTGCAAGGGAATCATTTTACTGAATGAGTTATTGCCTTATCCCTTTATTTAAACCTAATTTAAATCAGAGGCTGGCAGGACTACAGAACCTAGACATGCTTCTCACATAGCTGTACAGGAGGATTGCCAGCTGAAGATTCTGACCTCACTGCAGTTAGGTTGGATCTGGCCTCTGAGGACATGGAATTCATAAAAAGGCTCTAATGTCCCCAGAAGATCCTAACCCAATCCTCAAGAAGGTGGGCAATTAGCAGTACCACTGCTGTGGTTTACCCTGATCTTGTCGAACTATATTTTGATCCAATATGAACAAAGGTGAACTATAGTAAGTCTGATATTTCGTTCTAAGTTAGCACTGAGTTTGAAGAGAAAGGATTATCACTAAAGAACACTTAGTGCTTTTTCAGAGAACCCAGACTGGGATCTCAGCACCTACATGACAGCTTACAACCACCTTTAACTCCGTTTCCAAGAGATCGGATGCCCTCTTCTGGTATGAGGTTAATTAAGTACATATGTATGCAAAATCTCATATATATTAAAATAAAAACAAATTGTTCTTTAAAATAAATAAACAGAATAGTTTTATTGTTGGGCTTTTCTCAAGTAGGGACTAACCTACGCTGTCTGATGTGTTACTGAGGGGTTTATCCAGAAGACCATGTCATTGGAGCTGAGTACATATTTTTGTCTTGATGATATCCATCATCACCAAAACAAATGGCAACAACATTTGAAAAAATGCCTTTAAAATGTCTTTAGTGTGGACCTCGGGATCTAATGTCTTTCCTACTCTCATTTCATTTGAGCAGAAAGCTTTTGTGTTTGTAGACACAGTAATGGGTGCTAGATCCTGAGGCTGCTAGCTGGCATGGAGCTCATTCATGGATGGCCCTTGGGCCTTTTGCACATCATAGGTGCTGTGACCAAACACCTTGCCAAAGCCTCTGCATTCATCATTCTGAGTGTAACACAGGTGCCAGCAAGATCAGACAATGCCTGTGGCTTCAGCTAAGGTTAAAGAGAGGCAAAGATATGTAGAAGTGCTGATGCCAAAAAATGAGTCAGTAGTCAAGAATAACCCAAGTTCTAGCTTGCTTACACAGTACATGGTTCAGCTGTGCTTCATTTCCTGGGAGATTGTTTAGTAGCAGTTCATTACTCTAGTGCTCACTACTGCTGCATCAGTGTGCTAGCTTCAAAGCACAATTAGTTGAGAAGACACACTACGGTTTTCAAGAAATCAGGATAGCTATGGAGTTGTCTTTGTCCCTCTGGGTCATCCAGAGTACCAGTAAAAAGGGTCAGCCTGAAGCCTTGCAAATGCCTGAAAATGAAGCACCTATGATCAGAACACCATCTCTGGAAGCTTTACCATCAATTACTGAGATTTGGCAATAATTCTAAAGCAAAGAACAATATGGTCTTGCCTTTGGATGGTTTACCAATTAGGATCTGAGAAGGATAGCCTCTGTAAAGCAGAGCTATGGGATATGAGTATTTACCTCTGAGCCTGGTAATTGACAAGCAAGTATGTCTCTGAGTCAGTTTAGCCAAGTGCGAGTTCAGAATTCAGTCCACTTTGATTTTGACCTAGAAAGAAATTTAAGAAATCATCTAGCAGAAAGATTGCATCTGGGAAAATGCTTTGTATATTCGAATTTTAATCCTCAGATAGGGTGTGGTAAGGAGCAATGCTGATTAAGGCTGTGCTCTTGCCCTAATAGAATGCTAGGGTCCAGAAATTCAAAACTGAGCAAAGCATAGCTCTGTCCCTTCTGAAGAAAGAAACCAAACTGTTGTGACCATTGTAATAAGGTGTACAAACTGGTTAGAGGATGTTAGGAAGCTAAGGTAAGAATGCTTATGAGGAGATGGGTAGTCAAGTTAGCTATGAGATGTTGTAGGACAGTTACACTGCACCCCTGACTTTTGAGCTGGTATGTGGATATGCTGGTTAAATTCAAGAATAGGAAGAGGGAAGTCCAGTGCGAAGAACAAAGACAGTATAAAGAGTATTTGCAGATATGAAAAGTCAAGAGAGAACCCAAAACAGTGGTTCTCTCCATAGACTTTGGCTTTACAAGAAGATAAGTGACTAAAGCCCATAACAGGTGCTGGAGAGATGTCTCAGTGGTTAAGAGGAGGCATTTATCTTTCCAAGGACCACAGCTGGATTCCCAGCACCAACACTAGGTGGCTTAAGCTACCCATGACTCAAATTCCAAGGGAACGACCACCGTCTTCTGGCCTCAGCAGAACATGATACACATGAAGACATGCAGATGCTCTCTCTCTCTCTCTTTCTCTCTCTCTCTCTCTCTCCCTCCCTCCCTCCCTCCCTCCCTCCCTCCCTCTCTCTCTCTCTCTCTCTCTCTCTCTCTCTATATATATATATATATATATATATATATATATATATGTATATTTCTCTATTCCCCTCCCTCCCTCTCTGTCTGCCTCAATACAGATACAAGAATGGTAAGAACAAAGATGATGCCTCGAGTCTGTGAATTGATGATGCTACCTAAAAAGGAGGAGAAATGGGTAATTATGACAATATACAGAGTAGCTGTGACATGAAAAAAAATGGCAGAAGAAATTTGGGCATTTCTGAGGATTAAGGCCAAAATTTCAGATATTTCAGCAGAAAAAAATTTTTCTGCAAAATGATTAGGATTGATAACAATGGAGAAAAAGTTCCTGTTCATTGCTTCTGCTTATATTTTCTTTCTTTTGTCTGTGTATCTCCATCTTCACTTCTCTCTTGCTATCTTATTTTAACCCCTTATTGGTGTTTCCCCTCCTTTCTTTCTCCATACTTTTCAAATATATTTGTTATTTGTGTCATGTAGCTTCACCTGAGACATAGCCTGGCCCACCATTATGAGCCAAAGAACCTCCAAGGCACTGTTGAGTTTCTTTGAATTGGCCATCTATGGGTGGGCATCGAGCTTAACCTACAGAAGTGATTTGTTTCCCCAGAGAGATTTCCTTGAAGAAATCTAACTTTTCATTTGTAAGTGGTTATCAATTGGAGCAAGGTTCTGGGTTAGGGATGGATGTGTTATCCATTTCTACTCTTAGCTCTGGGACCCCACCTGGTACAGATGTGTAAAGGCAGTGTAAAGACACTGCCACAGTCTCTATGAGTTTATATGTGTGCCAGTCACTCCATATTTAGATTTTGTTTCCTTGGTACCTCCTGGGGCTTCCACTCTTTCTACTTTCTTTTCTTCAGGTTCTAAGAATGGAAGTATGAATGAAACAGAAAACAGAAATTGTTACGGCAGGTTGTTCCTACCCACCTGCCACCAGTCTGGGTCCATAGCTGCGCCAGCCCCAAATAACACTCAGAGACTCTGTATTTGATACAATCCTGTTGGCCAATTACCATTATTGTTGATGGGCTAGCTCTGCCTTAATTATTAACCCATTTCTACTTATCTAAGTATTTCCACGTGTTCGTCTTATTGGGGAGCCGTGGCGGGCATCTTCCTTCCTCCCCGGGCTGCATCTCGACTCCTCCTTCTCACTTCCTCTTTCCTTCTCCTAGTCTCCTAGCCCCACCTATCTAGTTTTCTATTGGCCACAGGCTTTATTAATTAGTATGAGAAACATATATACAGAATAACATCTCCCATCAAGAAATGGTTAAAACAAAAGAGAGAGAAAGAAAGAATGTATAAAACAATCTTTAAAAACAGAGTCAGTTGACTCAGTGGACAAGAATTCAAACTGGTGGCATTTCTTCCCTTAAAAGAAACAGGAATGAAATCACCCTAGATCTGCAAGAACACCCATCTACCATGAGCCTCTTCCTTCTGAAGGGTCCATAGGAAGAGTTAGGCAGGGAGGCATGGCTGCCTACAATGCTGAGTTTGAATGGAATGCAAGCCACAAGAGTGTTTCCTTGAGACGTTAACTCCAGTTTGAGATTAGTTCCTGTGGTTTGGCTGGCTACAGGGTAGATGTTTAGCAAGCAATAACAGACATTTCCCTTTCATCCCCAGGCAGTACAGCACCCAAACCAAAAAGAAAAAAGAAAGGAGGTGGGGTAGAGCATTATTCTGTCTAGAAACAAAACACAACAAAATGGCACAAGCCCATAATAGACCATGTTGATGAACTATTTTGCAGGGAGAAGCCTGTGGATTAGGCAGGAGGATGGCCAGGCCAGCTTCCTCTCCATGACCTTCCTGCTGATCACAACAGCGAAATGTCAACAGACAATGGGTTGGCTTAGTAAAAGAACTGTACACATCAGGATGGATTTCAGGGTGGCTGGAGAGTTCCATTGTGGAGCCCAGAAAGTTGACCTTTTCTATTTTGTGGTGAGAACACTCACGAGGGGCATTACTGAGTTTAAAAACAAACATTGGGTCTCTATAAGCCAAGGACTTCAGGACACGTTGATATATGAAATATTCACCTGCTGGCTTGCTATTCATTAATAATGTCCACTGACCTCAATGGTTGATGCCACCCAATAGTGCCACCACTCAGCTCTCCATCTTCTCCACCTGCATCACCACCATGACTGGCTGACTGGCAAAAGATTCATTCAGTTTCCTGGTTATGTTTTTTTTTTTTTTTTTTTTTTCGAGATAGGCTATTTCTCTAAGGTCTGCTCTGGTCTGGTACCTGTCTCAGTCTCACCAGAAATGTGAGGACAGGCAAATGTCTGCATCACTCACTTACATAAGACCAAAAAAAAATGCCTTCTTTTTCTGGATATGACTCTTTACATTTTAGGGAATACTCAGTCTTGAATGTAACACCACATCAAGTTCTAGAGTATTTGATCCATTCTCAAAGTTTCCCTTGTGCTCCTACCCCCCACCCTCTTTGGTAAATTTCTGCAACCAGTTCTGACCCTGGGAATTCACTTTTCCTTTCCACCACAGTGGCTTTGATTCAACATGAATTTCACACAGTATGTAGCCTTCTGGGGCGAGTTCCTTTTCAGTGGCTTGCTGTTTTGAAACTCCATCTGTGTTGTTGCAGGTATCCGTTCTAAATTCTACCCCACTGTGTGCCTAGATGACAATGTAGTTCATTCAGTAGTTGGTGAATATTGTACTGTTTCAGTCCCTATGAAAAAATCCTATCTGTATCTACATGAAAGTTCCTTTGTCTTAGAGTTGCTCAAGAAATCGCTTAAAATTTGTAATGATAGCCACTATCATTTTGCAAAATTTCTGGCCACTTGACTCTTTCTTAGGAGTGCATAATTTTTCTGTTCAGTTAATATTTAATTTAAATCACTCATATTTAATGTAGTTGGTGATATATATTTGGCGATGGAGATGGTATTTTGTTGTTTACTACTCATGTTGTTTGTTTCATTTCCTATTTTAATACTCTAAATCTATTTTTGGAAGTGTTTCTTATAGTACACAGCCACTTCAATCTATGCCAGCAGTTCTTTAATTTTTATTCTTCATTCTCTAGAAGGCTCCCTGTGTAATATTCTTCAATGTTCAACTCATGCTCTGTGCAGTAGCTAAATTCCAGAAGATAATGATCTAATGTGGTTACACCGCCTGCTGTTGAACTCTTGGGAAGATGGTCCCCCATATTTTGGGTTTTCCTCAAATTCTTTTGTGTCTTCTATATACACCTCAGTTTATCAGTCATCTCCAAATTGAATCACATTAGATATCCAAGGGTCTGCTTGCTTTCAGACTCATCTCAATCAGGTTTTCCTTACTCTACCATGTACCCCAAACCAGTTGACTACCTCTGACAATTAAAGTTTTACTGGAGGTGGGTATAGCAATATTTTTATGCAAGAAGCACAATCCTTTTATCTCTACACTCACCTCCCCACAAGAAGTGCTTTGGAAATCCTTTTTTGCTTTTGGGTATTTTCCAGTGTTGACTTTTTAATATATTATTCCCCTCCCCAAAATTTTATATTTGTGTTCTACAAGGAAAAGCTGAATGACTTCACAGGGGTCTTAAAGGAGAACCAGGTATTTTGCATATGCTGCTCCTTTGTCTGTATTCTTCAACTGGCCTCAGATGCCAGCTTGAGCAGATAAAGTCCATTAGTGTTTCCATGGTGCCCACAAATCAGGTGACCCCTGACTCAGTTCATATCTTGAGATACTGCTCTATAGTAAGTCTGTATTTTGAGACAGGCTTTTTGGAAACTAGCTAAAGTTAAATGGGATGATATGGGTAAAATCCTAATTAGATAGAATTGGTAGTTTTCCTAGTAAGTTCTGACTGTCAACTTGACAGAGTCATCAAGAATCAGCAAGCAGGAAAGTCTCCATGGATGAATTGCCTACAGCAGGTTGGTCTGTAGAAGATCATTTTTGCTACTAATTGATGCCAAAGGGCTCAGCCCACTATGGGCAATGCCATCCTCAGGCAAGTAGCCCTGGGCTATATAGCTAAGAGAGTCAGCAAGTAGTGTTCCTTCATGGTTTCTGTCTTCCAATTCATGCTTGAGTTTCTGCCTTGACTTTCCTCAAAGACTTACTGTGATCCTAAAGTGTATGCCAAATAAGCACTGCACCCTTACCATCAGGAACCAGCACAGGGGTCCTATAAAAAACACTCTTCACTGTATTGTGCCAAGGAAAGTATATGAGCAAAATCAAGAAAGAGATGTTTCATAAGCATAGAAGGCAGCTCACAATGCAACTTACCCATGCTAATGCCTGATCTGATGTCTAGCTTCCAGGATTGTAAGAAAATCAATTTGAATAGCCTAATTCCCTACTCCTACCTCTATAGTATACACTATTGCAGCCTAAAGCACATGGAGCTCTCATGCCAGACTCATGTACTTTTGTGAGGTATTATTTTCATTAAGAAATGTTTTCAATCAGTAGATACACAATATATGGGAACATAATATATTATAAAACTTACCAGTGGAAGTTAGAGACTCTGACATCAGCTGACTTAATGGGAGCAACTTAATCCCTATGTAACAAAGGAAGGCTGCTGACTCCTTCCCAGGTACTAAGCCTCTGCTGAGATCTAATACACACCATTTGTCTTTTGCTGGGATTAAGATGTTGTTCATGAAATTTGCCACTCCTTGCACACCAGTTACCTGGAGCTGACTCACTTCTGTATCTGCTTTCCTTTTTTCACTGCATAGCCAGACTCGCTGGTTTTTTCAAAGTAAGCCCACTTTTATTTTTGTTCCAGATTTCAAGATTGGAATGTTTATTTTTTCATATGTATAGGACTGTATGCAATTTTTAATCATGTGTTTTAATTGATCACTGAAGTGATTGGATTAGCTGTCAGTGGCCCAGGTGGAGATGCAACTGCAGAATAAGGCAACGTCTCCACTTGCAAACCAGTTGTATTTCATCTGCCAAAGGGAAAAAAACGATCACGTTAGAAAGCTGTAGCACTGAGTTGTTTTTTTTTTCCTCAGGCATAGACGATGCTATCTTGATTTATTTTGCAATAATATCTGACTGTATCTCAAGACCAGCTCAAAGTATATCTGTCTTCTACCTCTAACCTGCAGCATCCAAAACCAAAGATTAACATATCAAGATTATCATCTCCTAGGCCATCTTTTCAGCTTGCATCTTCCTCATTTTCCCACATGATAAGTCTGTCAATATCCTCACCCCTGGGTTCTAAAGCATGAGTCAGTCTTGTGGGGAAATGTTCCCATTGTGACTACAACTTTAGGCATTGGGGGAGGGAAGTTCATTTGCAGGGTTATTTCCAGAATGGTGGCATCCTAGGAGGAACTGCCAATCACATAGATGATTGTGCAGTGTCGAGGGAATTGGAATCACTCATAATAGTCCAAAATATGTTGCTTACACAGACTGCTATTCAAGCTGCTATTTTTAACATTAAAAGGGGAGCAATTTAATATTGGAATGCTTTTAGAAAATGCATATTGTGTTATACTCTTTCAATGAAATATCATTTATATATTAGATACGGTGTGTTTCCTTGGTTCTTCTGTCTTTTCCAAGACTGGTCTTTAGGTCTTTACTAGTGCCTCTTTTGTCTTCTAAGTGTAGTGAACTTTAGAAATTCTAGTCTTGGCCTTTAATAGCTTTCCTATGAGCTTCCCTATATAATAGTAACTCTGAAAAGCACAAAACGAGCTATATTAAGAATAGACAGTCCAGCAGGGAAGAAGACCTTAAATGAATGACAAGGGAGCCTTAGCCACCCGGAGTTAAGAAGGCTACAGAAAGTAGAATGGCTAAAAGCTGACTCACAGATAATGTAGGATTTAAAAATCTTACCATCTCACATATAATTAAAACAATACTTAGGATATTGTTAGGAGTAGTTTATCCCTGCCAACCTGGTCCCACCACCACGCCAGCCCTAATTAACACACACAGACTCTGTATTTGATATTATGCTGTTGACCAGTTACTATCATTTCTTATCAGTTAGCTCTGTCTTAAATATTAACCCATATTTATTAATCTAAGTATTTCCACATGGTCTCATCTTACTGTCGAGAGGGGCTGGAGTTCTACCTCTCCGGTCTTCCCATGTTGACTCCTTCTTCCTATTTCTTCTTTCCTCCTTGTCTCCTAGTCCCTCCTATCTTCCTTTCCCACTGGCCAACAGTGCTTTATTCATTAACCAATACAAGAAACATATTTACAGAATGACATCTCCCATCACGATATTGTAAACCTCATGCAGAATTCACTGCAAAAATATAGTCAAATCTGGATATTTCCTGTGTCGTCTACAAGTTAACAGATCTATCCTAATCATCTTCCATACTTTAATGGTAACATTTTCCTAAATGCTGGGTTTTCAGTTTCAAAACTTGGATTCCTTAGCCATGACTCCCATTAAGCTACCATGACCTTGAACCACATGAATGCTGGATACTGAATCCTTGCTCTTTGAACGCATTCTTCACTGTCTTTGTAGTGCACTGACAAAGTCAAGTCCCACACAAGGATAGTTCTTTCCATATGAAAACTCTCAGCCAATCATTCCTGTTTCCAGAAATCATAACTCTAGGGTGATATTTTTCAGTACAACAGTGTTTACTGTAATTTTTATAATTTGAGTAGAAGTAGCATCAGTAACATAGAACAAAATACAATATTCTCTTGACCATTTGAACTTTAGTGTCTAATAATATATCAAAGCTACACTGAGGTTAAATTACATTATTTCAAGGAATTATATAATATTTAACATTATATATGTGTACACACATGTGCATGCATGCATGTGTATGTGTCTATGTGTGTCTTAGTTATTGTTTCTTTTGTTGTTATGAAACAGCATGATCAACAGCAAGTTGGGGGTTGGAGAAAAGGGTTTATTTGTCTTGCACTTTTATATCACTGTTCATCATTGAAAAAAGTCGGGGCAGGAACCCAAACAGAGCAGGAACCTGGAGACAGGAGCTGACACAGAGTTTGTGGAGGGGTTCTGATTACTGACTTACTTCTATAGCTTTCTGAGCCTAATTTCTTATAGAACCCAGGACCACCAAAAAGCTGGCCCCTTTCACATCAATTCTTAACCAAGAAAATTCTGTCTCTACAGTTTTGTCTACCACCTAATCCTATAGGGACAATGAGTTTCTTTCCTCCCAGATTACTCTAGCTTGTGTCAAATTGATATAAAACGAGCTAAAGGGGAAATATATATGTTTTGTGTATAATCTCAGAAGCATGCTATTCACCAAGATAGAAGCCATCTAAAAAAGGTTTTCCCCATAATAGACTTCCTCTCGGATGTAGTAAGCCAGAACAAACTGAATTGAAAAACTATAACAACAGGTTTATTTAAACAAAGTAACTGCCAAGAGGGTTTTCCAGTCCAAGAGATGGAGGCCAGAGAAGCCACACACCTGAACTAAAGCAGAGAGAATACATAGATTGTAGGCAAGGGGGTGATGCTGTTTACACCACAAGCTGGGCTTGTACCCAAGTATGGTCAAAAACTGAATGCTTTAGGAGGAGACTTCAGGGAAGGAAGCTGCCTTAGTCACCAAAAATGCTGAAAAAAGGGCTTTTCGGTGCATTTCCTATGTTCAGAGAGCTGTAGGTTCCAACAGAACAATCTAACCAAAACTCCAAGTGAATATAAATACTATGCATATAGTAGGTCTTTCCTAGGTTATCCTATGGGTAACTGAATAGTCAAGAATATTTCTATGGGAAATCATAAATGTCTGTCAGAGTATTGTGTTCCAAGTACCTCTACCCAGAGGTTGCATTTACTTCATATTCAAATATGTGACTTTTAAAAAACATTAATTGTACATTTAAAAAGTGTAAATATTTTGTTATAGCAAACTTCTAGGCAAATAACTACACAAGGAAGAAGCAGGGAGGCATGAATCTTTTCCTAGTTCTAGGTGAATAAATGCATAAAATCAAAAACTAAGAGGCTTTTTCTGGAGGGTGTAGGGTTGTTAACTTTTCTGAATTTTTTTTCATAATCTTATTATGAACATATTTCTTCTGTGTTCAGATGTTATTTAAACTACCCACCAGAATGAGCTTTCTCTATCATAGAAAACATCCCTGATAGGATAATATTAAATTGAATAAGCAGCAATTAATAAGGTCTATAACTGCCTACTCTTTGGGCATGTTCATCTTGAAGTCTGAAGGCTTTTACATGTCAATACAATCATCAGTTCTTCAGCCTCCTTTGCTTCTAGACATTCTAATATCTTTCCTCTTGGGCTGACCCCTGCAACCCTCATTTGAATCTCAACAAATTTTCTCAGGTTGAAGTATGCATCTTCAGTAAATCTTGGTGAAGATAAGAAAGTTTACATTTCAACAGACTGGTTTTTAGGGAGGTAATACCCACTGGCTTAAAAGTGAAGGGAAGATGAGGAACAGAAATTCTGGCAGAGAAATGAGCCCTCACATCTGGGGGAGTGTCCTTTGCTTTTTGTTGATTTTTAAGACTATCACTATCAACCATGGGACTCTTGGGGATATGCCTCTTCACTCATGTCTAGTACATGGTTTACTAATCTAAACTTTCCTTAATTACAAATTGTTTTTGAAGATATCATTTCACAAATAGTCATTTCCATAAAAGAAGAGAAAGGCTCTTACAAAGCAGCAACTAGGGTAGTGGGGATGACTTGAGGACTTAGGAGGGCTTGATAGATTATAGACAGATAGATAGATAGATAGATAGATAGATAGATAGATAGATAGACAGACAGATGGATGGCTAGACAGACAGATGATAGACAGATAAATGATAGGTAGGTAGGCAGATAGACAGACAGATAGATGATATGGTTTCTTCCCTTAGGATCTTTCCTTCTTTTTTAGGTTTCAACTCCATTCTTACATCATTTCAACACCAGGGATTAAAATCAGAAGCCTGAGAATTAAGACAGGCTGTTCAAAAGTTCTCATTCTGCTATGGTTCTTCAGTAGCTAGCAATTCACTCCCTTGTCCCTCCATTTGTATTTTGACCTTAGCTTAGATCCCTATAAAATGCTCCAAAAAATGTTTTCAATGGGTGGGCTGTCTGACTCCAGCTTTATCTTCTTCCCATGGTGGATGATTGGTCCCTCATGCCTTACCTATACCACATTCCACTTTAACCATCCCATGGCTCTTTGGACAGGGCAGTTGCTAGGCTCTTTGCATGCCTCTCATGGTCTTCTGCTATGAGTCCAGCATCCAGCCTCACTCCAAAGCTTCCCAAGCAAATTGAAACCCTTCCTTCCTGTAGCCTACTGGTTCTCCACTATGGATAAGTCCCCCTCAATCTTCCTCCATCCTGGAATTGCGAATCAAGAACAAAATAATTAAAATACTTTGAATATTTAGATTTTGCAGTGAATCTGAGGACACTTTGGCTCTGCCTCTAATGACACACAGCTGTTTGTGCTTGGACTAACAGGTCTTTTATTTAGCCCTGATCCTGTCTTTCTGCCTAATTTTGCTTCTTACTTGTTGTTCAGTTCTGTGCTTCCCATCAAATTCTCTCACACTCTGGAACTGTGTGATACAACTGACATCACTTAGTTAGGAAAACAGTCACTCCAATAAATGCCATTTGTGCATTTAAAAACATGTTAGCTCTTCTAAGTATAGTTTGTGTCTCTGTGTGCTCCTTATGTACATACAGTTGATTATAACAACATTGAAACTCTAATTTCATTGCCTCTGAACTTGTCAATGACATAGTGCTATTTAATTATGTTTTACTGGAGAAAATACTCACCATATACTTTGTTTTGTATAAACATTTTGCAAAACAAATTCCTTTTATAGGCTGTGGTAATCCTTTATGAGGTTTGGGTAGCACAGTGTAATTTTTGTGTCCTGTGTCATTCAAGATATGGACATTAAGCTTACAGTCACATGCTGCCTCTGGAAGAATAATGTCGCTGATTCACAAAACACATATACTTTGCAGGGTTTACATAGAGGATAAGATGAGTTGCATTGACTAGACATGCTTACCCCTGACTCACAAGGTATAATGGCAATCAGATGGATGCTAGCTGAGTAGGATGGGGATGGAATGTGATCACTGAATGGAATGAATTGTGCTGCTTAAAAAGAAATGTGATCGGGATTTACAACTTGTCTTAAACCTGATACTTGACTGTCATTTTCCAACTTATGTAGAACAAGAGATTCTTCCATGTTGGCTTATAATATTGATTCTCTTATTATTGTTTTCAGTGACAGACAGAACGGGGGAGTGATAAGTACCACATTGCAAAAATCAAAGTTGTCTAAAGGATAAATATGAAGAGATGCTGGGAGATGGCTCAGTGGATGAAGTGCTTGCTGTGAAGACATTAGAACCTGTGCTTGGATACCAGTACCCATGTAAAACTTAGGGTGCATCATCATACACCTATAATCTCATTATTGGGGAGGGGGAGGCAGCAGGATTATTGGGGCTTGCTCATCTCCCAGTCCTGCCAAAAGGGTGAGCTATCAGTTCAGTGAGAGACCCTGCCTCAAGCCTCAGAGAGTAAGTTGGAGAGTAATAGAGGAACATCTGCCCTATACATTTATATGCACAACTGCACACAGCCCCTCCCCCTCCAACACATACACAGAGCCAGGACCCCAATCTGATAGAAATCAGTGGGAGAACTTGTTTGGAATGCTATTTACCTCTTCTTTTCCCTATTATCTTTGTGGGTTTAATAGATTGTCACAGGCTAGCACTTATTTGACCAACACAATTTTAAGCAATAATCCTAGCAGGCTTTTGAAAGAAAGGATGGAGCTATATAATGTTTCTATAAAGAGTCTGTGTTGTCAGGTAGATCACGTAAACCATCAATGCCTAGGTATTTCCAAGCCTTTCTCAATGATCTGGACCTGGACAGGTGGATATTCAACAGCAAAGCACAACTATAGGGAAGATATAATGTCAGTGTTAAGTCAACAGCTTACTGTTGTTCCCTTTATGACAGGTTATCCTTTAGAAAGAGACACAATTTAATATTCAAAGCTCTTAATGCAACCTAACACACTATTTTTAAGTGAATTTCCATTAGGATACATTGATTTAATTTCTTGTTGTGGCTCATGAATGACAATTTATTACTAGGGCAATGAGGTACTGGGCTGCCATTATTGTCATGATTGTTATTAGAACAACAATCATGACAAAATGTGTGGTATGAATATCCCACCCTGACCTGACTATAGAAGCAGTCATCAGTGGTCCTCAAACATAGTTGCAATATGGCTCTCAGCATCTCTCAAGGACACTTAGAATAAGATTCTACTTCTTGGCTTGTCAGGTCAGATTTGTGGTGAGGCTTCCCATTTTCCTTTCCTAGAAAGTGGTGAGGGCTTTGCAGTATCCAAGATTACTTACTCTTCCTCCTAAGAGTGTCATTCATGTGCTAGAAGTTGTTTCTACAGTCTCCCTTCCCTTTCATTATTTGCACATTACTGGCTTCTATGTATCAAAGAGCTCTTAGTCCTGAACTCCCTTGGAGTGAGAGCCCGCATCATTTTGCTGTTAGTGGAAGAGTGCTTTCTCTCCCTGCATCCTGCCCTCTGCACGGCCCTTGAAGCATTCCATCTGCCTATGTCTTGAGGAGGCGCACGGCCTCTGGGGCTGAACCAGTGGGGTCAAATAATGTTCTCACCATTTAGTATAATTAACTCCAACCACCCGTCTGTTGCAAGGTCTGGTGCAGCCAACACAAGCAAGAGGAGGCCAAGAAGAAATTTCTCCTCATTATTAAACCTAAATCTAAGCACTTGTCTGTCTGTAAAAACAGAGCAACCGAGGAAAACTGAAACCAGTGCACGGGGTCTGAGGTTTCAATAAATGTCAGGGAGCGTCAAGTCTGTTTGGATTGCAAATTATTGCTGGCTGACAGTCTTAGTATTTTACAGCTGAAGATTGCTGTCATGGGGAGGGTAGAAGGGAGTTGGGGGAGAGCCTCTCACATCACAGCCAGAGGGAAACAGAAGTTACCAGATACTATAACAATCATAAAACATTACAAGGGGGATGTTGGCTTTTGCTAAATTTAGTCTTTCCTTAAAGCGCATCCCAGGAAGCAACAGCCCATAATGATCAGCCCGCCCCTCCCCTTGAGTGGATGAGGTGTTAGATTTAGCTGTGATTGAGAGCACAATCCTCCGGTTTATCCATTTTGAACTTTACCCCATACCTCCCCTTTGCTGTGCCACTTTGAACATCTGAGAGCGATACAGAGGCCTAAATGTTTCAAGGTGAATTAATACCTTACTACATATCCTAGAGAAACATACACCAATAATTCGAGTAGCGGTTAAGGCTGTTTCTCAAATGGATTAAATGAGTGAGCAATTACTGATTAAAACAAATGCCAGGGCCAGGCCGGAGCTCTTCAGCCTGCTCAGGGATGCACACTACTGAAGTTTTTATTACAGCATACTTCAGAGGTTTAAGATGATGTATGGTTTCTGGTGTTTTCACCCAAGTTCACTTATGTTTGTATTCGTTTTTATACACCCAGATCATTGTGTACTGATGATCTCCCATGTGCCAAGGACTGTGTTAGGTAGACTGAAAAAAAAAAAATAAGTAAAGACCTCCACTTTCCTAGGCCGAATCAAGTGCATCTGTTTTGTTTAACCAAGATTCATTTAGTTTCATACAACTAAAACACACACACACACACACACACACACACACACACACAAAAACCAAAAAACTTACTACAAGTAAACTGAAAGCCATGTAACAGAAATCATTTTAAGGTAGAGTGGTATCAGTTGATCTGAGAGTGACATCACAATAGGACTTTATCTGTCATTGGACTTAGTGTCCTATAAAACCAGAATATTTTTGTAAAATCTCTAGTCACACAGGTTCTCCATTCTGGGACTCTTACAGGTATGCTGTATTTATTGATTTGTCAGATTTCTAGAATGTCTGGCTCTGTTCTTGGATAGATCTAAAATTAGAGAAACATCTTGCCAAACAAGCATCTTTTATCAGCTGTAGTAAATCCCAAACTGAAATTTCTGGAGAGAGAATTGGATCATTCCAATCTGGGTCAGGTGTACATCCTCCCTCGATTATCGGACTCAGAATCGGAAAAGGGTGGCTTATGTTCAAGCAGGTCATTCCCAAAGCTCAGGGATGTGCTTGATCAGGTCCTGGTATCAACACATCTGCCTTTGAAAGTACCACCATCTACTTACAGTTTTGGGAATGTTATATAACTATGGAGTGAGATCTTCAAGGAAGATGGGATTAGCTCCCTAATTAGTCCCCGGGGAAACATCTAAAAAGAAAAGAAACGTTAACTATGGTTTTTGTCCCAGTGCCACCGGATTTGTGTGGTCCCTTGATAACAGAGTGAAGGCATCTGATAATCTTATTCCCTAGGAAGGTCTAAACCTTCCTAGAGCATCTAGCTACTGCTTTGGCATTCAAGCCCACAGTGGTCCTTGACATAGAATGGGGTATCAGAATCCTGACCATGAAATTGTGAGTGTTCTGTCTACCTATACAGGAGCCCTCCTTATAGTAGGCAGATCCATTCCCTAGGCAGATGGTACTAGGGTATATAAGGGAGCTAGCTAAGCATGAGCCATCAAGAAAGCCAGCAAGCATCATTCCTCCATGGTTCGTTCCTGCTTGAGTTCCTTCCTTGACACCTGTCAGTAATGACTGTGACCTGTAAAGCTGAAACAACTCCTCTCCTCTTCCGTGCTGCTTTGGTTCAGAACATTTCAGAATGTTTTAATCACAGCACCACAATCCAAATGGGAACCCCTGAGTAGTGTCAAAGCAAGGACTGAGCCCTTGACCCAATGGGCTTTGAGGGCTCATTTCAGATGTGACTCAGAGCAAGATGCAAATGACTCGATGTGGGGCTTTGATCCTCAGTGAGGATGGGGCTTAGTGCCAAGAAGTGATGTCATATATGTTGACTACTTGATTATGAACAGATGAAGGCAGTGTAGGTCACAGATTGGGTTGGCAAGGCAAATGTTTCTCCAAGACCCAGTCAAAAGATGTCTATTTTCTACTTGTGATTTTTGTGCTTGACAAGTGATTTCAATATTTCTTTGCTGCTCCCCTCCATGTGTGGGAGCACACACACATACACACACACACACACACACACACACACACACACATACACACACACACAGAGAGAGAGAGAGAGAGAGAGAGAGAGAGAGAGAGAGAGAGAAGACAGAATGTGTGCATCATTGTGCATACAAGTGTAAATACATGTAAAGTCCAAAGCACAGCCTCTCATGTCATTCTTCAGGAAGGCTTATAAAGTAAGTACTGATTAGAAAGCATGTATCACTCTCTGGGCATTCATCAAATAGTCTAAACTAACTGCCCTGGGATCCTCCTTTCTTTGTGTTCCCTGAGCTTGGATTAAATGTCTGGGCCAGCACACCTGACTTCCTCTAACGTGGATTCTGAGGAATAAACTGGCTCTCTCCTCATTGATTTGTGATAAGCACTTTACCCATTGAACCATGGCCCCAGACTTATTCCTGGGTCCACTTTTTTCTTCTTCTTCAGATCTAAGAGTTGGATTTGTCTCCACAATCACACCAGCCCCCTTTCACAGTTATCCTTAGCAATAACCGTGGTTTCATAATTTGCTGGGTGGTCACACTTCAGCACAAGAAGTTCCCAGGAGCATGGAAAATCCACTCAATGCATAGAGTGAGGGGACCTGTGGGTTTTGTATGTTCCTAATCAGCATCTTGTTGGAAGCAAACAGGTCAGTTACTCTATCCTGTAGTGTGGTGAATTCTTTAACAGGGAAAACGAATACCTCCCTATGTCCTCTACAAAATAGTCTTTGCTTGATAAACACTGAAAATAATAATAAAAAAATGACAGAGGAAAAGGTGTAGGCTGGAGTGGAAATATATTTACATGCCTTAACATGCACAGAGTGGCAAATTTAAAAAGCTATAAATAAGGATTTCGCACCAATAATCTCCCAAGAATGCATGCCCCGCACTTCCCCCTATGGCAAAGAAAAGCTGCCAAGTTTCCCTTGTTCAATATTCTTGAAAGGGACTCAGTTTTGACCCAGCGATATGCTACTTTAATGCTTGTGGAATATTGCTTAACATGCCAAACAACTAAATAGAGAGAGCTGATTGTATGGTGTGTAGCAGAGTCCAAGATTGGGAGAGCTACCATTCGACATCTTCAAGTAACTATTTACTCCCTTTATAACTTCCTCCTGTACCTGAATGTCTCAAATATTCATCCACAAAGGAATAAGTTATTTCTCTTTCCTGACCTGGAATAGCATTGAGGACACCATCAGCGATTTAAAGGATTTAGCAGAAAGATTATTTTTCCTTCTCAGGTCCCAGTTCACTGATTGATAAGGAGATATAACCATAAAACTCATAAAACAATTAGCAGGCTTCAGTCCCAGATTTCACTGGAAATGTTTTCAACACATCCCCATCCTTTATTCTGTAATCATGGCCTATGATGCCTTCATTTTTAAAAACCTCATAGTCAGTAATCACCATATTATTTCATTACCCTGAATTCCAACTCTAGAGAGAATTGATGGTCACAAGGATGCATGGAGAAAGAAGGGATAAATATGACAGAGATGCAAAGCTATCTCAGTAAAGTGCCTGCCTTTCAAACCTGAGGACTCAAGTTCAGATTCTCTAAACTTAAAAATACATGTCTAGGGCGCCAATGCTGGAGTTAAGGAGAAAGGTAGACTTCATGGAGGTTTCTGGTTGGCCAGTATAGCCAGGTCAATGAACTCTAAGTTCAGTGAGAGTACCTGTCTGAAACGTAAGTTGGAAGAGCAATTAAGGAAGATATCCAACACTGATCTCTGACTTCCATGGGAATGCCTCCCACAACCAGAGACAGAGACAGAGACAGAGACAGAGACAGAGAGACAGAGACAGAGAGGGTGAGGGAGGTAAAAGAATTATTAACCAAATACTAACCCTTACACAGTGGTAAGCATATTCTGTGACTGGAATCTCTTTGCCTCAGACTCCTCCATGAAGTCTCTATAATTTTCTAGAGGGGTGAGTTCAGAAAGCTTAAACAAATTAGTCAGTAGCATGATGTTCTTCAACAATGAGTTTAATTGCTTGCTGTTTTCCATCACCTCACTCTGAAAGCACTGCTTGTGCCCTACACTAAACATCATATTTTAGTAGTGCACAATGATATTTAGCTTATGTACAATATATCATATCCAGATACATTGACTGCTGTAAGAATGAAAAGCCACTTGCTTGAGTATTGGATGTGTTACTTTCCAACCAGTAGCCACTGCATTACGTATACACAGCTAGTGTTGGCTGTGCCTTTCAGTTACCTTCTCAGCATTCATTTCTCCCCAGTGGTTGGTTGCCAGGCATAATCAGTCAAGTTTTCAAAGGATGCCAAGAATCTCTGTGCATTCAACAGTCTTTCAACAAGTCTTTATCAGCCAGAGGTCCTGGCAGCAAAGAGAACTTACTGAAGATGAAGTACAAATGAAAGGATTCTAATGAAGGGTCTACTTAATGATATGTGGGCAGGGTTACAGGGGAGGTATAAGGAACAAAAGGAAGCCACTGCACCCTCAGGGTGGAAGGGATGGGACGATGGATTTCTTTTATCAGAGCCAAGTTGCAGGCCCAGAAGCAGAGGGTACCTGGCCAGAGAGCTGGCTGTGGAGGAATACAACTGTTGTTAAAGACTAGGGTCTGAAATCATGCTGGGGTGGGAAGAAAGAGCATAGCTATGGTATCCTTCTTCTAGTCACTGTCTTCACATTGCATTTCTTTGTCCAAGATCACAGAGAATCCATTTGATCAGAGACTCACAGCACTGGAGTCTAGCCTTCAGGCCACATCAAGGCAGACAAGAATGGAATATGGATCTGGGTTGATGTCATAGTTTTCTATGTGTCAATCAAGCTTCTAGCCTCAGTCTGAACACTGGAGATGGAAAGCAGTGGGCACAATAGATACAGATTTTCTACTCATGTTGCTCAGGCTACCATGCAATATGGTAGGCAAAAATCAAAAGGGCTGATGAGGTCTTGTGTGCTGCTACTATAGAAATAAGCACTATAGGAATGATGATGAAACTGTAGAATCCATGAAGGAGGAGTTTAATGGCTGGTAGAGGCACTTTCCTTCTCTGAGAAGGGATACATCCCAGAGATGTGACACTGTTGTAAAGACCTAATGGAAAGACTAAACTACATTGAGGAAGGAATATGGTCAACAAGGGGTAGAAATGAGGAGGAAGCCAAGTCTGCTTTTTCCAGTTTTCCTTCTCCATCTCATAGACCCACCATTATCTTTGGTCTTTGATCAGATATCAGAAAGAAATAAAATGCTGAGAGAAGAATGACAAATGTAAAAGACAGGAAGCCACCCATTCAGTACATGGAGGCTGGCCATATAATGGCTGGCCTTTCAGTTTGAGATTTGTCATTGTAGGTATGCTATGTACTCCTGTGAGAGTCAATATTGAGACTGCATCACGTGGGAATTGATATGTAACCAGTTGTCCAGGATAAATGTGCTGGCTCTCCCCAGCCCTCTGCTTGGAACTATGAGCAGAAAAGCAATGTCCTATGATGGGGGTTATCTTTATATATATATAATGTTTCTCTTATTTGTTAATGAATAAAACACTGTTCAGCCAAAGAGGCAAGAAAATAGGTGGGACTAAGAGACAAGGAGAATTCTGGGAAAGATAGGCAGAAAGGGCCCACCAGAAAGGTCATCATGTGAACTGCCAAAGGAGTTAGAGGTCCTGATGACCCTTCTCTGGGAAGGTAAGACCATGTGGAAATACTTAGATTAATAGAAATGGGTTAATAATTAAGACAGAGCAAGCCAATAAGAAGCCCTAGTCACTGTTCAACAGATTTATAACTAGTATAACATTTGTGTGTTTATTTGGGGATGAGAAGGGCAGTGGGACCCATGTGGACAAGAACCTCTGCATCAGTCCTGCTTTTCCTGGACCCTAAACCCTTCATGTCTTCACCCTTCCTAAAATATAGTGTTACATATGTGTAAGGCCTTTTCTAGACTGACTACAATTATTTTTCATGAATTTTCTCTCTCCTCTCTTTCTCTCTCCTGAATTTCTCTCTCTCTCTCTCTCTCTCTCTCTCTCTCTCTCTCTCTCTCTCTCTGTCTTGCAATCTTGCATACTCAAAGATGCACATGTGTGTGTGTGGACACCCCCCATAACACACTCCTTTTGTCTAAAATGTCCCAATTAACAATGTCTTTCTCTGTCAGATTCTATTTCAACTATGGCAAGCTTTCTTGACTTAACCCTTGAACTCTCCTCTAGAACATTCTGCCATTGGGTTCAAATGCATGTTGTACAACCTACATGTGATGTTTACCTAGGGCTTACTACTGAAAAGATTGTCAATTCCATATGGCCAAAGCCATCTTGGTTTTGGTTAGTGTGTGTGTGTGTGTGTGTGTGTGTGTGTGTGTGTGTGTGTGTGTAAGAGGGGGGGAGCATGCATTCCATGGTATATTGCGTAAGTCAGAAGACAATTTTGAGGAATAAATTTTCTTCTTCCAACATGGAATCTCAGAATCAAATTAATGTTGCCAGGCTAATGATGCAAGAACCTTTACCTGCTGAGTTATCCCACCAGCTCAGTATATGATCACTACTTAAGACAGTGGATGTGATGTTTTGTTTAGAACATATTGTCTTTAAACATAGATATATAGGTAGGTAGATAGACAGACAGACAGGTAGGTAGGTAGGTAGGTAGGTAGGTAGGTAGGTAGATAGATAGGTAGGTAGGTAGATAGGTAGATCGTTATAATGAATAACAATTACGTAGGAATGATTGGTGTGTGTGTGTGCGTGTGTGTGTGAGAGAGAGAGAGAGAGAGAGAGACAGAGAGACAGAGAGACAGAGAGACAGAGAGACAGAGAGACAGAGAGACAGAGAGACAGAGACAGAGACAGAGAATTCACTATATAAGGCCTATCAACCCAATACATGTCTGTAGCATTGGTTTCTCCAGCATCTCAGGATTGAGAGGATAAGCCATTACTGAGTCCTAGATAGTAATATGAACCTAACTGTAGGGTTTTATGTGATCAGTTGTGAAGAGAACTGATGTTTTGAAGATGTTGACTTGTGAACTGCCAGACAGTGACAGAATGCCCTAATTTCCCTCTGATCCAAAAGCCTTGCCTGACCTGTCCTCTGGGAGGTCCTTGTGATTGTACCTTATCTGTATGTGAGCATCATAAAGATGAGTAGTTAAGTGTGCTTAATAAACTCCAGCTGGGTGTTTTCTTGGTGAGTCAACACAGCATTTTTTCTACTGTTTGTTCATATGGGAATGATGAATAGGACTCACAATTCGTATTTTCATTGTAAGTAGAAAACTAGAAATAATATCAACATATGATACTTGAGGTTCTTATAAAGTGTTTTAAAGACACCCTGAAAGTTTCAAATAATTATAGCCCCAGTAAAAATTTTATGGCTGCCTGTGGATTTCCATGATCAAAGAAAAAGTAAACAGAACACTTTTAGGCTGAAAGACACTCAAGACCCTATGGTTTATTTTTTGTTGTTGGCTTTCTTAAGAGAGTGATTAATAGTTTCACAATGTAAAAGCACCCACATTTGAGATTAAGTAATTGGATTAAATTAATTCCTGAATCCATTCTTCAGGCACCTCAGACATGATGCATAGTAGATTGTCTTGGTGATTAAAGTTACCATGAGCTAGAAACAAGAAAAGGTCTTCAAAACCCACCCAGTTTCTAATTGTTCTATTCCACTCACTGCAGGTCATTCCAATGCTTTTCATTTAGTTACATTACTAAATAAAAGTACATTAATACCAGCAATGACATTTGGAAAAAAATATGATTACATTTTAGTACTGTTAGTGTTAATAGCTTGACTTTATGAGTTGTCCTTCAGTCATACAACAGACATTATCAATTGATAAAATATCATAGATGGTAGGAAATATAGTGTGTATATGAGCAGAGAAGGAAATTCATGACTTATTTTCAAGTAAGAAATATAAAATTATTGAGTCATATAGGCATGGATTTAAATATATATGAATATGCATTTGTGTATGGCTGTGTGCTGGTCTACATAGATGCAAGCACATGTATAAAGACATAGCTACAAGATATAAAATATATATGGAATTAAAACAAAAAGGATATATACCCTCACACCTGTACCTCTCACCACACTGATTTTTCTCCTTATAGGATTGATATGCCATAGTAGTATTTCTGGGTCATATGGCAATTGTAGCTTTCTTATTTGAGGGACATTCATAATGTTTTGAAAAATGTCTATCATGCTGTTTGCCTGTTTTTAAATGTAGTTATTTCTATTTTTGCTTGAAAATGGTTTGGATTTCTTATGTATTTCCCATATGATCCTCTACTCTAAAACTGTGAGCCTAGATAATTTTTTCATAACTTGTTTTTTTCAGGCATTTATGCCTCAGCAACACAAAACTAAGACAGTAATGATTCCAAGCTTTCTTGTTCTCTGTGGTATTTAAGTTGCTAAGCTTTTACTTCACTTGGCCCCAGCCATCATTATCTCCAACCCAGATTACTATAATTGCTCCTGAGAAGTTTCTCTGACTCATTATGTTTTCAAATGTATGGTTTGTAAATACTATTTAAAACAGCAGTCCCACACTCTCCAGTCCCACTGCTGGTGGTCAGTCTGTGCAGAATTGCATACCACATTGTTGTTAAATACATTTTACTTTGTCTTCTTTGCATTTACTTCTCTCCTAGCTGAGACTGTAAATTTAAAAAGGAAATTTTGTTCAATTTCTTCTTGCTTTGACCTTTATATCTACAATCTAGCATAGCACTCTGTAGCATGAACAATCAAAACCCAGAGACTGATATTGAGGTTAAACTGAAGATCAGAAAAGCAAAGCAACAAAGCAACCAGAGAACTATTACTTCTACTAAGGCTGGGGCAAACCTGTATCCAACACATTGCAAATGCATACTTTAGGAATTTTCATAAGAAATACTGGAAGCATATCTAGAATCCTCACCAAGTCTTAAAAGCTCATTTGGGAAGCAATATGCATATGTATATGTATATGATGTATATGTATATATACATACATACACACATTTATTTTTATTTATGTGTGAGCATGCACATGTGTTTATACATGTATGTTTCGGTCAAATGAGGATGTTGGATCTCCTAGAGCCAGAATTACAGATGACTGTGAGTCTTTCAATATGGGTGCTAGAAACTGAACCAAGGTCTTCTAGAAAAGTGTACATCCTCAGAACCTCTGAGCCACCTCTCCACCCTCCTTACTACAAATACTTTAAACTACTTTAGAGCCAAAAGATGGTTTGTAGGCCGAGACACACTCACGAATCAAAGTTTTTCAGGGCCAGTTGAAGAATCTCCCTAAAAGGTTTGGATTAAAGGATGCCTATTCAGGTTGATTTGTGGCTTAAAACACTATGAGTCTAAACCCATTTCTAATCCTTCAGTGAAATATTCCTGGACTTGGAACCTGTAGGATTACAGTTGTATTTCTTAGACACATTAGTGATGGGATAACCTGGCAAAGTGTTTAATCTATTTCGAGCTTAAGTTATAAATTGATGATGACATTCATAATAACAAAGACCTCACAAGATCATGGAAGGGATCAGCCTGAGATCATGGACATCAATTACAGTCCTCGGCATCTTCATATGTAAGGATAAAGACTATGAACCTAAGCTAAGAGGAAGCAATAAGTTCAGTGCTAATGTTCTTTTACTATAGGAATTTTTTATTATGATATTTATTCAAAGCTTAAAGAAATTCTAGTCTGTTGAAGAAACTATTTTAAAAAGCCTCAAAATATTGTAGGTAATTTTCATTTTATGCTGTGTGTGTGTGTGTGTGATGGGAGATGTCATTCTGTAAATGTTTCTCTTATTGATTAATGAATAAAGCCCTGTTGGAAGGCAAGATAGGTGGGACTAGGAGACAAGGAGGATTCTGGGAGATATAGTAGAGGAGAGTCAAGATATAGAGACTTGAGAGTAGAGGTCTGGACCCTCTCTCTGGTAAGATAAGACCATGTGGAAACACTTAGATTAATAGAAATGTATTAATATTTAAGACAGAGCTAGCTAATAAGAAATGCTAGTAACAGGCCAACAGCTTTATATCTAATACAACATCTCTGTGTGTTATTTGTGGCTGACTTGGCTTTGGGCCAGGCTGGCTGGAAAACTGCTAGTAACAAAATGACACCTGCAACTTGGGTACTAAAAACCTCTAACCGTTTACAGTGTGTTTTAAAATATGCATAGGCATCGGGGAGGAAGAAAAAAAAAACAAAGCCAGAAAAAAAGAGAGTAGCTAGGTGTGGTAGCACATACCTTTATTCCAGCACTTAGGAAGCAGAGGCAAATAGATCTCTGTGATTTCAAATTGAACCCGATGTAGAGAGTTACTTCCAGGACAGGCAAATTTTACGTAGAGAAACCCCGTCTCAAAAAATTAAAAAATAAAATAAAAAAGAAGTAAACTAAATAGAGTAATAGAAAAACCATGTAAAAATGGAAAATACACAGAAAGTCTGGATACTGTATGCTATTGTGTTGGTTTTGAATTGCTCGGTTGCTAAGGAAGTAACACGTGCTACAATACACTTGATTATCAATGCTGCTGAATTAATCCAATTTATATATTTTAAAAATGCCTTGACTTCAAAGTCATTTTATGCTGTGTGTGTGTGTGTGTGTGTGTGTGTGTGAGTGTGTGTGTGTGAGTGTGTGTGTGTGTGTGTGTGTGTGTGTGTGTGTTATGTGTGTGTGCATGCATGTGTGTATACCAGCAGAGGATGGAAGAAGATGTGAGATCCCGGGAGCTGGAAGTTGTAAGCTGCCAAACGTGGGTGCTGGGAATTGAACTCTGGTCCTCAGTAAGAGCATCAGCTGTTCTCCAGCTCTGAGCCACCTCATCAGTCCATTAGTATTCATTGTAATGACCTTAGCTGCATGCTTCCAAAGTGGATTTCACTCTTCTCAGCTAGAGTTGGATGCAAACTCTTTCCCACTATTCCTATCCAGGCTTACCCTCTCCCTGGTTTAAAGTGTCAGTCTGGTGAATACATTGCAGGTGAGCCAGAAAAACACAAAGTGAGAGGTTTTTGAATATTGGTATTAATCTCAGTCCCAAACCTGCTTTGGGATTTCTGTTGCCTGAGATGGCTTTTGTTGGTTCTTTCTTCATTGTCACTGTGCTGGTTAATGTTGTGAACCTGACCACAGGGTCTAGAAATACCCAAGAGACAAAACTTTGTCTGCAAAGGAAGCTTTTTAGAGTACACTAACTGAAGCAAGGAAACTTGTTCTAAATGGGAGGAACACAATCTCACAGGCTAGGGGCTCAGACTGAAAACAGAATGGATAGATAGCAGAAAACCAGCATTTGCCTATCTGCTTCCTGAACAGAGATACATGTGACTAGTTGCCTTATGCTCTAGCTGCCATGATTCCCATCATGATGAATTGTGTGCTTAAACTGTAATCCAAAAAAGATCTCTTTTCTTTGAGTTTAGTTGCCTTATTCTGGTGTTTTGTCGCATCAACATGAAAATGGACAGCCAAGATTACTTAAAATCTGAGCACTTCCCATGCCAATCCCTTTACTCTGTCTCCTTTCTCAAATCTTTTTTATGGTATTGTTATCTCCCACCCCCTTTGCAGGGAAGCAAAATGGAATTCTAGGGGTTTAAAATGATCTATTTATTTTTAAGCAGTAAGTCATACTAGAAACAGGCTTTTCACTTTTCATCTATGGCAATGGGATCTCTTTTATTTAGACTTTTACATTTAATGTTTATGTAGTGTGTGAATGAGTGTGTGTGTGTGTGTAATCATGTGCCACAGCATACATGTTGAGGATAGAGGACAATTAGCAGAAATCAGTCTTCTGTATGCATGTATGTCTCAGGTATCAAACTCTGGTTCTCAGGGTTGGCAGCCAGCAATTTTGTCTACTGGGCCAGCAAAATCTCTGTTCTAATACTCAATCCCCATCATGTTTCAAGCTTCTGTGGGTAGATAGCAAGTCCCTGAAAGGCAGGTGGTCTCAAAAGAAAAAAATGAAAAGGAGAGAGAAAAGCAAATAACAAAAACACGAAATGAGCAGATTATGGCTCCTGGGAGGCCGTCTCCCTATAGCTGTATCAGGTTCCCTTAGACATGGGTCTGCTTTCCCCTAGACTTGACCTAATTTCCTCAAGACGTTGACACATGAGTGTGGCCATTTCTCTGGCCTCCAGGGGTGCCCAGGCTTTGGCTAGAATACTACACCTCCTTGTTCTTTTGGTCACTGAAATGTCTGACAAATGTAGGACAAAAACAAAAACAAAACAAAAAAAATGATAGTGTTGTAATTCCTTAGATCACCTAACCATTCAATAAACATAGACAGTGAACATACTTTCCTTTGTGTTACTTTCAGACCTTTGATGGGATCTTACTGGGCCGTTTGCTTCTCTTGGTGCATGCAGCTCAGCATCCGATGAAAGAAACATGAATCCCTTATATATCATCCTGGCCTTGCTTCCAGCTCAACACTGGCCTTGCTGTGTTTAAATGATTCTTTTCTTTTGACAGGAATGGCAGCACTTCAGGACTCCTTGGGTAGAAGAAAGTTGGCAGTGGAGAATTCCACAGTGAACAGTTAAACATTATATGAATTAATATTCCCCATCAGTACTTTAATGGGTAAAATGCATTGATCGCTTGGAGAATTGGTCTGAGAGCTACAGTCATAGGCAGAGATGTCTGATTTGACATCTCTAAAAAAATATATGTACGTCTGCAATGTAATCTACTCCCAATTACACAACAACCCCACCAAAGTAGTGCCGAATGGTCCCACTACAGTAGTAACATGTTATAAAAGCTCAGGTTTCAGGACAATTAGCTTCTGGCTGCAGTTTATTACCCCATTTGAGATTTAAAACATTTATTTTTCCATTGCATTCCATCAACGCTTATGTGTCTGGGGCAGGCGCTTTGAAACAATAATGGAACAGCAAATATCTGTCTGGCAAGTGTTTGCTGTAGAAGAAGGGATACTTCAGGAAAAAAGAAAAAAAGAAAATCAAACAAGACACAGTATATTACCAAAAACATCTTCTTTAATATTTAAAATAGCTAGGGATGCAATGTTTTACAAAGAAAAATAGACATAATTTACCAGAATAATCTAGAAGAGTTAAGAAACACTTGGAAAATGCAATTAGCCTGTTCTTTTTTAAAGTTTGTTTGTTTGCTTTAATTTTATATGTATGTGCCTGGATGTATGTCTGTGCAACAACTGTGTGCAGTCCCTGTAGAGTTCAAAAGAGAGTATCAGATACACTGGTTTTGAAGATACAGGCATCTGTGGTTTGTTCTGTGGGTGCTGGGAATTGAACCCTGATCCTCTGGAAGAGTGCCTTGCACTCTTAACTGCTGAGCCTGCCCCTAGTCTGTATTTCTAAGGATAATTTCCGCACATTGAAAGACAGCATCCTAGTCTGTTCCTATTCACTTGCTTCATATCCTTCTTAAGATGTCTGATGTATGATAACTGAATCTCTTCCTGGATTCCCTAATTCACTAGATGTTGGCAGTTAGGGGCTTTGTATTTTTGAGTGGTGAAGAAGAGAGAGAAGTTTGTTCAAAGTCTATTCCATGAGCAGGTGCTAAGCTGAAGCCTTCTGTGAATGATCTTTTTACATTTTCCCTCAATTTATTTGATTAGGTATTAATATTGCATCCATTTAATAAATGAAGACATTGAGGCTTGAATACTCCAAAATTAACTGTACAGGTTTTAATGGAAAGTCTTAAAAATCCATTTTATTTGTTCTTTGTGAGTTGTATACATTTTTTCTTATTAGTAAAGTTAATGACTTAGGGTTGCCTTGTTGTTTTAATTTTAGGGGTTTCCATCAACATCATGATGTATGTGAATGTGCCACTGTATAAAGAGTGTCTCGATCATAACCCTTCCACATAACTTCTTCCCATCTAAACTCTCCAAGGACCACCCAATACATCTCTCACCTCCAGATTGTTTTTATTCATTTACATATCTATTTATTATATTTTAGTCTACTGAATAATTAGTGTTGCCCATATGCTTTGGGTGTGGGGTCATCAACAAGGGAATGTGTTTGCTATCAGTGATCACATCTTCAAAGAAAAGTAGCTTCCCTGGCAGCTATCAACTGCCAGTAGTTTCTCAGTGAGGGAAAAGTAGGGCCTCAGGACCCTCTCCCCATTCCTGCTGGAAATTTTAACTGGTTTAATTTTGCCCAAATCTGTAAGCTCATGAGTGTGACTGCTGAAGGCATTTACTATCTGTGCCAAGATAGGCTTGGCACAGGATACTAGCAATGGTGTTAGTGATGGATAAGGAAGACAGCAGGAGTGAACCTGGGAAATAATCTTCTCTATCTCTCCATTTTTTAGTAAATAACTCTTCTAGATCTCTGAATTATATGTGTTTTCCATGTCTGAGTACAGTTTTCTCTTATAATAATGTCCACTTAAGTCTTCTTTTTCCTTCCCTCACTCATTAGTGTGTGTTCTTCAGGGTGGGAATCTCATGCTTCCTGGAGGATGCTGAGGTGATATTGAGGCGAGCTCTTCCGTTCCTCTTTTATGAATCTCATCTATTCTCCAAACCTACTATTTCTCTCTTGCGATGGGAACTCATGTTTCTGGGCCTTGTTCTGGCACAGGTTTAACTCCTTGAAGTCAGTCAAAATGTGGACCTAACATGTATTCTGTAAGTCCAAGCACATGGGAGAAGCCTTTCCTTCCTAATGCTTTAACCCTTTGACCCTTTAACAGGTCCTAATGTTGTGGGTTCCCCCAACCATAAAATTATTTTGTCCCCACTTTATAATTGTATTTTTTGCTACTGTTATGAATCATAACATAGATATCTGATATGTATGGTATTTGATATTTGACACCTGTGGGAGTTGTGAAACACAGGTTGAAAACCTCTGCCTTACATTTAGTGTAGTGTATGCATTTGTGCAACTGATATTTACTAAATGCCTACTGTTTACACTATTCATGCAAGGCACAGGGCAATAACAGCAAACACACCTGTGATTTTGAGTTGTTTACAGACTCACGGAGATAAATGTGGATGTGAGACAGCCAGTATTAGACTATGAAAGACAACAGGTAGTACACAAGAGTGTACACAAGGTATGACGCACACTTTAAAACTGGGTATAGGTGTGGGTGGGAATCTGATTTCCATAGATTTTGCTGAATTCTCAGTCTTGCATGCTGATAGGTGGAGCTTGATAAGTATCTCAAAATATAAGTGTATGGCCTCAGGCAGGGAAAGCTAGGAGAAGGGAAAACCTCAGAGGGAACAAGGATGAGAATTCTAAGAAGAATGTGAACATTTATAGCATATTGAGGAACTAGAAGTATATAACATGGCAAGAGACATGAAGTTGAGCATGAAGAAGGGCGGAGTCTTCGTTCTATGAAGGTTCAAGAATACCAACTCCATCCTAAACATGTATGTTGTCTACAGTAGGATAATGTGATCAGGCTTGCAATGTGGGCCAGGAGCAGAAGTATTAGGTAAATCTTGGAATCTGAATTTGAAAACTTGTGTGTCTGTGTTTTCAGTCTTAAGTATCTTTGTGAAATTATTTTTTCAATGAATGCAGTTATTATAGTCAAATAAACTCTTGCTGTGGAAAAGAAATTGGAATGGGGTTTTTCTTTCTATCAAGGTCTACTTTCCATACCTAAGATTATGCCTGTATTACATTGTCTGTTCTTAATCCACTAAATGATAGTGATCCATTAGACAAAACTCTCCTCTCTATGGAGGTCCAAGCAAAGGCTTGTGTGTTAGTTCTCAAGCTTCATTCATCTTTTTAATCTGGAGTGGATGAGAAAAATAAATCAAGAATTAAAGTATGTACATTGAGGAAAACAGGAATTAGACATGCTGTTTCCTTGTGAAAATATGTATAGGGTGGAGAGATGGCTCTGTGGTTAAGAGCACTGGCTGCTCTTCCAGGGGACCCGAATTATGTTCCCCACACCCACATGGTGGCTATCAATTTCTGTAATCCCAGTCCTACAGGTACCATTTTTTGACCTTTGTGAGTACTGAAATTACAGAGTATACAGACATACATGTGGGCAAGGCATCAATATATGTAAAAATCAAAAAATTAATAATCAAAAATATATTTGTAGGTGACATTTTGCAGAAGAGTTCAGTAAAGCATCAACTTTTCTTCTGTCTCTCTTCTCTGCTAGCTGTTATTCAAAGAGTGCTAAGTCAGTCATAAAGAAGAAATATTGAAATAGAGTACTTTTGACAGAATAGCATCATATTGATTTGTTTATCACTTGGAAAGGTTTTAGTGAGCAAATAGTTTTGAGAACATTAAGTAAATCTTCCACAGAGAGAAAAAAAATGAAGTTAAGTTCTCCATGGTTTTTCCTGGAGTTACATAGCAACTCCTTACCTTGTACTGTCTCTGTTTTCCTCAGAATGAGCTCTGTTACCCACAGACATTCTAATTTAAAGTCGCATAATTTTTGGTTTTAAAATTAACTATGCAAATATCACATTCAGTGTCTCTCTGTTCTGCCAACTGGACAAATTGAAACCATAGTGCCTAATTTAGAGGCAGGGATGGGTGTCATTAGGAGTCTTTCACTCAGTAGGATCTTCAACATAACATTTATTGAGTGGGGGGGGGCGTTGTGGTCAATGTCCAACTTTACGATCAAGTTTATTACGTATGGTTCCAAGATAATTGCACAAGAGAAGAGAGTTCCAGGTATAAAAACAGTTTTATCTCTAATAGCCAGGTTAGAGTTGTTGTATGTGGAACACCATGAATAGAAATATTGACAGCATATCCTGAAGCCCTCATGCGTAGTATTTACACATTTCTGCTTGGGAATAATAAGGCAGCTTCCAAAGAGGAAACCCAGGAGCCATTCAGCAGCATAAAAGCACTCCTAACAGAAGTTATTATCTTGGTAGCTGTCAAGGGAAAGCTTTTTTGTTTTTGGTGGATTGCAATGAATAGTCCAAGCCTTTTGCAAAACAATATGCAATTGTTACTAAGATGCCAACTGGACAGAGGGGAAGGGATTCTATGCTCTTGGGAATGGAGGGGCTCAGCTAAAACAAGACTTAGTAAAGGGATTATTCTTAGTTGTGATATTTTCCTGTCAGGGTTTGGACCTGATTCAGTGGTCACCCTGACAAAGCCTTGGGTTCCCTGCAAAACTTCTGAGGACACAGACTGCTACCCTCACATGACCAAAGGGCAGCATGGACTAGATGTGTCTGCTTTATTTAGAAGTTTGCAAAGCCAGGTTATGTTAGCAACAGAAACTGAGAGGAAGGCTATGCAGAAAATATCACTCAAATGTGGTTCTCCAATGTTTCAGTCCTCAGATCCTTTGTTCTAAGAGGGAGGGTAGAATGGAGAAATAGAGCTAGAGAGAGGGAGAGGGAGGGAGAGAGAGAGAGAGAGAGAGAGAGAGAGAGAGACAGAGAGAGAGACAGAGAGAGGGAGAGGGAGAGAGAGAGGGAGAGGGAGAGGGAGAGAGAGAGGGAGAGGGAGACAGAGAGAGAGGGGGGAAGAGAGAGAGGGAGAGAGAGGGAGGGAGACAGAGAGAGAGGGGGGAGAGGGAGAGGGAGAGAGAGGGAGAGGGAGACAGAGAGAGAGAGAGAGAGAGAGAGGGAGAGGGAGAGAAAGAGAGACAGAGAGAGAGAGGAGGGAAAGAGGGAGGGAGGGAGGAGACAAAGCAAAATGAAAAAAATTAAAAGAAGAAGAAAGAAAAAACCTACCGGAATTACATAGGTTTTTACTGGAGGTATGATCTCCTAATATTTGTTACATCAGGAATTATAAGCGAGAAATTAAAGTGTGCATTGCTTAATATGTTTAGAACACAAATAAGCATTTACTATGTGGCATATTTTTTATGAAAAAGAGTGTTCTCACTAAAAGTAATGGGAAAAATGTAATGTTAACACTTCCGGAAATCTGAAGTCTGGTGAAAACAAAAGGCAAGTGAGGAGGCTGGAGAAGTGGGTCAGAGGTTAAACTCATTTGCTGGTTCATGCTGAGGACCCATGGCCCCTTCTGGTTGCTCACAGTTGCCTGTAACTCCAGCTCCCACAGGTTTGATGTCCTCTTCTGGACTCCAAAGGCACTCAAGCATTCACATAGAAACAAAAATACACATACACAAACACACATACAAATAAATAAATAAAATTAAAAGAAGTCATTTAAACCTTCCTGAGTGGGTGTTTCAACCCTGTATCATTTTTTCCATGATGCATTGGTCACAGGAAGAATGGCATTTCATTAAATGTTGACAGCTCTCATTATATGACATAGTCATGCTGTTTCTTTTATAAATTAATTTTCATTTAAATTAAAACTTTCCCTACCATCCTCTGAACCATCTGATGGGCTTCAGAATTTAGCTTCTTAGAAAACCTTGAAATAGTTTCCCCGGGAACACTGGACCATCATATGAGAACGGCAATGCCATTTTATCAATTTACTATTCCTTATATATTTTTAATAAAAGCACGGGGCTCTGTGACCCTTGAGGGCGGCAACATGCTATCCTAAAGGCTGTGCCAGCACTTACTCTTAGTGACTGAGAGAGTTTGTGCTCTGATAAACTAGACATTTTGACATCTGTGTTCCTATTGATCTGGTCCAGGGTCCCTTCTGCTCAAGTCCACTGAAGATTTATCTTTCTCTGGCTTTCATAGCCACAGCAAACAGACATCCATGGTGAAGGTGGATAGCTGAGCATCTTTCTTCATACTGTTTGAAGCAGAGACAGTGTGTTAGTCAGTCAACCTCAGCAGTTCCCTTGGCTTGATACATTAGTATTCTTTGTAGAGGTGCTTTGAATCCAAATAGTGGATTAACTTCGTCCTTAGTTTTCCTGGAAACCTCTTACTTTATTCCTTCTATTCTCCCACTGGTGCCCTTGGGTGAGCACTGTTATCTTCCCTTGGAAAGTAGTTCATTACACTTGAAAATACACACACTATCTTGGTGGTGGCAGCACATGCCTTTAATCTCAGCACGTGGGAGGCAGAGACAGGAGGATCTCTCTGAGTTCAAGGCCAGCCTGGTCTGCAGAACTAGTTCCAGGCCAGGACAAGCTCTAGAACTACAGAAAAACACTGTCTCAAAAAACCAAAATAAAAAAAAAAAGTGGGAGGAAGAAAGAAAGAAAGAAAGAAAGAGAAAGAAAGGAAGATACACAAGCACATTCACATTTATTTATCTATCATCCATCCATTATCTATCCATCCATCCATCCATCCATCCATCCATCCACCCATCATCCACTCATCCTTTAGAAAGAACAACAGCCAACCCCACAGATAGATATATATCAAATGGGCTTGGGGCAGATACTGATAGTGTCTCAGGAATGTTTTCCTGATTTTCAGGGAGATTGCTTACATTCATGTGAGAACCAAATGATATTTGCCAATGCTTTGGCTGCTTCCAAAATCTACAGTATAAACCATCTTTCCCGGCTAGTTCAGCCAAATCAGGACGGTGGAAAAGTCAGACTGTGGTAGGGCCGATTGGTGGATCCCGGTTCTATGAATACATGGAAAATTGAAGTTTCCAGGGAGGTGTAATTGGCACCTTAGAGGAGAAGCAAATTAACTTTTAAAAAGCTGAGAGTGACTAACAATCCCAGCAGAAGACTAATTTTGGAAGCAAACCTGGTGAAACTACACTGGTCAATCCAGAGAGCAACTGGTCCAGTGACCTAATTACCAACTCGCTGGGAAAAAATGAAACCAGTCCTTGGAAAATCACGTCACTATCATGACCTTTTGTGGGCACTATTTTTAAAACTACCCGTGGCTATCCTGAAAATGTTCTTTTCTTTATAACTAACCACATGCTGAAGGCCAGTTTCATTATGAAAATACAATAGCAAAGGTCGCCATGTTTATGAAGAATCCCACTAAAACTTCTAGGCTTGAAGGCTAATTTAACAATTAATAAAAGACATGGTTACACCATCCCCCTGAAAATTCACTTGTGTCCATATGTGATGAGCTTCTCTCCTTAGTGGAACACAAGATCAGTGAGTCTGTCCATATTTTCACCCCCCCAGAACTCTCCTAGAAGAATACCATTATTTACTGCTGCATCCAAATGTTCTAACAAAGTGTTGGAGAGATGTCTCAGTTGGTTACATGTGTGGTGATATGTTATTTATGATTTCATTCAAGCTTGCCTGTGGATTCAGACATGCAAAGTCAGCCTCAAGCTATGCAGATCAGGCAGTGGTGACACACCTTTAGTCCAAGCAGCCAGAAGCTAGGAGATAGTGGTACACACCTTTAATCCTAGGACTCGGGATTAAGAGGTAGACGATATCTCTGTGAGTCCAAAGCCACCCAGATCCACCCAAGATTGATCCAGTCCTAAAGAGAAGCAGCTCACACAAAGATGATCTCAAGCACCTGAGATCCCATGCCTTTAATCCCAGCTCTAGAGGTGTATAAATGATAGGAGCAGGGGCTTCAGCAGTCAGGATCAGGCATTCACTCTCCAGCCACATTAAGGCATTGAAGTCTCAGGATTCCATAGCCACCCTGAGGAGAGGCAACAGTCTGAGGCTTGGTGAGAGCTCATGGCGACAGTCTGAGCTAGTGACCACTGCTTCGCTTTTCTGATTTCCAGTTTGAAGTTTGAACACCAATATCTGTCCCTGGGTCCTTTTGATTTTCATGTTACAGACATGTTTATAGTGTACGCATGAATACCTGAATTCACATGTCCATCCACCTCATTAAATCTGGATACTGTGGTACCCATCTGGATCCTTAACACTTTGGGGAGGAGGGACAGAGACAAGAGAATCCCTGGAGTTTAACAGAATCATTCAAGAGAAAACAATGAACTGCAAGTTCAGTGAGATGGCCTGTCTGAAAAACTAAGGTGGGGAGGGACTAAGCAAGTTATATAATGTCAATCTCTGGCTTCCCTGTGCACACATGTGCATGTACACCAGCACATACATATAAACACACACTTAACCACATGTACACACATGCACAAGAATAAGCAAATGAATATAAACAAATAAATGAGTCTTCTAACATTTTTTTCTGTTCTGGATAGGTGCTTTTAATTTTCCCTCTCATTTAAAAACCCTGCCATAAGCATGCCCCTGAAAAGGAGTGGGAAATTGTTCAATGGGTCTTAGCTCATTGTATGCTTGTCTCTTTGTATCTTTGGTCATAGAGAAAATGTGACTCTGGAAGATATATGAATTACCATTGATAATCAACAAGTCTATGAATGAATGAGTATTCAATCAATAACCATATATATATATATGCATCTGTTATATATATATATATATATATATATATAGTAGGGAGTAATAAGTCAAGTGAACAAGAAATGGCTTCAGATATCTGATAATTTGGAGGCAAATATCACTCAATAAGTGCTTGTTAACTTGGTTGTGTTAGTTGGATATATTCTAGAGATGAATGAAGACTTGCTAGAGTAAAGCTAAGCCAAATATTAAAACAGAGATGAAATGTTGGTGAGAAACATATCATTGAGCTCAGGCATTCACATGAAATCTTCAGACGGTTTGAGCAGCTTCCCTCATCTTGTGGAAAGCCCTTCCTGAAGGACCCACTTAATAAGAACCAAAGCATTCATTCAAAGAGAAAGGATAGCTTTCTTGCCTCCCTCCTTTCCCTGGCTGATTAGAACACACTGGGGCTTCTCATGCCACTGTACACTCCCCTCAGCTGTTTGTTTAGAAGTGGGTCTACACCTGCCCTCATGGCTCCCAATTCTCCAACAACATCCTGATACACTTCCCCTTTGCGACTCTCCCACAGGTCCCAGAATCCTTCTCCTTGGAAGATACGATTGTCTCAGCTAAAGGCAATGGGCATGGTTTCAGGGCCTATATTTTGAAGTATAAAGATTCTCTCAGAGGTTTATCAGTGTGACCATTGTTGTGGTTTGTTTCCACAGGCCAACCTGGCCTTCTAATTCCTCAGCTATCTCCTGCATTTGCAACAAAATTTGCTGTGTACTTTTTTTCTTTTTCTCTTTTGAGACCCAGATGAAGGTCTCTTTTCTGGCCCTATTTTCTTACAAGCAGCATTTCTGAAAATTCCAAAACATGGCACAGCATAGGGATTTTATGAAATCAAGTGCTTGTAGGTCTGGCTTCTTAGCAATGTCTGAATTTCAAACATTCTGATTCTACTGCAGCTGTTTCATTTGCTTTCATCTATGAGGTGGGTTTTGCCTCGCAGCCTTTTGTGATTAATGTTCTGAAAAACTACTCCATAAATCACAGATTTTTAAAGGCTAAAGCTGAGAGGGGAGATTTCTTGTATGCTATGCAAATTCTCACAACAGTGCAAGATTGTAACAATATCTTGGAACTGTAGCCCTACCATGCCAGGAACAGCACTGATCCCTGAAGATTTCCTTCTCACACATCCTTATCAGTATTATTCTGGGTAATGATTTATTAACAAGAGGAAGAAGATTGCTTTACCCTACACCAGTCAGTTATATTTTCTAGTTTCTCTTAAGGGTCAAGAACATATACATTAAAATCAATATAGTCTGCAACACAGACCACATTCAGTCTTCCATAAAGCTTTCATTCCAAATATTGACAGTGTTTAGGAGAACCCAGATAATGGGGTGTAAATTCAGCAACAGGAGCTACAAGGACCAGGGGAGATAGTTAGTGTCTTCACAGGGTCAGGATTCTGAACTGCAGGAATACCAGATGATAAGTGTGCACTTAATGTGGAAAGTTTGAGGTTATGAACATAGTTGGGATATATTGTTCATGATCTAATAAAGATTGCTTAAAGATCAGAAAAGCAAGGCAGCCAAGACACCAGAGAGCTATTACTTTTACTAAGGCTGGTACAATCCTGCCCTCAATGTGGCTGGAGACTAATTGCCCATGCTAAGGCCCTGCTCCTGTCTTATATACTTCTCTAGTGTTTGGATTAAAGGCATGCACCTTCAACGCCCGGCTTCTATGATAACTAGTATGGCTGCTGGGATTAAAGGTGTGTACCACCACTGCATGGCCTCTATGGCTGTGGCTAGCTTTGCATTCTGATCTCAGGCAAGCTTTATTAGATCATAAACAATACATTACCATAGACCACTCTAAGAGGAAATTGAACACAAAAGCTGAAGCTAAAAGATGGAACAGCTGAAGTGTGGTGAGAGGGATTGGAGGCTGTTAAAAAATGGAGTAGAAGGGTAGATAAGATACTAAGGACTAGACTAGAGAATTCTGGTAAGTACAGAGGAGAACCACTGGTTCTTGAAGTGAAAATGAAAATTTTCATTCTACACAGTCCTAAGTGCCATTAGTCATGCCATCTCTTCTTACTTCTTAGTATAATGTTGGATCCTGGAGGAACTGAGAAAATCTAGGGCCCTAGGCTTCAACCCCTTGACTTTCACTCTTTTTCCTTTTCTTTCCTTTTTATTTTATTTATTTATCTCTACAGAAACCCAATTATAAGAACATAAATCTACCCACAGTACTATGGCTATTGTAAGCCTGGGTTTTTGTTTCACACTTCCATGCAGGACAAGCATTTCCTGCCCACCCCCGACAATGACAGTAATCTCCCCAGATAACAAGTTCAGTGAACATGGCTAACTCCATGATGTTGTGGATGAGCCTTTTTGATATTAAGTTGCTGCAGAGTTGGGAGAATGTCTTCCTCCTTCTCCTCCTCCTCCACTTCCTTCTCCTCCCCCTTCTCCTCCTTTTCCTATCTTCACCCACTCCATTCCTTCCTCCCCTTTCTTCTTTTGGCAATGAAGATATCATATCTTGTGATGGAATGTCTGGTGGAACGGGGATTCTGTCTGCACCCTAATGGATATTATTGTGCTTCCTGCCTGAGAGTCTACAAATGGGAAAATATGGGGCCCTGCTACAGTCTTCTGTTCACGACAACCATCAGACGTTTGTTGAATCTGAATTATATATTGACTATGACTGTCCAGAAACCCTCAGTTATTTTCAATAGTACACGTTTATTTATATGTATTTGTATATGTGTATATAGAGAGATACAGATAGGTAGACAGGTATAGATACAGAGAGATAGGTACACATATATCACTTTTCATAGTTGTGTGTGTGCACAGAGGTGCACTCATACCATGGCACGTGGTTGGGGTTCAGAGAATTACTTTTAGACTCAAATCTTTCTACCTTGCTTCGAGGATCTCTGTTTTTGCTGACATGCTTTGGACTGGCCCCTGAGCTTTCAGGCAGTGCTCCGTTCTCTGCCTCCCATGTCACCAGGAGAACGCTGGGATTGTAGATGTACATACACCACCACACCTGGCTCTATTATGTGAGTTCTGGCAACTGTACTTGGGCTGTCAGACGTGGGCTGCAAATGTTCTTCACTGACTGAGCCATCCCAATTTGTATATTAATCAGTGAATGATTCTTTTCTATGTAGCTCTGTAATTATCAAAACATCCAACAAGCCTAGTAGGAGCACAAATTCTCACAAAACCCTGAGGAAAGCTTGTGGTAATTTTGACAATTTTTAAACTTCTATGTATACCAATGTTGTCAGTATTGTCTTGAGGCTGTGACAGGGCCACCAGAAATGGAACATAATAGGACAGAAACTAAAGCATTCATAATTTGGTGTTTACAATAAGCCATGTTCCCCAAGGCAGCTTCCAATCTCCTATGTGGGTCTAATTTTCCAGTAATTTTCTCTCCTTCCTGTACTGTACTTTGTGCCTATTGGACTGGCTTGAAGCGTGAAGGTTAATACATTGGGTGTGTATGTGGGAAGACATCCATGCCACTACCTGGAGGTTATTAATCACTCTTGTGTTATCTTATCATGGAGAATACTCTTTATCTTAGAGGCTTGAACCTGTACCTAAGTAGAGTCAAGCCACCACTTAGTGCTCCAGACCTAAATGAATCACACAACAGCATATTTCATGCACCCAGGCCTGATTCTTGTCCATGATAAGACCACAGAATTCTTTTCTCTTTTACTATGCAGTTAATTCCTCTACATAACAGACATTGATTTGACAGATGTCTCAAAACTGTTTCATCTAAATAATTGACTCCTAGTTCTGTAAGATGTACATAGCAACAGGAGATGCTATTATGTGATCCTATCATCTCAACAATACTACAAACAATAAAACAAAACCTTGCCATTTATTTCATTTTCTAATTTTTGAGTAGCTTTGTGGTTTTATGTAAGCATACACAAAATCTATTCATTTTCCCGGATGCTCCACCTGGTGTTGAGTTTGGCAATTTTTGTGGTCAGCTAGGCTGCCCATCCTTTGATGACTTTGATGTTCTGGGGGTACACAGTATAACAACCTCAGCTTCATTTCTCTACATACAAGTTCATTTTTTATCTTTCTGAGACAGTCTGTCTCACAGAATCTGGGTCTCACTGATTCAGCTGGACTTGGTAGTCAGGGATCCCCTCAATTTTCTTTGTTTCTATTTCCTAATGCTAGAATTGTGGGTATTCCCCACTGCATCAATCTTTATCATGTGTGTATTGGGGACACAAATTCAAGCCCTCATATTTTTTTACATCACACACTCGACCTACTGTGCCATGTTTCTAGGCCTCTAAACTTCATTTTTCTTGAATTTACCCATAAAGAGGCTTATTAAAAACAATGTAATGGAGAACTTACTGTTTTTTCCTTTCTGCTATTGCTTAGGAGAAAGAATAGTCACCAACAGGAGAAGTTAAGAGACATTTGATTGATTAGATTAAATACTGCTAAAGACTGCATTTTTATATAAAAGTGGGGCTGGTGGACTGACATTGTGATTGTGGATAGGGTGTTCGATTCTATCGTCTATAGGAAATGTGATTAACAAGCATTCCAACGGTGATGGAAGAAAAAGTCTGCCACAGAAGTATGACAATAATACTATCCTTAGCAGCAATTATAGGTCAACCTAGGGTCCTACTGCTCTTTCTCAGGAGTAACTACATGGTTCCACTGACTTCAAATAGTGAGCAGTTATCAGGAAAATATCTTGTCTATTGGTTGGATCCTAGGATAAGTAAGAGCTGGAGGCCTGACTTATTGCATTGTTATGTCTGATGTTAGTGAAATCAAACCAACTATTCGCTATCTACATAGGAATATACATGTTAAAAACTAACTCTGAAGGAGGATTTGAATCAATGATAGGTGAAGAGATTTACAACAATAATGCCTGCACTAGGAATAGATAACACATTTCGTTCTGCAGCTTACAGATTCACACAAGAGCAAGCTTCAGCAATGAGCTGCTCCTTTTTCTATTTCCAAAGTCCTTGGAATGAAAGCCCAAAGAACACTATCTCATCTATTTAATCTAATCAGTAGAAGTGTGAATTTAGCAATGCAACCTCAGATAAAAAAATTAAAACTGGACTTTTTTTACTCCCACAGCATGAAATCTCAATTGCTTTTCTGGCAAAAATGTAAATGTCTATTTGAGCTAATTTCTATTCAACTTATGTTTTTTTCCATCATGTTGGAGTATGACAAACCCAAACTATTTTAATGTAATGAGCTACAAAAGAATCCCTACATAAAATCAGAAATTCTGCAGAATCCCCAGAAGTGTTCATTTTGACTCAAAATGTCTGGAGGCAATAATGAAGCATTAAATAAGCTGATAAATGAAAAAAAAATCATTCAATTCAATTTCAGTTTTATTTTCTGACTTAGGCAAATTTTAGAATGTGGATTTTTTTTTCAGAACATTGTGAAATGAAATACCATATCCCTTGGGCTAAGGATCTTCACCGAAGGTGTGGAGTTGGAAAACTAACTACTGAGAGAAGGTGGGGTGATTTCCACAATCCACCAGAATAAGTTTTACTGAATTATTTCTAGCTTTCTGGTTGATTTGATCATCTAATGATCAAATCATCACTCATCCCAGTGAGCTCAGGTAGTTCTAGGGTTTACCATGGAACAACTCATAATAAATACAAGGGCCTTCTTGATGCTTGGTAAATCAGAATTATTATTCTAACTGGGAAACACATCTAGTCTCTTTGGAGGTAAATGCCTTAGGATACCCAATACCTTCCTTCCCTGGAGTATCTATTTCATGAAGATACACACGTCACTCTGGGGATTTTGGATTTCATTTTGTGCCTCTGGATATTAGTTCTTACATATTCTAGGAGTCTCTTTGCTTCTCAGATTGTCATCCTCAATAATGACTATCAAATGCCTACTGGCCTCAGCTCAAATTCAGATATGACCTCACCTTTGAAGCACCTGTCTTATGTCAGTTTCTGGGTTAAGCTTAAGTGGGGCATGGTTATGTGTTATCTAGCCATCCCAGGAGACAAAGGGCACTTTTGTATTCCACCGATGAAATGGATAGTCTCTCACTCTGCAAAGCCTTTCCTTGCTTTGATACGTTGGTACTCTTGGGACAGGTGGAGGCCAGCGAGTTAATGCCTGGGACAATCACTTTTATTTTAGAGCTAGCATACAGATTTTATTATGTAAGCATATTAAGTTTGCTTGGAATAAAATCTACTGTCAAGAATCCATCCAACCCATAATCCTGTGCCTGTCACCTGGAAGAGAATACTCGGGGAGGTTACAAGAGGCAAAATGCAACGTGCCGTTCCTAAGTCAGCTTTCTGTTGAGGTGCATGCAATCTGGGGTAAAAGCGTGATCCACTGTGTACCAATTATGCTACTCAAATGCTTCATTTGCTATATACACATATGAGAACTGGGTGATTTCTCAAAGGCAAAATCCAAACTAGGATGCCAAAGCCACAAATCACGTATGCCTTGGATGAAACACCCACAAGAAAAGAGGTCCATGAACACAATTGTGCTTGTAGGTATGTATTTGTACTTCAAAGGTTGAAATAAGGTATAGACTGGGCATAGGAGGAGAACATGGCTAAGTGCTCAGTGTCTGCGGGTAGAATTGGATAGAAGCAATTAAACAGTATACAAACTTTTACCTACTTTCTTTTTTAAACAAAACTTGGAAGGCATTGGTACCCAGACCTACTGCTGTCAGCTGTGAGTTGTGGGTCCTTAGTAATATTAAATACATTGCTTTTTGGAATTTCATATATGGGTACTCTCGTTACACCATTTCATGATCTCCCTCACTCCCTGTTTCCCTCCCTTTCTCCATCTCCTCTGTGCCCTCTCTCAAATCAATGAGTTCACAGGGAAGCTACACCAATTAAAACTCAACAATGTAGTTGCCTAAACAAAACCTGCAGAATGATAGCAGTTGACAAGGTAACATCGATGGGTACAAATTAACAAAGTTTCCACCCACGAGGAGCATAAGGAGTGGTGAGCAATCAAAGGCTAAGAGCAGGAGAAATCAGTATTCTCTAGGGGCGAACCCCCTTTAGGTCTCCAAATCCTAAGTGGTCTACCCCAATCCCATGCACATATGAGCAACACGGATGGTCTCAGCAGTGTTATAAATGCCTAGATGAAGCAACATGTATTGGATCTTGGAGATTCCCATGAGAAGAACTCAAGTGCCCAAGTTTCAATACCTATTCCCCTGTCACCACATTAGGAAGCTGAAGATGCTTGAAGACATAGGGCTCTCCGGGAAATTCTAACTTCCATGTCCTTTGATCCCAATTGAGTGACTGTGATGAAAATTAAGCTTTGAAGGGTTGGGGATGTAGCCCAGTTGGTAGGGTGACTGCCTGACATTTAGTTCCCAGCACCTTACAAACTGGGTATGGTTGCACAGTTGCAATGCCTTTACGTAAGAGATGGTGGCAGGTGGAGAAGAAGTTCATGGTGATCCTTCATAGAGTGAGTTTGAAGATAGTTTTGGATAGATAGGACCCATGTCAATTTTTTTGAAGATTTTTAAATATAGTTTTGTATATTCCAGGGATGACCTTGAGTCTGTGAGGAAGGAGAATCCAAGTGAACACATGGGGAGGTTACCTAATCCTTTGTCGAATCTTTACCTTACATTTTTATGAGTCAGAAATCTGCCTTTTTTAAGTGAAATTGTTGTTAAAAATAATGCATGTTTTCTTTAAAAAATAAAAGTGCATACAAAAAGGTTTGATATGGTGCTACTAAAATGAAATAAAACTTCATACAACTTCTCAGTACCAAATTATTGACTTCAATAATTACTAAATACCACTTAATTCAGTCAAACTAAGTGGTATTTGTGTATTATTTCAACCATATTTTCTAGTCATTTCTTGCATGTGAACTATATGCACCGAGTCACTAGTGATACCCAGAGAATGACAATAATTAAAGTGGATATGGAGAGTAAACTATGATATGCCTTTTGATACAAAGCCATTCTTTGATGACCTCTGTTAAAAAAGTAGCTAGTATTTATTCACTGTTTACCTTATGAATTTGACAGACATTGGGCCAAGTATTTCTTATGGATGGTCCCATTTGCCTTCAAGACAGCCTTCTGAGAGATATACTAATTTTCTCCTTGTTTTTCACTAATCAGACATACTGTGGATATTTCCTTAATATGAGTTTTGTTATTGTAAATATACCATGAATAGAGAATAGATGTCTGAGGTGGGACTTAAAGGTTGTATTTTTTGTTTTATTTTTGGGAATGGGTCATGTTAGATAGCCCTATGCTACCTTGAACTCACAATTCTTCTGTTTGTGACAGAAGAATTCTGAAACACAGAACCATGCCCTACCATAAAGATATAACTTATAAATCATGTGTGACATGGCAATATACAAACCATCCTTACATGGCAATTATACATCATTGCATTAACAGGCTGTAGTTCACAGTAGGATTCATTTTAAACACTCTTGTATAGGGAAGGAGGCAAATTCAACTTCTTTTAAATAAGATATCAGAATCCATATAACAATACCAGTTGACCTACTACTCTGGGAGTCAACTTTAGAACAGTGAAGACTGGAGATGAAATTTATTAATATATTTATCTGAAAGATGCTGCCAGCAGAAAAGAAGCATGTACATAGTAGGCACTTTGTGCCAGTTGTTGAAGTTAGCAGCTGGAATTTGGGTCTGACTTGTTTACAACTGTTTTGGGGGCTAGTTGAGCCTAGGTTGCTCAGAATGCTTTCACTTTTCAACATTGGATTTGCCTAGGGTCTCTAACTGGAAACACTACAGGAAGAGAGTCACTGCGCCCTCTAGGGGATGTTGTACAAAAACCTCTCCAAAAGCAGCTACCCTACAAATGAAGGCTCTGCCCTAGCCCAGGAGAAAAGGAAGGAGGGCGAACAGAGGCCCTAAGAAAAGAGAGGGCTGTTCTTGCTCTTGTTCTTGCTCTAGGGTTTCCTCCCCTACCTGATCCCTGGAAACATCCCATCAGACTTCTCAACAGGGACCTAACTTTATCAAACCCTCAATTATTTTTTTTTTTTTTATTAAAAAACAGGTTGACAGCATGCTCTTCATTCTTGGCTGTACACTATTTCTCCTGCCCTGACTAACATTCCAAAATAGCTCTTTGTGGTGACGGGTTTCTACTTTGGTTGGCAGGATTCTTTCTGTGGCCTCTCGCAATCTGTTTCTGAACACTACGTGCTGTGTCAGACAGTTCCTCTGTCCAACATAACCTGTTTGCCAATGAAGAATCTGACCTACAGAAAGCCAGGCTATCTTTTGAAGATAAGTGGATGCTTAGGGAGACAGAGACAGGCAATGGAATTCATGATTACAGCAGCATCAGTCAACACTGGGTCATTAATTACTGAAAATGCAGTACACAGGCAGCTTCTGAGAATGCACACAAGAGTTGACATTTACATTCAGGGAACATGTTGGGTAGCAAATTACATCTAGTACCTCATTTAGTTATTTGTTATACCCTCAACAGTTACTTTTTTCCCCCCTTATTCTCATGTCATCCAAAACATAAAGGCAATTTTGAAAGGGCAAGATGTTCAGGGTCACAGGTCAGTAAAATGCAGAGTAAAACAGTGATCTTTCATCTTTCTAACTCCCTGTTTTATGGCTTTTCCAGCCAAGGACAGTAGCTGCTGCTTCTAAGATCATAGTTCATTTAATTATCTAGGAAATGTTGTAAAAGAGGAGTATTAATCCCTTCATATGTTGAATTATTTGATTAAAGTATACTAATCCATGGCAATAAAATACAGAAGGAAGTCAGAGCTTACTGTGTGCTTGGAATTTATGGAATCAGACAACGTCTTAAGGAAAAACAAGAAGTGAAATGAACACCCAAGACGTGTGGAAAGCTACACATGGATGAAGTGTGCGGGATCGTGTCAGGAAGGCAGGAAACAATGTGAACTGCCTCACATAGTATCATTTTGAATGTCTTATTGAGGATCCCTTTCATCATATTGCCACTCTCCTCTGGGAATAGGAGTGGTGATTTGAGGTCTGATTAGAAAGTGGGGAGGGAGTCAGATGAACCAAACCAGTAGCAAGGAACATCTCAAGAGACCCAGCCACACATAGTGCTTCAGTGCTGAACTCTAAGTAGTTAAATACAGAACTGGGATGTTAGGGAGGAAGGAATTCAATGTCAAAATAGCAAGGACCAGAACATGTGAATGTCACTGGGTGAACATCATTTCAATGAGGCCAATTCCTCCATCCCCAGCTCTATGTAAGGACACAGCTTCTTTTCCTTTTACAATTGCGTTGTTTTGTGAGGATTTATAATGTGCTTGTTTTTATTTTATTACATGGGTGTTTATGCATATGTCTGTAAGGGTAAAAGAAAGCAGATGGGTTTCTGAAGAGGCCAGAGGAGGATGTTGGCTGTCCTCTTCTGTCTATGGTTGCCATGTTTTCATGAGGCAGAGTCTCTCTCCTACTTTGGAAGCTTGTCATCTTTTGGCTGGGTTGAGTGGCCAGCAAGCTCCAACCTTCCTTCAGCTCTGATCCCAAACTCTCAACTCCCAGAACTGTGTACAGACACCTTTAGCTGTGCTAGGCTTTGTGTATAAGCCAAGGATCCAAACTTGGGTCTTCAAGCTTGTACAAGGGTATTGTCACACACTGGACCTTCTCTCCAGCCTCAGATATATTTTCTTCAATTCATTTAACATTCATTTTAAAGTAGTCAGAACCAATTTCTTTGCCTCCCTGGAATAATAGGACCATTCCAAAATAGAGAAGAACATTTGAGACAGCAGTATCATGTGTTGTGCTGACAAACTGGAGTGCATGAGGACAACAAAGTCTGTTAAGTGGAAAGTATCCATTGGGTTAAGAGTTACTTGTGCCATGGCCAAGCTAAACATAGGCATGGTTTAAAAGGAACTATAGGGATGCTGAAAAGCTGACCTTCAGTTGAAAAGAGGGATATGTCATACCCTGCTGCCAAATTTCAGCTATCATTGGATCCTGTATCCAAAATCGCATGTTGTCAATGTTGTCAGCAAAGCATATAGGTTATGCTTGGAGAAAGTAAATCTAAGAATAATGCACCACACACAGGGATAGGATATGAAGATCACTTAATTCTCCAAAGTGGAATTGGACTTGGATTAATATGTATAAGACTATAAGGGTCAAATTTCCCAATCCACATAAGCCAATCCTCCCCCCACACACAAAGAGAAGAAATATGTCTTTTGCCTACACAGAGATGTGACATAAGAAGGGCATAAAGATTGGTTTTGTTTTGCAGAACTATAAGGAGAAGGGTATATTTTTCCAAAGACATTGCATTATCCTTGGAATTTACTTATATTTAGGTGCCTAAAAACATCATACAATATGGTTCAATTCCTTCTCCACCATCTCCAAAAGTCATCCATTTGTGTTTTTGGAGTTTTGATTCCTTAGAATGATGCCTTGGGCTCACCCCTATAGATTAACCACCTTAACACAGCCCAAGAGAACAGGTCAAGTTTCAGGCTTCTTCTGTGTTGAGGAATTTACTTTCAACATCTTGACACAAGCCAGAGGTCTGCGTTGCAGCCAGCAAGATGAATGCATAAGGAAATTCCGCCTGACAAATGCCAGTCCCACCTGTGTGGGTTAATAAGCGAGACTCCAGCTCAACCAGCAATCCTCCTGTGACTGTCATTTCCATGCAACCAATCAGTTGCCTGGGAATTATCCCAATAAAAAAAAGAATACAGTGTGTCATTTATCAGGCAGCCAATTAAAGAGCCTCTGCAGAAGAAGGTGAGCTGGAAACCAGTTCTCACAAAAGATATGGGGCAGGACCAAGCCAGTAAGAGCCTGGAGGGAATTGAAGAGCCTAAGTGGTGACTGGCTCCTAGGGGGACCAGATTTGGAAAATGTTAGGAGTTGGTAATATTTCACAGTTTCTAAGGACTCCAGGGTGTGAACAGGAAGCCTCCTAACCCATCTAATCTTACCTAAGTGGTCTCTTGTGGCCATGAGACCAAGGCTCATAGACTGTGTTGTTTAGTTCCTACGGCATAGGTAGTGTTAGATGTCTCGAAAATTAAATGAAATTAAGTAGTTAAACAAAAACTAATTGAAGACAATAGTTTCCTAAGTTTATTGGGCATCTTGATTTCTTTGTTTCTTAGAGAAGGTAACAGAATGAATAGAGTGATAATAGAGAGAAGGTAACAGAATGATTAGAGTCTTATAATCACATTTTGGGAAAATAGAAGTAGTTCTTTGTGTTTAAGGCATGCAGAAGAGACATATTTTCACTTTTGGGGTTCATAAAAATGTCCTCTATTATGCATTCAATAAGTGTATAACAACCATGTTTTTTCAAATGTACTAAATGCTTTCCAATCACACTATAACCAGTTAGCTATTCCAAAATAAAAGACAGTCTCTAGCTACCAAGGCCACCAGTACCCACATGGATTAGCAGATGGCATTCAAGCACATCTCAGGGATTGTAGCTCAGATTTATATTTTAAAAACTGACCTTTCTGTGTTGAGGTGTCTGAAAATGCATGAGGTTCTAAATATTGATTTTAATATCCTAATTCTAAGTCAATCAATGATATATGTATTATAAATCAGTGATGTATGAGACTTTGTAAGGCCACAGGAATTGAACTGAAGTATATTGATTGACAGGATGGCAGCCGCCAATCAGAAAAGTAAAAGGTATTTGTGAAATACATTTCCAAAGTCATAACTCTGCTGTCAAATGTAGACTTGGTTCGAATCCAGTATACCAGGGCTGGAGAACTGTAGAGCAAAGAAGCATAGACCTCTAGCACAAGTCATCACAGAGTCTTTCTGTGGACAGTTAAATGTTAAAATTGTTAGTCAACCATAGTCAAGTGAGGCCAGCACTCTGCTAAAGAGACACACAAACAGTAGCACAGTACTGTTTTCCTTATCCCACGTGTTGACCCATGTGTAAGGTTTATGTCATTTAAAGAAAAAATTTATTCTACTCGTATTATATAACTAGTTCTTGTATTTCTCTCTCATTTATATTCTTTCATTGGGGAGTTGTTCCAATAAAAGTATGGAGTCAACTTTAATAAGTAAGAAGATAATTAGAACGTAAATCTAGAGGGACACAACTCTGAGTTTCCACGAGACAGCCCTCAGAGGTCAGTGTACAGAACATTAAAATTATTGAGTTCTTTATTTTATATGCTTACTGTGCTTCTAGTACTGACAAATTCATATACATAGAGGGAGAGGGAGAGAGCGAGAGAGAAAGAGAGAGAGAGAGATTATCTAATCTTGTCATTCATGGCCATTGTCTATGAGTTATTCCAATACCTAAAACAACAACCTGACTTAGGTTTTTTTTTGTTGTTGTTTTGTTTTGTTTTGTTTAAATATTCACAAACAACATATCAAATAAAGGATCTCATTTTTAAAAGAAAGTTGTCCACTTGAATAAACATATTTTGCCCTTCCAGTAAGTCTGACCATTACCCAATTAAACTCACCAAGAATCAGCTGACAAGTTAATAAGTGAAGTAGTTGATTTATTAGATTCACACTACAGTTAAACTGGATCTCAAATTCAAAGTGCAATTTCCCCAGCTGTGTGACCTTGACAGCCAGTTTCGCCTCTCTGAGATTTAGTTCCTGTTTCTTCAAACACAGAGATAAATGACTCTTAGTGCCTCAGGTTTAGGCTCCAGTAAGTAGGATTTCATTGGAAGTGCTTAGAAACATTGGTGAGACACAGTACCCTCCCTGTCAGTAAATAAAAGCTACAGAGATACCATTTATTACTCTAAACAGCTTACCAGAGAACAGCACAAACAAGCCGAATGCAATCACAGAAGTGCATTCTCATTTCTTCTGTCCAGAACAAATGCAAGCCTGAGGCTTCTTACTGTGTGGGGAGATACCTTCTAATGTGACCTGTCAATCCCAAAACGGGTTGCGGTGTTACAAGCTGTGCAGGAAATTTCCGATTTAACATCGCTTCCAAAAGACAATACTGCCTAATTAACATGTAACAAATGTCACCTCAGGTTATTTCTGAAATCAGCAAGCCCCCTAGCTCCCTGTCTGGTTCCTATCTTGTTTTCCTTTCCTCTCACTTTCCCATAGTAAATGCTTCGCACCCAGTTCCCTTTGAGTGACACTGGGAACAATTTCGGTTGCATCTCTTCCTGAAAATCAGTTATTTTGAAACACGAGGAGGCATAAGGAGATAAACACCACCTACCTGCTCTGTTTTGGATGGCACTAAGCCAGCCATGATGCAACTGGTGTGAAACATCATCAATAGCAGGCTCTTCTTCTTATTCTTTTTTCCTTTAAGCTGCTTTGCATTTGCATATCTTTGGAAATAGGAGAATTTGCACCTCACCCCCAAAGCAATTTGTCTAAAGCTCAAAGGATGTTATGATAGACAACCAAGCAAAATAAAAACCGCTTCCTATGTAAAGGGATGGAGAGCAAAGGACTGCGGTGTTAAAACGTACTGTTTGAACTTACTTGTCTTGGTTGCTTGTTTCTAGAATCCTGATGAGACCCCTTGAGAGAATACCTTCTCTTTCAAGACTTTAGTTCATTTTAAAAAAAAATGCCCTCTGAAGATCTCTTTTAGACTTAACATTCTGCGAGCCCATGTTGAAAATAAAGATAGTGAATGGTGATGGAAATCTAGCGTCCTCTCGAAAAGGATATCAGTGAGAAGTGAAGCAAGCCAGCCTGCATATCACTGCTATTTCCCTATCTGCTGGTGCTGGCCTGTAGCTTTCAAATACTCCCATTAAAGCAGACAGAAGGTCTGTGCAGTGCCTGATCATGGCTGGAAATGACTTCTTCTCTCGCAGGCAAAGTTGCTTCTGTCTGTATTAAATCAGAGATCAGGGTCACCTTAACACTGAGCTCCAGCTGTGATCTGACACCATGAAAATGCTACAGAGACATCAAAAGGGAAGCAGAACTCCGTTGCTTTTTTTAAAAAAAATTAAAATTATTGTTATCTGAAATTTTTTTTGCCATTCTTTAGTCTGCTGTGATTATCATTCATGTCCCTCCTGTTTAGTAATCACATATTCACACAGGCACACATGCATACACACTCACATACAGGAAAAGCTCCCAATATAATAAGAGCCTAGCTTTTCTGCTCTAACCATTTACTACTAAGGACCTGGCCTAACTTTCACTAAGAAACTAGGAGTGAGGCTAAGGGTTAAGACACACCATCACCTATAGAGAGTTCAATTGGGAGACCCCAGTTTGTATGTAAGTAACAGGCGAAGAAAGATCACAAAGTGACATGGACGGGTATGTCCATTTCAAGTTGGGGATCCAAGGGTACACCAACTACTCAAGCGGTTTTAAAGAAAGCTCCATGAGTAAAGTAACATTTGCAAACTTTCTTGAAGGGAATGAGAATTTGGACAGAATACAGTAGGATGAAGGAAAGAGCCTTTGGAGTTATAACTCCAGGAAATAAAAAGCCTCAAACATAGACACCCAGAGAGACAGAGAGGGAGATTTAAGAGACTCCCTTCAAGGTGACCAAGGCAGATGGATGCTGAAGGTCAGGCTAGAAAGGGCTGGGATGACAAAATGGATAGTCACAAAGCCACTGGGTTAACAATGGGAACTTAGAACATGTCAAGTATCTATCCTGCAGGTAGGAACATGCCTGGCTCCATCTTGCTTTCGGGCCTCGAGTCAGACACTGTCATGGCAGGAAGTTCTTGTCTTACGACTTAGTTGAAAGCAGCCACTCAAACTCCTCAGGCATTCTTTATCATGTCTTATATTATTCTGCTTTCTTCGATTAATAAAAAAAAATGACTACTTAGACTTGTTCATATTTTTGCCTTTAATTGTGTTTGTGTAGGTGTTCAGGTGTATGTGCGTGAGGGTGCAGGTGTACACACATGATCATGGAGGTCAGAGGTTTCCCTTTAGTGGCACTGTCAGGTGCTTAGGGTTGTAAGTATGCCATCATCCCCACATCCCCGGCTTGTGTGTGTGTGTGTGTGTGTGTGTGTGTGTGTGAGTGTTCTGAGGACTGAACTAATGTATTCAAGTTTGTATGGTAAGTGATTTATCAACTGAGCAATCTCCCCAGCTCTTACTTTACCTCAATGTATTTCTTGGCCCCTAGAACCTTCCAGAGTGTGAATTGTATGAGATGACGTGGCATTTGCTGTTAACCAGTGCTTCAGACAGATGTATTGCTTTACAGACAATTGTTGAAGGGACAGGTGAACAAATGAGCTAAACACATACTTAGCACACCATTAGCTCACAGGTAGCCTCGGCTTAAGATATATTCATTTTCTCTTCTTGGCCGTATCTGGTAAAAAGAGAACAACATGTTTCTAATAACAAAACCCAGCTGCAGCCAGCCAGAGTTAGCAGCATCCACTCCTCTAGGGATGTTCTGCCTCCCTAGATGCAATGACTCTTCCAAATGCTGTTGGTACAATTCAAGCTTCTCATGTCTTCCAAAACCACATGGATGGAGACCGTTAAATCCGGGGGTGGGCAAGTCTGTGTGATTTCCTCCGTGCTATAAGGGTTTGGTGACTTTTTTCTCCCCTAGGCCACAGATTAGCTTAACAATTGCTAACCAGCTTTAGAGGTTTCTTCCCTTCACAAGGGAAAGAAAATGATAACGTGTTGGAACAAGCTAGACTTGGTGAAGGTTCCTTTGTTTCTCATCTTAAACTGTTCACCTAGTGTCTATGTACCCTCTCTCTTACAGAGGTATCTTTTTAAAAAGTCACATTTATATTCAACTTTTAGTATCTACATGTTCTACGTTAATTGATTTAAACAACACAGATTGTGAATATTGGTGGAGAAACTGGGAGTCCTAGAATATCACAGATATTTTAGTGTTCAGATTCTATAATAGTAACAGTAATTTCCATACCATTTATAAGGTATCGAGCATTTTAAGTACCATGGGGATTCTTTAAAGTGGTTATGGGGTGTGTGTGGATTATACACAAAGGACATATGGGTTTACTTCTGAGACTTTAAGATTTTTCTAATTTGGGGACTCATGGGGCATCCTAGGATTGGCCACTGTTTTATACAGAAATGGAGTGATTATGTATAATATTAACATTAACATTTCTTTAGCTAAGATTGGTGTGTGTGTGTGTGTGTGTGTGTGTGTGTGTGTGTGTGTGTGTGTGTGGATGTTTTAATACAGATTCCCAAAGGAAGGAGGGAGCATGTGGTGATGTGGTGTAAATAAGCAACCGATTGACTTAGCAAGTCCTCATTCATCTGGGCTCTGGGTTGAGTTTGGAGAACCACATTCCTTGTTTTGATTTGAAATGATGCCACCAAAACATGTTACAGAAACATTGCACTTTGCAAAACAGAACAAGCCAAGTGAGCCTCCCCAAGTGTAAACAGAAGGCTTGTTTGGGTGAACTGTTTTTCTGAGAATCCAAATTAAACCAAATGGAAGGCCATTGAAAGCACATACAGGGTTCCCCTTAATTGCTAACACTATATTATAGTCCTCTGATTCTCTTCTGTCTCAAGCTGTGGTTTTCAAGTTGTCTTAAATACAAATAGTTGTCACACAGTCAGAGAAATGTAACTCCAGAGTCACTGGTGATAATAGAAGCCCCGGAAGTGTTATGTTTGTGGTGTGATTTGCTTTTTAGCATCTCTATAACCTCGATTAAACCCAGCCAGGAAGAAATGAGTAGAGGGCGATTGCTGAAGAAAGACAGGTAAACTCTTAGCATCCATTTGTCAGTAACACATACTGACTCTTCCTAAGTGTCTTTATTATGCTTACCCTCACAAAGTGTGGCATTTCATGTCTTGGCAAACCACTCTTCATGATGGCAACAGGGTTTGAGGTTGGAGTCACTGGCTGGGACATGACTTTGTTGTTGGCTGTGAGAAGACAAACTGTGAGTAGCAAGCCCAGGCATGGACCTTTTCAAAGCTACTCTACTTATCTTTCTTCTATGTGTGTAAAATGGAGATAGCTTGGTGCTTTTAGCATGTTTATCAAATCAGCTTGTGTCTAGACAGCTGGAAAGACAGGAAGTTAGTCCATTTTACAAAAGCCCAACACAAGGCCTGCTTGCTTAACTCCTTCATGGGGAAAGAAAACAAAAAAAACAAAAACAAAAACTAAAAACATCCACCTATCAATCACAGATGAAATTTAGCCTCCAAATGAAGTGCTGAGCAAAATGCCATGCTTTTCCATCCTGTATGGACAATCACCCTTAATTTTCCACCTCATCCAAACATAAAATAAACACAGAGAGAGACCCTGGTATCCTTTTTAAGGCAGTGTTTGGCTGTATTTGAGACAGGTAAGGCAGTTTAGGTGAAGTCTCTTTAAGAGAAGCTTTAGTTCATTTCCTCTTCTCCTAGGAGGTGAAGTTAGTTTAAAGTTGTGCAGATGAATTGGGGCACTGAGGAATGTAGCCTCTAAGCTCCTGGTAGATGACGGTCAAAGATGGTACCTACACAGTTTGTTCCTCTTGCTATTTTGGGGGGCCCACAAAATATTGAACTAGATGAAAAAATAAGATGGCTATAGTGTACAAATATGTAGCAAAGGACTTGGGGACTGAGGCAAAATTATCACGTTTGGTGCTAACCTAGGCTACATGGTGAGATGCTTTTGTTAAAGACAAAAAGAACAAACACTAAATAAATCCAGTTACTGTAACAAATTTTAAAATTTGCACGTCCCTTTGGGAATGGACATCATCACTCCAGTCCTTTTGACAATATAGACACTATTTCTAATGTGTAGACTGCAAATGTTGAGGCCCATTAGCTGGGTAACACATGTTCCAGTGTCCATAAATCTTCTATCTGTGTATGTGTTAAAGATATAAGTAGGCAGCCACACATATGTACATACACATACATGCACACACATGCTTGCATCAGTACACTCATGTGCGAGCATGTGCATGCACACACACACACACACACACACCATTTGTTTTACTTCTATAACAAATCCTGATTAATAAAGTTTGTATATTCATAATGTCTTCATAGTCTAGGATTTTCTGACCTTTCTGATCATAAATCCCCATCATTGTTTTAACCAATCTTGACAGATGAGGATATCTAGTCCTAATCAGATGGCATGGTGGGGATGGGGGTGGGGAGCACAGCTAGGACTGGATGCACATTATTATGGTTGTGTGCCAGTGCCCAAGGCTCTCTGGGATTAGCACAATCAGCAGGTGGCTGGGGAAGGACATCTGAACGGGAAGAGCCCTGTCCTTCTTCACCCCCAGCCCCTGCACCTCTATTCTGTTGGGGATCATTACAGATTTTTAAACTCTAACTGTGGAAACGAATGCAGCTGCTCTTTCTAATTGTGAAAGTGAGTTAAAGGGAGGTTGTTGTGGCCCTGCAGGTGCAATCATTAGATGCATGGATGCAGTGTAATTAACCTCATTTCCATGTGAATGTTCCTGGTTTACTCACTGCTTGCCGAGCTCACCCAGTGATCAAGACTCTTACAGTCAATCCAATTAGATAAAGGTTCCCACACTTAGAGGAAAGCAGAATGACTATGGGGAAGGCCTCTCTCAAGAAGGTCTCTAGTTAAATGTCTCAAAATAAACAACTGTGGCCTAATTAATTGTACCACAGGCCAAAGGAGCACACCAAGGAACTACTTATGTGTCTGAAGCCCAATCCAAGGGAACTGCTTAATAGAATTCCCTTTGTTCATGATTGCACTGGCTGAGAGATGGGTACTAAGAGGGAGGGGGTGGGACTTATGCCTATTCTCCATTGTCTCTTTTACTAAAAACTCAAGTATATTCAGTGAGTTTATCTTGATTCTCTTTGAAAAAACAAAAATCCTCTTTGGGTGCTGGGAGCTGAGAGGTGCAGGGAAATCTAAATCCTCAAAGCATAGCTGTCAATCATTATTCTGTATTGGCTTCCTTTCCACATCTTCTACTTTATACGTGTTTACTTCTTATGGAATTTCTTTTTTATCTGAGACTGTATTTAGCAGGACAGAAAGATTAACAAATGATCTTTATAAATAATAAATGTCAGGGATTATATTTCAGAGTTGGAGTCTCTCCCATTCTCCCCTCTCTTATGACTTTCCAGTTCTCCACCCCTTCAATGGCTCTTCCAACTCAAACTTTGGGAGGGGGCTACCTTGGGGCAGCACTAGCTCTTTAAGATCTACTGAATTTGGAATTATTGAGAACTGGGTGTCTTCCAACACATTTCTTTCAATAATGTTTAAAAAGGAAAGAGAAGGGAAGGAACGGAGGCAGGGAGTCAGGGAGGGAGGAAGAAATAGAGGAAGGGAGGGAGGGAAGAAGGGAGGGAGGGAGGGAAGGAGGGAGGGAGGGATGGAGAGAGGGAAAGGAGGAAGGGAGGGAGGAAGGAAGGAAGGAAGGAAGGAAAGAAGGAAGGAAGGAAGGAAGGAAGGAAGGAAGGAAGGAAGGAAGGAAGGGGGAAGAAAGCAAGGAAGGGAAAGGGAGAAAATGCCACAGCAGATCCAAATATCCAACAACATTGACTCGTTACTGCTTGCTAGAAACCACCAAGTTTACTTCTTTCCTTCCTTCACCCAGAGCTGTGTGTGTATCAGGGCCTCTGCTAATTACAAACATGTTCACCCTCTAATGAGGAAGGCAGAAATGGACATACATTTATAGTTTCTGGCAGGTGATCTGAATGTGATGGGAACACATTTGGCATAATACCAGTCCTAAGGACTTGTTTATTGGGTGTGTGACACTCAGGTAAGCCCAGCTAGAGGAACTGGAGCTCTGTTCTGTTCCCAAGGAGGGCTTTTTAGAAGAATACAGACAGTATGAATTTATCTACAATATTCTTTTTGAAAGACAGAAAACTATGAGGGAGAATAGTTGGCAAGAAGAAGGGGATGAGCAGTAGTGGGAGGTGGGGAGACAAGAGAGGGAAATGGGAGTGAATATGATCAAAATGCATTGGATACCTGCATGAAAATGTCACAATGACACCTATTCTTGCATTTAGTTAATACTTTTCAATAAAACTCAATAAAAGCAATTAAAATGCTTAGACATTTACTTAGGCGAAGCAAAATAAAAACAAATAATAAAATCACCACGGTAATATACATTCGTATGTGTCTGAGTGAGTGTATGCGCATGTTCTGGTAATGATGTTGAGTCATGTTGTAGGTAGCTAAATATGGACTCAGGTAACAATAAACAACTCAATAGAGAGACAAACAGTCCAGGATGACTTGTGTCAGAATTAATGCTATCAATAATAATAATGATGATGATGATGATCAGCTGTGTTTGCCCTGAACTGCATGTGAGAACTGTCAGTGTCTGGCTGACTGCAGGTCTGTAACCTGCTGTTGAACCCACCCCTTTGTTCAGTGTGTGGGAATATGTTTCTGGAAGGCAAGCCAGAACAGGTCTCTAATGGTTCCTGTAGAAACATTTCATGGTGACTGCAATTTAGGAAAGTCCAGTCTCCCAGACAGGCTCTGGAGCACAGTCTACTGCAAGAAGATGACTGGAGTTGGATTACTATTTCTGTATCTCAGTTTCCCCTTCTCTGTCAGCTGTCCCTTCTCTATCTGCCCACAATCACACTCCATACGTTCTGTCAACTCAACTCACTTGTCCTCTGGAAAAAATACATTATGCCAGAAACTCATATCTAATTTAATTGGATAATTCTTGTCAGAGGAAGGTTCCCTTACTGAGGTGCAAAGGTGTTCCACACCAGGAACCATTACTTGGGACTGAAGCCACAATGACTATTAGGTCCAATTTCAGCAGGTACTAATTACCTTTATAAACTAGGTAGGGAGTCACGGGAGTGTATAGGGTAGATACAATACAGATTCTTTTCATAGCCCACATATGTTCCAGCTTGGGAAAACCTCATCTAGGCATCGGGTCTCAGCTGGTCCTACTATTCCTTTCCTAATCCATAATTGTTAATTCACTTAAGTAAAAACAATATTTGGTCTTCCAGGTGCCAACCTAAGTAGGCTATTGCTTTACTTGGACTGACTGAGAAGCATAGATGTGCATGGACATTCCTCTTTCTTCACAGATTGCAGTGAAACTTTGAAAAAGGATTTCTTTTTAGGTAGCCCAAGTCAATAATTCTACCAGAAGCATGTAGTACCACCTATATGTATCTACATATTTGTATCTCAACCTCAGAATTGTGCCACAGAGATAAAAAAAATATCAGCATTTGTACATATTTTTTTCTGTAGCTGAAAAAAAAATTCTAAGGCCTTATATTGGAATAGTCTATAAATCTATTGTGACAACATGTGCCTTTCATCCAAAGAAACATCCATTCCTATGAAGCAGTTTCCCAGGAACATTTTGTCATTGCTTCCATTAACACATTGACATTAGACATCATATCTCCATTAGCAAATGTGTAGAAAAATCAGAGTTTTGTAGTTTGTTTCAATTCATCAGACAGTTTGATTTGGTGTAAGACTAAGAAACAACACCAGTAATGACTCCCAAATACTATAGCCATTTTGGAATTGGCATCACCAAGAGGAAACCATTATCTCATGGTAGGAATGTTTAAGTATGTTTACTAGCCATACTTTTAGACTCATGTATTTATGTAAGCATTTAAATCCTGACTCTCTCCTTGGTAAATAAATTGGATGTGTAACATGCATACTGAAATTTTTAAAGTCACTTAACTGGGGGGAAGTACTGAAGGAATAGCTATGGGAACATATGATTACAGGTATAACCTCTCACTGCTGATTATTCTGAGTTCAAAGTTGTCCAGGGTTCACCAGCACAATATTTGTATTTTAGGTATCTTGGTAGCTGTCCTATTGCTGTGAGGAGATACCAGGACTATGGCAATTCTTATGAAAGAAAGCATTTAATTGGGGCTTGCTTACACTTTAAGAGGGTTAGTCTATGGTCATCATGGTGGGAAACAAAGTGACACAAAGGCAAGCATGCACTGGAAAATAGCTGAGCGCTTTATATTTTGAATATTAGTAGTAGATATAGGGTGAGAGCTGGGACCTGGCATGCTCTTTGTAAACCTCAAAATCCATGCCCAGTGACAAGCCTTCTCAAACAAGGTCACTCCTCCTAATCCTTCCCAGATGTTTCATTCCCTTATGAGTAAGAAGGGTCATTCTTACTCAGACCACCATAATGGGTAAGTAGATTGCAGGATTTAAAAACAAGCTGGAGATGTAACTCAGTGGAGTACTTGCCTTGTAAACACAAGACCCTGGACTCAGTCCCCAGTACTGCAAACATCAGTAACAATAGCAATAACATTGTCCCACTCAAATTTCCCCTGGAAGAAAAGCAACAGGTTCCAGACTACTGCTTGACTTGCATCATATGATGCTCTAGATAATGAGGACCAACTATGTTAAAACTCTTCTCAGAGTCAGCTCAGAATAACACAAACTCAGGACACCCTGTTGAAAGTGCATTTGACCCCTAGCCAATCAAACACAAATGTTGAAAGCAAACAATATTTTTCAGTTTCTAAGCAAGAGATATTTTCAGAGTTATTTGCATAAGCACCTATGCAGAAGAGGAATAGAGAAAGGGAAATAATGACAAACCCTTATTGCCTTTGCTCCACATTGCATACCAGGAACTAGAATCTTCCATATGTGTGGGATTCATCACTTCATCTTGCTTATAAATACTTTGGCGTTGTCCACATACTTTCTGGGCCTTTAGGATCTTATAAAGATATTCCATATATATTTCTATGTACTAGTCTAACTGATGAAGGGTTGAAATATTTTCAGATGGTGGTGTGCATATAATATATATATATATATATATATAATTTAAATATTCATGCACATGTTGTTTTCTCTAAGTTGAAATTTTTAAATTGAAAAAATATTTTGCTTTGGGCTTTGACTGGTTATATTAGTTACTTTCAACATCACTGTGACAAAAATCCTAACAGCAATGACTTAAGACAGGTTTGTTTTGGCTTATGGTTTCACATTATTCAGACCATGATCCCATGCTCTTGAGTTGAAAATTATGGCATAAAAAGAGAAGAAAAAAATATTTGGCCTCTACTTCTTGAATGATATGTAGAAAGAGAAGGGCTACACAGGAAGGGTCCAAGAAACATAGAGCCCCACAGACACATTCCAGTAACATATTTCCTTCATCTAGGTCCACTTCCTACCTTTAGCCACCTCTCAAGAGTGACAGCATATTATGGATCCATCAGTTAATGCATTGATATGGCTAGGGCCCTCAAGATCTATTTGTGTCTTGAAATGCTCTCAGAGAGACGTATTTCCTAGATGAATTAAGTTGGCCATCAAGTTCAACCATGACACTGGCTTTGCGTTTTATGCTCTTACACATGATCCTCACTTTTTCACAAACTTCAAAACTTCCTGTATATTTTAAATTCCCATTTGTCTTTTGTTTAGTGAGATCATAGTAATGGGATAGACTATCATGTACTTTCACTTTGGGGAAAAATTCCTTCTTCATATAGATTTTCCATTTAAAATAAATTGGATGAAATATGCAATTAGATGAAACACTAAGAGGTAATAAATGTTGTAAGACCACCACTGATTTGTTCATTCTTTTTATTTCCATTGGAAGTTTTATCTTAGTGTTTTGTGCTGTTACAGTTCTTTTTTTTAAAGTTGGATTTGTATCTTTATTTCTGCATTTAAGTCTTTTTCTTGTTGTCATAAATGAAAATTATATGTCCCCCCAACCTATTTATTGAAGCATTTACTTGCTTCAAAGTTTCATCTTTGAAACTCTTTATTTGCCTATTTGTTTCTTTTATTTTGTTCTTGGAACAGATTCTTGATGGGAGATCTTATTCTATAAATACGTTTGTCATACTGGTTAATTAATAAAGCCCTGTTGGCCAATAGAAAAAGAAGATAGGAAGGACTAAGAAACTAGGAGGAAGGAGGAAGTAGTTGGGAGGAGTCAGGATGTAGAGCCTAGAGGAATCAAGATGCCAGGGCCGCAGCTCTCCCGTAAGATGAGCCACATGGAAATACTTAGAATAGTAGAAATGGGTTAATAACTAAGATAGAGCTATTCCATAAACAATAATGGTAACTGGCCAACAGGATTGTATCAAATACAGAATCTCTGCATGTTATTTGGTGCCGGCGCACCAGACCTGTAGCAGGCGGGCTGGCGGAAAACATACATGCTACAGATTTTCTCTCTCCAGCCCACACTGGCTTGAAACTTGTCATCCCCCTGCCTCTGCTTCCTTAATATATGCAAGCACACTCTACCGCAGACCTTACATTTGTTTTATGATAACAAGACTGTGCACAGCATATGAAACATTGATAATCGCCTTACATAGACTCTAGTTTAAAAACCAGTTGAGCGTAAGAAAACCATGTTTGTCATTGGATACACATTTTCTTTAACCGGGGGACATAATGCTAACGTTCAAACTACCTTTATTTGAGACTCTGACTTTTATAGAATTTTATGGTAAGCTATTTCTTGACCAGAAAGTTGTCTTACTTTGCTTACTTCCAGAATACAAACATTGCACATTCTTTTAAGTGTTAGCATCAGTCGCTACTTTGTCTCTTGAACTCAAAATGTCAGCATTTCAAATTTAGTAAGTATGTGCTGTGAATTTTCATATCTCTTCTCCCTTTTTTGACCTCCACAGGGAGACTCACTTATCATATGACATGATGATGAGCTACCTTGGTCTAAGGCGGCCTTGAGTATTTGAACTAGAAACATTTTTCTTTGGTTATTTTATTTTTAAAACCTGTTTTTAATACAAGGACAGGGAAAAACCTTTCAGTATTTTGTTCAAATCATTGAGGTTTTTTCCAGAAATCCTCTGGAGAAAACATTGACTCTACATCAGACTGTGGAAATCAAACCTGTTTCTCTTTGTCCACTATGGGACATCGCCATTGCCCAGTGTCCATGTGAGGTGATCCCTTGTGATCTATTCTTGAATTTTTTTGTGGCTGGACTATTTACCTTGGGATGAGCCTTTGGTCAACGAAAACACTATTTTGGAAAAGACAGTTTCCTTTTCTGATGCTCCTTATAGAGCCAGCTTGACAGACATCATGCTTTTTTGGGCATTCCGATGAACAACAGCTATAAAACCCCAAGATCAACACAGGTTAGAAACCTGGTGAAGGTGAAACTTATTCTCATCATCTTTCCTCTCCTTCTGACAACAGCTCTTCAGAATCCCTTTCCTGTTAAGTAGCCTTTTCCTGTTAGAAATCATTCACAATTTTCCCATCTCTAAAACTATCCACAACCCACACTCTATCTCCATATATTCATGCATCCAGTTACCAGAGCACCATTGCTGAGTTCAAAAATTTCTTATTTTTTTCCATTTTATCTATAGTCTTGGCCTAAATAAGCTATAAATAACCCACAAGGTTTGGAAATATATTTTTCCCTGTACAGAGCCTCTCAAATCTACCAGTGGTATTCAGAGGACCATCTTACATGATTTTTTAAAAGACAATTTGAATATTGATGGGAAATGACCGTTTTGTTTCATTGTGAGCCTGATATGATTATTACATACCTCCCTGTCACCTCTGACCTTATGGGACAATCTCTTTCACCCAAGGAAGCAGTCAAATTCTCTTATATTAAGGAATCCATTTAATTACATTTTAGAGAAAATAAAGTGCTTATTCACTGTTTATGCTACTAGCAAAACCTTAGACTTGTCTTCAGGTTATCATATTTATTATGATAATACCGTGACCCCTATCACTCCCAATTATCTGGGTAGCTCTGTAAACACCAACAGCTCTTCCTGAAGTTGAATCCATTCATTTTATACTTGCATTCATTATGCCTTTACAAGAAATTAACTTTTGAGAACTAAATGGCATGGTCAGGATTTAGATATGAGGCTCATATTATTTGTTATACACTATAATGAATGTTTCATCCCTAATCTCCTTTAATTAACACTAAGCAATGTGTGAAATGATCATCTTAGCTAAGAAAACTAACACAGAATGGCTGATGAAGGCACTGTTGGGAAACAAGTGTGAATTTCAAGTCTCTATATGACTGAATCCAAATGCCAGGGTTAGTCAATCTAGGTCACTGCTAAAGCACATTAAAAATATTACTTTGACACTGGGTGGTAGCATGTGCCTTTAATCTTTAATCAAAGTACTCAGAAGATAGAGGCAGGTGGATCTCTGAGTTCAAGGCCAGCCTGGTCTACAGAGCAAGTTCTGGTATAGCCAGGCTATGACTATTACACTGAGAAACCAGATATTATTTTTGCTTCGGTCTTTGGAAAATAATGTGCAAAATGAAAGTGGCTCTAACTTTATCACTTCTTACCTGGATTTTTCTCCATCATTCATCTCATACCTGTCTAGTCTTCATGCTCTGGTTTTCTCTGGTATATAGCCTCTGAGGGCATACAATTTCACTTACAAACAACACTAAACTTCTTACCGATACTTATGGCTAACTAGGTTGATAAAAGTTATGTTATGAGCATGTTTTCCCCACTGCCACCGCCACTGGTCGGTACTGCCGCTGCCCCGCTGGCCCCCAATAATACACAGAGACTCTGTATTTGATATAATCTTGTTGACCAGTTACAATTATTGTTTATGGGCTAGCTCTGTCTTAATTATTAACCCATTGCTACTTATCTAGTATTTCTACGTGGTCATCTTATTGGAGAGCAGTGGGCCAGCATCTTGCTTCCTCCAAGCTCTACATGCTCACCCCTCCCAACTACTTCCTCCTTCCTCCTAGTTTCCTAGTCCCTCCTATCTTCCTTTTCTATTGACCAACAGGGCTTTATTTATCAACCAGTACGAGAAACATATTTACAGAATATGTTTACATATTTACAGAATAACATCTCCCATCAAAGTTACTTTATATTAGCTATATCATTCCCGTTGTTTTCTCCAATGCACAAAATAGCAGGCTCCAAACTTACTAGACTGGCAAAGTTTAATTCTAGCTGCTTATTCCTTTGAGTTTTAGGATGACTGGTTGACTTACACACATAGTCGGGAAATTTTGATCTCAGTCCCATGAAATTTGAACTTCCTTTGGGGATCCCCCATTTACCTAGGGGGAAGAGAAATACATAGAAAAAGAGCTGAGAAGAGATTAAGGGCTTGAAACACTGCCCAAACACTGACAGTCTTTTGCATTCAGTGTGGGTATGCTGTTAAAGCAGAGATAAGCCAGCTGACCTTAGTTTTACTTTCAAATGCAGAAAACATCCTAGAGATTGAAGGAGAGAAATGATGCAAGACACTACTTCCTACCTAAGACAGTACTCTGGGTACTTTTAAGTTCTTGATTTTAAATGTGCTTGTCCCTCACCTTGGGATCTTATTGAAAAGTGAACTCATTGTAGCCGTCTCAGAGTGAAGTCTTTCAATTAACTTTCAGGAAGTCCCAAGGCTACCAGGCAGGTGAGCCAGCCCTATCCCATGATAGATTTACTCTAACTCAACCACCCGCAGCATACAGACCTTTAGTTTTTCCCTAGCAACCTGCTAGTGTTGAGAAATTGCAAGACATTCACAAGTGATGACTGCCCTCAAGGACTCAAGCTGTGAACTCATATAACTGATCAAGTCATTGTAGTAAAATTTTATCAGTGTACCTGAAAAGAAAAGCAGGGGCCCCAGACTGAACCCTGTGAAATGCATGATGATTTTTGGGGGGGCAATGTTTGTCCCAAAGTGATTGTCTGTTTTCCCCCCCTCATTTTTAAACGGTGTCACCTAGGATCTGGTGTTCTCATCCCTGGTGCAAGTCGATGTTGTCCTCTCCAAACATGGCTCATGTGGTTGAGCCTACTGAAGATCTATTCAAAAACTATTCAAGGTCCACCAAACAGAGGAATCTGAAAGGAAAACTGTAGCTTTCTTAGAGTTCATGCTTTTCAGCATATGAGTATCGGATCACAGCCTTGTGCAAGGAGGCAGAAGCCCTGCTCCGGGAGGCTGTACTACATCATAGTGAATGACAAGTGTTAGTGTTTGACACACTGGCTGGGGCCCTGTCAAACACTAATGTAGATTGTCTTGATGCTACTTCAGAGACATGATTGATATTTGTGACAAGATGGTGTTAGGTAACAGAAATTATTCTTGATTATGTGCATGAGCCTTATCCAGTCAGTTGAAAGACTTAAGAGTAAAAAAAAGTAGGGCTTGCCAAACTGGAAGGAGTTCTATACCTCTGAAATCTGCCTGAGAATTCAGTCTGTAGATAGCCCAATGACTTTCAGGACTGTGACATCATTACATTTTTAACATTATTTCTAGACAGTGATTTGGTGTGCAGACTTTTTGACTTGCCAGTTCTTATAATTATGTGAGCTTATTTATTAGAACTAAGTCTTTCACATAAACTCACACATGTAAAAGCACACATGCATCATACTCACATATCATACATGTAGGGAACACATGTGCACCTATCATGTCCATTGATATTACACACACATGGACATTACACACACACACACACACACACACACACACACACCTGTCTCTTGCTTGCTAAACAACCCTTTAGATATCTTAGACTTATCTTTTCACTATTCCAATGTGTGAATTGGCCCATATAGGACATATTAATTGAAATAATAATACTATTATTATTTTGCTAAACAAATACATGATGGCATCGTTCTCAATTTCTACCCACAGTATCTGGATGTATAACAATCCTAAATTCCCTGAAGAGATAAAAGATGTGAACCACAGGTACTTCATTATTTGATAAATTATAGATAGAGGCCATTTTATCATATCTACAAGCCCTAAAATTAAGCCCACATGTCTCCACAGAAGTCTATCTTTAGGATGTATTCAGCAATTTGGGAGAGTTTTCTGTATGGAGAAGCTAAAACTGTATGTGAGCACTGGAGAGATGGCTCAGTGGTTAAGAACACTGACTGCTCTTCTAGAGGTTCTGAGTTTAATTCCCAGCAAATGCATGGTGGCTCATAACCACCTGTAATGAGATCTGGTGTACTCTTCTGACCTGCAAGGACACATGTAGGCAGAACACTGGATATACATAGTAAAAAATAAAAATTTTAAAGAGGGAAGTGGGATCGATATGTAAAATAAAAAAAAAAAAACTTAAAAACTGTTTACAAGACCGAAAAACCAACTAGTCCAGAATATAAACAAGTGTGGGCTGTTGAGTGTAAGAGATACCACTATTCAGTGATGGAAGGAGCAACTTAACAGTGCAGTTGGTTAAGACTGACTTGAGCTGTCCAAGAAGTGCTTGGAGTTTAGATTCATGGGAGCTTGTAGAGGTTTGGACACTTAAAACTAGTCTAAGCATTTTAGTCTCAAGCAGGCATAAAAAGGAGGTACTGAAAAAGAGGAGATCCATATTCAGCAGATCATCCTGTCCTTCTTCCTTCAGGCAATCTGCACTCAGATTTGCAGCATCCCTTACCTGTGAAGACCTTCTCCTTCATGACTGTGAAGAAAAGTATTTTGTGAAAGTTGAGCTTTCTAAGAGTGAGATTTTCTATCACAGACCATGAAGGTTTTTACATGGTAAAGTTTTACCTGGTAAAACTTTATGAAATGATGTGATAGAAATTAACATCTTAAAATATATGTGCACATATATGTGTGTGTGTGTGTGTGTGTGTGTGTGTGTGTGTGTGTGTGTGTGTGTAATACAGCCCCATTTGGACTCTTTAAAACCACTGGTTCTTTCATCTTATGACTAAGGCAACATAATTAAGTCAAGATCACTTTTTCCACTCCACCCAAACTTCATAAAAACCTATTGTAATTTTTCTTTGATTTATTTGCTTTTTTGTGTTGTTGTTGTTTTTTGTTTTGTTTTGTTTTTTTTTCAATTTGTTCAGACTAACGATTTCAAATGAAAGACTTTGGAATCAATAGGTGACCCAATGATTAACTGATTCTTTTAACACTGTGAAAAGAGAAATCCATTACATGCTGGGGGGGGGTGAAGCAAAGCCGGGAAGGAGTCTCTTAACAGCAGTATGCTATATTTATAGCTTTGGGTTTTGGCTCATGAGGAGGTGATGGAGGTGGTGGGTGGGAGCTATGGCGGTGGTAAATGATACTCATTTGTAAGCATCAGCAATATTCACCAAGAAAAATAAAAGAAGTGATTTGTGGAATCCATTAAGAGGTAAGCATGAATAACAACTTGAGTGTTAGCAGTGTGGGCCTTTAGCAGGTATTTGAGTTTTAAAATGCATTATCCTTTGCAATTTTCAGAGCATGTTTTCTAAATGGTAAAACATATGCCAAGAATTGATCCATGAAACAAAATATTCAAACAGAAAACTTTATTCACTTTAGCCTTACCTTAACCTTTCTCTTCTATATAGAAATTAACCTTTTCAGAGAATCGGCTTTGGCCTAACAGTCTAATGTGGGGATATGAAAGAAATGAGGATTATTTATATATAGATTAATCAGAAGCCCTCTGGATTTAGGACAGTTCTCTAGGGGTGAACCTTTACTTTCCAGTTGTCTCTACAAATATCTTCAAACTCATTAACTTAAGTCTTCACACTGGGCTGGAGGGATGGCTCAGCCATTAAAGGCTAGACTCACAACCAAAAATATAAGTCCTCACATTTAGGGTTGTCCTACTTATCAGATAAAAACATGAGACACCTGCATTTATCTTTCAACCAAACTATCATTGTATTCCTGATCATAAACACATACCACAGTGCTTTTCTAGATGAGACAATTATAAAGTATAAGGAGGTGTCCAGCATCCCTTCAAATAAACATGTCTGCTATTTTAGCCTAATACAGGTTTGATACTGGCTTCACTTCTTTTGATGTTAAAGATAAGATCCCCCTTTTCTTTTTCTGTCTTCCTCTTTTTCTCCTCCTTCATTTCACCATACGAACAGTTCTTTGCTTGCATACTTACAGAACCAAAGGGAAATCATGAGTACAACCTTTTGGGGGAGCGGTCAAACTCCTACAAGCCATATCCATTTTTTTGGGCATACACCACCAAGCTGCCCATGAAGACACCAGCACTTTAAAAGGTTAAAGGGCATTTAAGAGTAAAAACTGTTCCAGGCTCTTTTTCTCAGCATTCAATTTTTCACGGCAAATATACTTCTGCTCAACTCTCTGGCATTGTGGCCCATGTATGATTACACCACCAGACTGTGGCAAAAGCATTGGCTATTTTACGTTTTCTTTTAGCAGAAAAATCTCAGAGATCTTAGTAATAGTGATACCTTAGAGGAATGAGTAGGCTTCAATCCAAAATTTCAGAAAGTTGTGTTTCTATAATGATAACATCATATTTTTAGGACCTGAAACCCAGTCAGTCAGCTCACAATTCTCATCTTTTGCTCAGCCTCCCATGTCTTTGCTGTCTCTTCTATCCTGGCTTCTGAAAGGGCTGGCCATGTAAGACCTCCTTAGCAAGTGAAAATGTTCCCTTGGTATGGCTGCCACAACTGTGGGCACCCTCTGCTGCCAGCCCAGTACCAAGGCCAGGGCAGTCTAGAGTTTCGCTGACATTTGCAAACTTGTAGACGGTACTGTAGACGGAGCTATGATTACAGATGGAACTCGTTTGATATGTGGTCACTAGTATCCCAATATGGCAGAGTAGCTGATGCTTAGCTTAGTGTGGGGCTTGGGAGGGTGTGCAAAGGAGGGATTACAAGGGCTGCCCTTGGGGGTAACCTCGGGTGAATAGCAATGCCCATGAGTCACTTAGAAAATCTTTGGCCAAAATGCTTAAGATTGTCTCTTTCCTAATAGAGGATCTCTTTCCTAATGACAAATTATACTTTGGATTCTTGGTTTGTCCTGTGAAGGACTCTCAACTTCCAGCATCACTCACTTGCATCTTGAAGAGCATAGACAGATGGCTTTGGCAATGGAATATCGCGTTGACTCAACAACACAACATTGCTTTATGTGGTGTGTCTGGCTAAAGCTATAATGGAAGAAAATGATAACTAACTCTAGTTTTCCACTTAGTTGTGGGAATTAAGTAGACCACTCTTGCCATTACTCAATATACATCAGAGTTTACTTAGCATCCTCAGAAGATAATGTCTACACTTTTCTTAATCAGATGAGTATTTAAACTTGGAGGCCTCACTTGTAAACTGGTGTAGATATTGTTTTTCGTCAATGGACCACTCACTTCAAGATCATCCCCAACAAGTAGTGTCTGGGCTTCAGAGTAAAGACTTTAAATGAAGTTCAAGACTATCTTGAGTTTCTAGATGAAAGCAATCGGGGGAGCCATGGGAATCTGAGCATGAATGCCTTGTCATGACCCCTGCATATAAAGATTTTTGAACATTACCCAGGGAAAGAAATATCTATGATATTTATTCTTCTTTGGGGGAAGCCTCCTTCTATGAATTCTAGGCTAACCACCCTCTTACACTGTACTCCAAGGGAGAAAAGAACAGATCCTATTTTCTCCCTGTCCATTTCTTCCCCTGAAATGGCTCATTCACATTTGAATGCTCTGGAGGAGGGGACATCCTGATTCCAAATGCCACAAGTCATCAGGTTGAAACTGTTCATTATAAACTTAGTTTGTGGTTAATTTGAGGTCTTGCCTCAGATTACTGATGTCAAAGGTGTAAGAATGAGAAAGGCAAAGGGCACTATTATTGTATGATGGGATCCCGGGCCTGGGTGTGGTTTTGAAGTGCTACCTCCAGACAGCATCAAGGTGCCAGGCTGAAGGCATTAGGACTGGATAGATGCTGTATACAAAGCAGGGACTGTCTGTGCTTTTATTGTTTGGGCATGATTTTCTTTCTCCTTTGTTTTGTCTTCTTTATCGATGCACTCTATTCCTGATTTCCACACCAGGTTCTTCTTCTCTTCCTGATACTAAGAGGAACCTTATTGGTGGGTAGAAAAATGAACAAGATACATAAGTAAACTTTCTCTCTCTCTCTCTCTCTCTCTCTGTGTGTGTGTGTGTGTGTGTGTGTGTAGTGTGTTTGTGGTGTATATGTGTGTGATTTGTGTATGTATGATGTGTATGTGTATGTGAGCATAGGTGCATATATTCATGTGTGTCTGTGTGTTGTATGTGTCTGTGCATGTGTGGTATCTGTGTATATATGTGAATGTGATCTGGGTATGTATGATGTGTGTGTGTGTGTGTGCACTGAAGTTTGTAAGTGTGAAATACAATGAAATCTGTAGATATCTTAGATGTAAGTTCTTGTCTTCCATCCTGCTTGAGACAGTCTTCTGGTATTCACCTCACCAGACAACAGGATAGCTGTCCTGTTAACTCCTGGGAATTCTCTGCCTCTGCCTCCAAGCACTGGGATTACAGGCATGGGTTCTAGGCATCCAAACTCATGTCCTTATACTTGCATGACAAGTATAGGGAAGGCAGGCTTGGTACATGGTCATTTTCTTGGTTGTCTTATTTTACAATCCAGTTTTGTTCACTGTGTCCATTTTGTAGAGAAGAGGTGAAGACATTAAGAGGAAAGGGTTGGCAAATAATTGAGGACTCAGAGCAGTGGAACAGCTGCTAAATGTTTGTTGTCCAAGAGTTTTCAGCCTGTTTTCAATGGTGGACGAGGAACAGAGAAAACTAAGAAATAGGAGATGGAAGAGAATAGAAATTATTATTCATGGGGCTGGTGAGATGGCTTAGGAGTTCAGAGCACCTACTACTCTCTGAGAGGACCCGAGTTTGATTCCCAGCATTCATGTCAGAGAGCTCACTACAGTCTCTAACTCCAGATCCAGGGAATCCTATACCCTTTCTGATCTCTGAGGGTGCCCCATACATGTGGTGTACCTCCTCCATGCAGATATGTATGTACACATATATTCAAGTAAATATTAAAAAATAATTTCTTTCTTACATACTTCTCTGCTGTAACTATTTTAAGTAACACTCTATTGTCCTGACAATACTGTTAGCAGATTGATAGGCAAATTTTAAGTAATTTGTTACAGGGTCACACGCATCACTAGTGAGAGATATTTCCATTACAAAAGAATGATTTTTCAGGCTGTAAAAGTCACATCAATTTAATACACTACATTATCAGTTATGTTTAAATCAAGATTTGGGGGGTCATTGAGATGGCATAATAGATAAAGGTCATTGCTGCCAAACTGGCAACCTGAGTTCAATCCACTGAACCACATGTTAGATGGAGAGAACTGAATTCTGCAAGCTTTCCTCTGACATCCACATGAGTGTTAAGATACACACACACACACACACACACACACACACACACACACACACACACAGTTGTTTTTCTCTTTGAGAGATTTGAATGCTTAATTGTTGAGCACAGGTGGTAGTATAGAAATTCTTTTCTACTCCTGGAGTTTTGGTTATGCTTAGCAACCTAGTTTTAAAATAAATGATAGTGACATCAAGAAAATTTCTTTGTTCTTTTGAATGAAAACAATCCATAGGTAGAAGGCCTAGAGCTGAGAGTGTAGAATGGGATCATTAGACACAGAGGTTTTCCCCTTGCATCTTTTTGTAACTCCATTCTTAAAGGATAAAGCCATTCTTCATGTCTTCTTACATTCCAGGACGACAGCTGGAGTTTCAGTCACTGGGTCTGTATTTTCCACAGAAACTATAAGGAATTTTGAGACAGAAGAGCCAGAAAATGCCTCAAGTATTGCTGCCCAATCCAGATTTCTCAAAAGCCCCCTCCCTTAAAACTTTCAAATCACACCTTATTGGCCACCCTTAGCATATGGGAGTTTGCAAATCAAGTCCTTTTGCTGGGCATACTGCCACATGGATTAAATTTGGGGTTCTATTACTATGAAAGAATGGGATAATGGATATTGGATAAGCTACTTGAAGTATTAACCGCAATTAGCTAATCAAGTGCTCAGCCCCAGTGGCAGGACTTCCAATATAAATTCATTAAAATAACATCCTCATTGCTGTGTGTGGTCTGTGATCATTAACAAATAATTGGATCAGCTGCCCACTCAGGGAAGAAACCATGGAGCTTGCAGCGTTTGGAGACTCTGAGAACCAAGGAGTCTGTGGAGGAGGATTGCCACTCTCATTTGGAAAGGGAGGGATGACTCACCAGTGCTAACAGATAGTAGTCAATACACTCTGAATCCAAGTTCACTGAGCATCAGCATCAGCCAACCAGGCAGGAGAAAGATATTTCAAAGCTACAGCTCTGTTGGCACCAAACCAGAGAGATGAGGAGGGAGGGCATCTACCCCAGGTATGTCAGCCCTTTTGGTAAGCTGATTGGATTTTAAATTTGTTTCATTTTACAAAAACAGCCTTGTAATCACAGGACTAGATGGAACTCAGCTGGCTTTTTCTATTGGAAGCAAGACCCTGTCAGTACTTTCAGTATGTAGCTTTCCAGAGTAGATGTCCAGTCAATCACGCTGCAGAGTTTGGGCTTATTAAACGATTTAAGAGTTTTAGCCATCTACCCTTGAATTAGCTTTAACAACCCCAGAGATTTTTCTGTCTTTCTCTTCCTGGACTCCTACTTCCTTCCAGCATTTGTGACAAGCCTAGCTAGAGGCAGAGGTGTGGCTTGGATTTCCATCCTGCAGCCTGCCCTCCAATCAGCCATGTCATGCTGGAATTTTTATTAGCCATAAATTTTTTTACTGGCTAGATTAATGTGATTGAAAGCATCACACCCAGTAAATACTGTCTGCTATTTGTTTTAGCAATACCTGTGGAAAATGGGCAATTGGGACCCAGGCACAGCAGAGCTGGTGAAGCCATTGGCTGCACATAACACTTTGGGGGCCCCTTTGACTGATGACCAGGGGATGCTCTTCTTCGAGGGAGGTCCGCCCAGCAAGAATCTCCATTGGTCCATGCGACTGCCATGTGTAGCCATGATTCACTTCACTGACTATCAAAGCTTTCTACAACTTTGCTTGCTGACTTTTGACCAGGGGTTCCCTTTCAACACAAGGAAAGTCTGCCTAGAGAGAGACAGAGAGAAGCACACTGCAGGGAAATAAATGGAAGCCGTGTTCCTGGCAGTCTAGGTTTTATGGCCCGAGGCGCTCCTGCCCGAGTCTGCCCCATGGTGCTGCCTGGTGGATGTGTTTGGTGGCATTTTATGGACCGTGGTTTATAATCAGCATGGATTATTGTAACAACAACAAGGGGGGATATTCAACAAAACTTTATTCGATGGCAAATGCCCTACACAAAACACTTTTCAGAGGCCCGGGACCCAAGTGGAGTGTTTATAAAAGCACCTTCGGAAATGCCCTTTCACAGAAACCTACATTTGGAAACAGATTTTAAAAGAAGATGTGGGATCTGCAAGCCATTGGTCCCCATCTGTTTTCTCCCCTCTGACCTTGGTTGTTTGACTACGTGGTCATGACCCCTTAGTGAGTGGGGTAAATGTCTGTACAGACAGTTGGTAGAAGCTTCTCCTTTAGTTCTCCAGCTTTGCCTGGAGTCCTCTTGCTCTTTCCTTCCTGGAAGGAAAAGAAAATGAGCCAGATTTCTCTTCTTAAAAAAAAAAAGTTATAAAAGAGAAGCAAAAACAGAAAATGAGCCAAATTGCTAAAGGGGATCAAGAATTGAAATACAGCCTCCAAAGTTGCGTGTACAGAGAGAAACCCTAAAACGTTCCCAAACCCCAACCTGGAGCGTTGATCTGCCTGAATTTCTTTAGTCTCAGGCCAGTTTCAACCATTAGACGACGTACAATTATAAAGTTGGCAGTGGCTACAGCCCACGGTGGCTGGAGGGGATTCACTTTGTAAATTCAGTTCCTTGGGTAGGTGGTATTGGCAAGATCATCCTGTTCCCTCGGGTGCCAACTCCGAAGGCTCAGAATGCCCTTTCCTGGATCCGGGTTCAGCAAGGCAAGCTGGGAAGAGAATGAGTTTGAACAGAGGATGAGGTGGAAATACCCAAAAAGGTGACGATGGAAAAGCTATAGGGAGAAGTCATGAACCATAGAGGAACAAAGAGAACAAAGTGAGGTACCATGCAGGAAGAAAGAGGAAAAAAGGATTGCATAGGTAGAGAGGAAAGGAAGAAATATTTGGGAAATAGATTTAAAAGTCATGTAAATCTTTTTCAGAAATCATAATTTTGAGTTCACAACATTTTATTTTTTGATAGCTTGGACTATCATCAGCCTCCTATCTATTCCTTGTTACACCTCTTCCACAGACAAGGCTCTGTGCCCTATGGACAGGATGAAGGTTCGCCTTGTAGGTGTGAATGCAAAATACTTTGCTGTGGTAATTCCATCTTCCTTCCAGTGCATTGATGGAGGAAGGCTTGATGAGTCATAGCAATGGCTTTTTCCATGAACTGCCATCCAGTCCCCTACCAGCCAGTGGCTCTAATCTCTGCCGAACTTGCAGTGTTTATTTTTCCAAGCATGGTACCTTCTATGACTCACAGGACTCAGATGGCCCTTACTAATGGGCCCTTGTACAAGTCAAGAATGTGACACACGGCCAGACACGCAGCTTAACAATCACAAACAACAGCATGGTTAATGGGGGGTGAAGTTTCAGTGACATGTGTCACACCAAAGAGCCGATGCCTTATACTCCCTGAGGCCACAGATGAAGGGTCTCTGTACTGTGCAATAATGATAAAATATTGCCATCTGTTGGCATCCTGTGTAAGCAGACTCTGACATACACACCAGTGATGATTTTCCAGGCTGCCTTCATGTTTGCTGGGAGAGAGGGTTTGTGAAAAGCACTGGGGGAAAAATAAGAACATGGCACTCTGTCTATATAAGAGATAAGTGCAGCATCCTGGATGTTCAAATAGATGAAAGCAGAGGACATCACATTGGTGTACTCCTTTACTCACCTTAGTCCAGGGAGGCAGAAATAAAGCCATTGAAAGCAGCTGACCTTTAATTAAATGAATCAGAGAATTTGAACTTTAATTAAATGAAACAGAGAATTTCCATGAGATGTATCATGAAATGCCACTAGAGACTCCAGAGTCCTTGTAATGGGCTCAGGGAGTTTTCTATCATGTGTGATTTTTATTCCAAGGATAATAGATAAGGATGTTGAGCTGTTAAGATAACACATAAGTCAGACAAAATGGCAAATCATTAAAATCTGAAATATCTCCTAGTATAACCACACATAAATTATTTGAAAAAATAGAATAAACTTACTTGTAATTTTTGAGGGAAAAAGACTTGCAAATTTGAGATGAAAATGGAAGCTGAAAACAGGAGTAAGAGTCAGTTATTCTGGTGGCCAATGAGGGTGTCAGATATGGTAAGGGAGAAGGCGGTGACAATGCCCATTCAGGGACAGTACTGTACTGTCTTTAGACAGAGATTTCTACTTAAAAATAAAGGAAGAGAGGAAAGAAGGAAGGAAGGAAGGGAGAAAGGGAGAAAGAGAGGGAAAGGAAGGAAGGGAGAAAAGGAGAAAGAGAGAAAGAGAAAGGAAGGAAGGAAGAAATAAAGAGAGGAAAACCAAGATCTTGGGACTGGAGAGATGAATCAGCATTTAAGAGTGCTTACTGATCCTCCAGAGTTCCTCATCTGATAACAGCATCCTTAATAGGCAGCTGAGCTCCTCATGAATGCAGTTTTGGGGAACCCAATGCCCTCTTCTGGCCTCTGTGGGTAACTGGTATATACACACAGACATGCATACATATACACAAAGAATAATACTTCTCTAATAAAAATAAAGTAAAACCTGATTGTGTCCATAAACAATCTGTGGAAAACACAAAAACCTGAATCCCTACATCTATTTTATTGTTTCCTTCAATATAGTCATTGAACTTTATCCATGCTTTGAAAATCACACATACACACACACACACACACACACACACACACACACACACACACACACATAAAATAAGTAAAAATAGGTAAATCCATATTATGGACCAATTAAACATTTTAGGACCTAAGCAGGAGACAAAAATAGAAATAATTCATGGTCATAAAATATGGTGGTTCAATTAGATATAGAAATAATATTTACACGTTTCCTCTTGAAAGTCTTACTTTTAGGATCACAGAAATTTAGCCATTCACTTCCCAATGTAACCATTTGCTTCAGATTTACTTCTCCCCCCACCCTCTTTTTTTTCTTTTGCTTGGTGATCTTTGGAGGAAGCAAAGCATAAGAAGGTGAATGCCAGTGCTAGACTACAAGGATTATTTTCTGTGTAGTGTATGAATTAGTAGCATAGAATGAGGTGTGCCATTACAATGTTCATTGATAGTATTCATCCTACATTTTACCAGACTTTATTACTCTCTCTTATTTTTCCTTCCCTTATCACTTTATGTTTTTCCATCCACTTTCCTAGTAACTACACTTCTGCATTTGTGCCCTTGTGTTTTCTAGTTCTCACATATGAGAGAAAAGATGACACTTTTCTTTGTTATTTTTTTTCTGTTTTTTTTTTTTTTTTAAGTTTGGTTGGTATCGACAGTTCCATCCATTTTTGTATAAATGAAGCATTCTGTTCTTCTCGCTCTCTCTTCTTGAAGTCACGGGTAAAGTATAGGTTTTCACAGTCCTGGGATGTGCCATATATTTGACTGAAGCATTTCAAATGTGGTGTTGAGCCCTGCATGATCCAAGTGTGACAGGTTCTGCTCTCTGTATCAGTGCCATACCCCAAATCCTAGAATCAAGGGGAAAAAATGGAGGAACTAGCTGGAAAGATACCTCAAGATGGGTAAAGGTGTTTGTCACCCAGCCTGGAAACCTGAGTTCAATTTAAAAATCTACATGGTAGAAGAAAAGACTCAACTTCACAAAAGCATAACTGATCACATTGGCTCATTTCGCTAGTACAAAGAAACCAGGGCAAGTAGACCAGTTGCCCAGAATCAGGGATCTCTTAGACTTCACAACTGCCAACTCTCAGCTGGACAATTCACCTCTAGAAAGTCACCTCTGTGTTTATAATTGCAGTTCAACGTCACAATTCAAGAGTCTTGGTTAAACAGGATGCCTGCGGTGCAAGAATTAAAACTACAATTTCCCATGTGCACTTTCACACATGGTGACTGTGTTGTGATGCTGAATGACCAATCTATCAGCAGCACTGAGAATACTAAAGGTTGTAAGCTTTAAGCACGGGTGGGTTGTTTTGGCCTGGGTTGCCATACTAAACATGCTGACTGCTCAGTTTCATTTCTGAAACAGGATTGGGTTTTAGCTGAATGAAGCACTGTTTTCAGAACAGCATCTCCACAGCCATTTCTGCCTCCGATGTTTATCAATTCATCACTGGAACACCTAAGATTTTTTAACATTTAGTAGATTAAAAAAATAAAATAAAAGTGTTGCAGCGTGCCAACAATGTCACAAACTGGGGCTTCTGCTTGGTATCACCTTCCTGGGTATAGGCTCCTCTCAGAATGTTAGTTCTGTTACAATTAATCACACGCTTTTCAAATGTCAACATAATTTTCATGGTCTGGTAAAAAGTAGTATTCATAATGGAGAAAAATAATAGAGTAACCATTAAAAATTGATCTGTCACTGTTCATTTTGAAATCGCTGGTTCTGCCTGAGCAAACCATATGGAATTTTCAAAGTTTCCATCAGTGTATCTCTGTACTCCTTCTTGGAAAGCCTACCTGCTTCTCTGTAACCTGCCAAGCCTCAGCATTAAGTAGCATTGCACTTGAACGAGTAAATGGGGGGAAGAAGTACAGTGTTTTGTTTTGTTTTTTCAATTTCAGAAAGTTCAATTTCAGTGTCTAGTAACCTTTATGCACAAATAGTCAGTAGGCTTATGGATAATGGTAGCCATGCATTGGGAGTTAAAGTATAATAGTTATGAAAAACAACAGAAGAGTAAGCAACTTTGTGTATTTGTATTCTTTCTGGAAGTAGGGGCTTCTTGGGGGGTCAATTCCTGTCTGTCCAAGAATACTCTATAGGCAAATGTTCCAAGAAGGAACTCCATATTCTTTATCTCAGTAGGGGGCTTTGTGGGCAGCTATTTGTTCTTTGAAAATAAATGTGTTCTTTATTCAGAAAAATATCCTTCAAGAAAATCTCCTTTTGCTTGGTTAAAATGTAAATGTCGTGAGTTTACACTATGATTTGCCATGTTGTCTTTGGGTCATAGGTGTTGTGTTGACTAAGAGAGTCGTTTAACCAGAAACCAATCATTTGAAATCACTAGATTTACATTTATCTCATATGGTTTTTGGATTACAGTTAAATATTAGGGCCCATAAAGTACCCCAAAATAAGTAATTACTATCAACTGGACCTTCTAAAAGAAAGTCCAAAGAATAAAGACATAAAAGAGAATCAGGTCACGATCTGAAATATTCGGCTCAGTAGATTTTATTTTCCAATTTAATGATTAAATGTCACCTAGATATAATAAAATCAATAGAAGTATCAGGCTGACTTATGTGTGAATATCCCTTATCATGCCAATATAAACTGTGCTAAAATTAAATGGGAATTTGAGCTAACGCGAGAAGACCCCTGTGCAGAGGTTTAAACCACCCTGCCTATGCACAGATGAATCCAGTTAGAGCTACTCAGGCATGCATTTCAGCTCACGACCCAAGGCCATTGACAGAGTTGTATAATTCCATCCATGCACTCTGTGGTAATCGATCCACCCCCAACCCCAGAATGAAATTATCTGAATCTGGGGATGAAATCTGGAGCAAATTTGCCAAGGAAACCTAGTGGGTCTATGTAGAAATGAAATATATGCCCACTCAGACATAACAACTACTTCCTCTCCCAAGGATCAGCCCAATGCCAGCATATGTCAATAACTGTTTCTTGACAATATGGTGACCACAAAATTTGTCACAGACTGCCATTTGGTCACATTACTTATAAGCTAATAGTACCTAGAAACTAGCTTGTAGATTTTTAGTGGTAGCTACTCACGTTTGCCAATGTTATTTTTTTCAAGGTTTGTATTATAGATGGGTTTCGCTGAGGCAGAGTGGTCCACTTTGATGAGATGATGGAGACGGACAGCTGTTTTTTCCTTTAAGAAACAGTTAACAGTGTCTTAGCAACTGCTTCACTAATGGGAGGTATGGCTTTCTGGTGTGTGTCCAACGTTTGAGGCTTTCTTTCACATGTTCCCCTACAAAATAGAGTTATCTTAAAATCCTAGATAAATGTCTGAAAACCAGATGTTCATCAAGGGTTAAGAATATACCCAAAATATGCACCTTCATACAATAAGGACATCTGTTCCACTATGTTCATAGCAGCATTATTTGTAATAGCCAGAACCTGGAAGCAACCTAGGAGCTCCTCAACTGAAGAATCGATGAAGAAAATGGAGTACTACTCACTGTGGGGGGGTTGGGTGGGGGGGGAGGGCAATTGAATTTTGAAATTCACAGGCAAATAGATCGAACTGGAAGAAACCATCCTGAGTGAGATAACCCAGTCACAAAACGACAAACATGATATGTACTCACTCATAAAAGGATTTTAGACACAGAGCAAAGGATTGCCTGCCTACAGTCCACACCACTAGAGAAGCTAGGAAAAAAATGAGGACCTTAAGTGAGACATACATGGTCCCTGGAGGTGACAGGGACAAGATCTCCTGAGCAATTTGGGAGCATGGAAGAAGAGGAGAAGGATTTAGGAGAAAGAGAAGGGGAGAAGAGGAGGGAGAGGAGGACATGAGGGAGCAGGAAGATTGAGTTGGGGGCAGAATAGAGGAGAGAAAGAAAAGAGATACCACAATAGAGGAAGCAATTATAGGTTTAAAGAGAAATCTTGCACTAGGGAAATATCTAGAGATCTACAAGGATGACCCCAACCAGCAATCTAAGCAATAGTGAAGAGGCTGCCTTAAATACCCTTTCCTGATAATGAGATTGATGACTACATTATATGCCATACTAGAGCCCTCATCTAGTAGCTGATGGAAGTGGAAGTAGACACCCACAGCTAAACACTGAGCTGAACTCCTGGAATCCAGTTGCAGAGAGGGAGGAGCAAAGAGCAAAGGGGTCAAGACCAGACTAGAGAAACCCACAGAAACAGCTGTCCTGAAAAAGATGGGAGCTCATGGACTCCAGAATGATAGCTGGGAAACCAGCATAAGACTGACCCAGACCTCCTGAATGTGGTTATTAGTTAGGAGGTCTGGGCAATCTATTGAGGCCTCTGGTAGTGATTCAGTATTTATCCATAGTATACAAATGGACTTTGGGAGCCCATTCCACATAGAGGGATACTCAGCCTAGACACATGGGGAGGGCCTGGGCCCTGTCCCAGTGATATGACAGACTTTGAAAATCCCCCATGGAAGGCCTCACCCTCCCTGGGGAGCAGAAAGAGGATGGGATAGGGGTTTGGGGAGGGGAGAGGAAGAGAGAACTGGGATTGACATGCAAAACAAAGTTGTTTCAAATAAAAAATAAAAGGAAAAAAAGCAGAAGAACATTACAACTGGGAATGGAGATGGCTCAGTAAATAAATCACTTAGAGGGCAAGGGTAAGAATCTGAGAACAATGCCCAGGACTTACTGGGCATGGTATCACATGCCTGTAACCTCAGCAGTGAGGTGAGGAGAAAGGGGCATTCAGCAGGTGCTCCTCGCTCTGATAGTCTACCTTAATGACAAGCTTAATGTTCAATGAGTGACCCATCTCCAAAAGCATAGTTAAAAGTATGCCAGCCCAGAGATAGAGCAAAGACTGGGAAATGTTACACTCTAGGATTGTTGAAACCTTTGTAATCCTACCTCAATATAATCACAATAACTGTGGTCTGCATAACACTGGTCCTGCCAACAAGACATAGACCATGGTGAAGAGACTCATAAAGCCCCATCCTTTAGTACTACACTACTTGACTATTGATAGATTCTGGGAGAGAGGATGTCATTGTCTTCAATTGTGTACCAACTGCCCACCATTCTGCATGGGATATCTCAAATCTATGCTTATATATTTACCTGAACACACAAATATATTCATTGCAAATAGCTATCAATCAGGCATTGGCTGAATGAATGGACATGGTACAAGTACAATCTTTTGGAGCTGAGAAAGCAAATGGAGAGGCACCCTATGCCTTTGTATGGCAAAAAAGCAAGGAAGTGGTGGCTGATAAAATGCACCCATGCAGAACATTTGACATGATGCACCCATGCAGAACATTTGACATGATGCTATTTGTTTAAGAATGGGAGTAAGTAAAGCATATTTTTAAACAGCTTTTACTTGTCTAAAAAGAAATGTAGAGGCTGTGACCATCTACTCTACATTTCTCCCTCCTTTCCCACCAAAACGTCTAGTAAGTCCCTCTCCTACTGTTTGTGTCTTCTTTTTGTCTGGAATCCACTGAGTTTAACTAGAGTTTCTTGTCCTAGCATGCTGGGTGATGCTTTATATGAGTAGTGGCAACTGATCAGTGGTCATTCCATTGAAGATGAAGCAACATTCTCCAAGAGAGTTAAATAGGCCAGCTGTTTTACCTCCTCCAGGGATCAGGAAGTATCTAGGAAGAAAAGGAAATAGTCAGAGTGGGAAAATATGTAGCAAAATGATGCCTTCTGGATATAATGTAGCTACTGGTTATAATGTAGCTACTCATTGAAAGTAAACATTTCATATGCTTCTAAAAGAACATGTTGAAGCCAAATAAAATAAACTCCAACACAATTATTTAAGCAATTGAAGCATGAAAAGTAGCTATGCTCCATTGTTAGAAATTACATTTTAGAAATTTTAGATAATGAGAAGTCACAGCCACAGTTTTCCCTTGGCAGGTCAGCCACAAATTAAAATTAAATATAACTTTTGAGATACCCTTTCAAAAGCGTATCAAATAAATTCAAAAGTTGAAGAGCCCAGGGTTTACAAGTGTGCTGTCAATATTGTTTTGAAAGCTACCTGTTTTCTAAATTTTATAGCATGATCTCTGCTTTTCCAGAGGGTTCTGTGATAATCTTACCCCTTCATCTTGACTTTGATAATAGCAGCAGACACAGACCCATCACTATATCATTCTGAGGCAAAAGGAAGGGAAGACAAAGTCGCCAGAAATCCAAAATTTTAGGGAGATTCTGGGAGAGTGCAAAGAGGGCAGATAACAGATATCAACTTTGATGTGCAACTAAACCAACACCTGTGAAGCCACACCTAGATCGTTTTTCCCCGGTCTTTTGTGTCTGAGACATGGTGGAAGAATAAGCATGCACACCCATGTGTACTAGTGGTGTGTGTGTACCTGTATGAGATGGTACTATAGGAACATGGCTATTATTTGAAATTAGATTGTGTGTGTGTGTGTGTGTGTGTGTGTGTGTGTGTGTGTGTGTGTGTGTAGTTTTGGTGTAAGAGGGATAGTATAGGCTTTCATGGTAAGATATTTCTTAAATATGACTTCACTCTTACCCAGCATGCCAGGAGAATATTACTGAGTGTTAGACATATGGGGATTTCCAATTACCCACTGGACCTCATGCATATCACCATGCTGAAGCTTGTAGAAGGGGTAGGCAAGTCCCCTATGGCTTCCACCTACACTTGTTTTCCCAAAATACCACCTGCACCTCCAGCAAGCATGGCCTTTGTGGCTGCAGGGTTTGGATTCTATTCTCAAAATAAAAGAGATGGAATTTTTAGTCATTTCATTTCTAAGAGGGTGACTCATAAGGGTAAAATGAGGTAATCAAGCAGAAATAAAAGATAGGTTCAAATATAATATTATTCATTACTGTCCCTCTGCCAGGCAAATTGGACACTAGTCCTCTTTGGGGTGGCAAATGGTCCATTGTCATCTCCGTTTGATCTTAGCTGAGAGGCTGAGGAGTGATTTCATTCACCTCTTTACTGTCTCTTGAGTTGATAGCCCTGGTTAATTTTATAAAGTTTCTCCTGGTTTACTGGAATAGTTGCTTAAATCTACAGGCAGAGTTACAGGGGAACTGGTGACCCTATCACTTTGGCCAGGAGAATGGATTTCAATCTACATAGGAGAATAATAAACACAGGGGAGGAGTGAAAAGTCAACTTTGAATCTAGAGTCATGGCCAGTCTTTATTGGCTCCTCAGACTCCCTGGTTTTCAGTGAGTGGACTATTGATGTTTAATAAGGATCAGGATAGATGTTTGTTCAGGGAAAAATAACTCACAACATAGACAGATGAACACCAGCAGGTTCCTGATCCCAAGGATGCCTCCGGATGTACTCCTGTTCCCATGCTGCAAGCAAGAGAGCTCTCTGAGCCCCCTCCTCAGCCTTAATCTCCCAGGTCACCTCCAGCCCTGGTTCCACCCCCAATGGCGTGGTCTATGCCACAGGTGCGGACAAGGTGAATATCTCACTACAGTGGACACAGTCTAGATGTTAGAGACCCCATGATGTTCCTACAGTTATGAAAGTTGTTCTTATCTCAGTCCTTGCCTCATACATACTACATATTATAATGAGATGTTGATCGTTTTAATAACAGTAGTAAAACTAATAAAAATAACCCACCTCAAATGATTTTTGCTTTGGAAGGTGCTTTACTGAACTTTACGTTTAGATTTCCCATAAAAGAAACGGCTGTGATGAGATAGTGGGACTTATGTGGGTCACCATTTATTTAGAGATCGTGGATGATGCCTAGATGACAAACCTAATTTCCTGTCTGGAATTATTTTTGCCCTCTCTTTGTCATCTTTACATCATCATTTGAAACATTGTGACTCCTTGATTTAAATGTATTTGGGGCTGGAAAGATGGCTCAGAGGGTAAAGTGCTTAATGTGAGGACCCAAATTCAGATCCTTAGCATCTATCTGAGAGGTATGTAATCCAAGCAATTCACAGGGGCCAGGGCCAGGCAGCTCCTGGGGCTTCAGTGACCAGCCAACCTAGTCAAAATAGTGACTTCCAGGTTTAGCGAGAGACCATGTCTTGAAAGGTGAAGGTAGAGCATGAGGAGAATGATAGAGGAAAACCTTCTACTTCTGTCCTCCATACAGAGATAGTGAGAGCACACACACACACACACACACACACACACACACACACACACACACACACACACACCGTATACTTACATATATACACAAAAAAGAAAATCAAATGAATAAGCATTTTCCTCTCTTAAAAATGCATACAGTATTTGTGTCAAAAGGTTTTTAAATGCTCCGTTTCTTCTTTAAAATTATGTTTTATTGGTTTTTCTTACAATAAGCAATAATTATTTTATAAGCACTTATAAAAGTACCTTTAAAAGATGTAGTTATGACATCACCCTGTCTGGAAATTTCTTGAAAACAGAAAACACAAATTAAGAAAGAAAAAACGCAAAAGCAGGATGGAGCTGGGCCAAGAAGATTAAAGGCCGTTTTGTTTTGCTTTGCCTTTGATTTATGCTATGCCTTCTGTTGCATTCTGTAACTCCTAACTACTGGCTTTTGACCCCCAGGAGCCAACTCACATACTCTCCTGGGTAATAGTCAGTGAAAAATGAAGCCGTGGACAAGTTTTCTCCTATTGTTTATTCTATCCAACTTGTTTCTAGTTGGCTAGTCACCGGGCATGTGGTAGGCATTAACAATGTTGCAATCTTTGGATAGTGGGATCCACCTTAGAATGAGTCCTACCACTAACCATGCAAGAGTCCATTTTTACAGCATTGTGCAGGAGAAGTCAGAGTGAGTTTCTTCCTTCCTTCCTTCCTTCCTTCCTTCCTTCCTTCCTTCCTTCCTTCCTTCCTTCCTTCCTTCCTTCCTTCCTTCCTGAGAAGGCTCTATTTAATTGTATTTGTCTGGAACATATCAGGGAAGATTGTAGGGAGAATTGAAATTCCTACGCAAATCAGGACTGTGAGAATAGCAGAGTCCTCCCATAATGTGTGTGGGTGTGCGAACAACAAACCAGTGTCAAAGACAAGAGCAGACACAGCTCTTTCCTGCCCTAAGATACAGGATCTTATCTGAAGGTGAAAGAAGCAGTTGGTATGCCTCCTAAATGATCAGCCTCTGTCCATTCCAGCTAGCTGCTGAGGAATATGTATTTTTCCTGGGTTTTCTCCTGTTATAAAGCAAGGGTAGGAATACCGGGCTTGGAGAGTGTTTAATGCTCCAGTTCCAATATTTGTGCTTCCATCCATTAGTTAAGCAACTTATCTCTCAACATGTGTTTCCTAGATGGATAGAAATTTGCTTTCAATCAAGGAAAGGATAGATTGGTGGCATGGAACCACTCTTCCTAGGAGGAGAAGGCTCTGTGGAAATACCTAGGATGGAGGAGGTAGGTCTGTCTGGATGAATCCATTGGGGAGGATGCTCTACTGACTCCTTCATAGCAACTCAGCTAACACCTGGAAGAAATGTTGTTTGTCCAAGCAGGATTTCCTTTGATTAAGGATTTGCCTGACAGAATGCAGAATTTGGCAACCATCACTTTTCTTTGATGTGTGTGTGTGTGTGTGTGTGTGTGTGTGTGTGTGTGTTTGTGTGTGTGCGCGCGCGCCCGTGTGTGCGCGCGCGGGACCATGTGTTTTGCCTGCATGTATGTCTGATCACTCATATATGATATGCCTTCAGAGGCCATAAGAGGCCTTATAACTCCTGGAACTGGGGTTACAGTTGCAGATGGTTGTGAGCCAGGGCACGGGTGCTGGGAATTAAATCTGGGTTCTCTGTGTGAGCATCCTGTGTTCTTAACCAGTGAGCCTTCTCTCCTGGCCCATAGGTTTTTTTGTATTTGAGGATTGTGCTGCCTCAGCTGCCTTCTGGAGTGGCCTAAGTGCAAAGCAAATGTCCTACCTGGACTTTCAGTGGGAATTCCCACTATATACAAAGCTTGCATTTTTTTTTCACGAAATTCCCATTGTAAATTTTCATGTAAACCTTGTATCTATAATAACCCAAGGTGTTTATAGCGGCACAATTATCTGAGAACGATGAAAAGAATGGCTGCAGCGTGAGGCACAAGGATGCCGTTCCCCACAGAAAGGACATTAAGAGACCAGTTTCGACTGCTGTAGTCTCTTTGCCAACGTACCCGGAGACGGTGTCTTTGAAATATTCCCATTCCAGTAGTTAAAATAAATTAAGAGGTCTGCCAGTTCCAGGAAGGGCCCCTAAAATGACATTTTTTTTTCACGTCCTCGTGATTATTTTTTCAAAAATGGTGCTTTCAAAACCACCTTTTTGCTAACGAAATGCATAATCCGTCCAAAAACAAGGCTGTGGCTTCGCAGGTTGTTCTGCTGAGCTTTCCAACTGAGAGTAAACAGGATGCTTTGCTTCGTTTCCCCTATTTTTCTTCATTTACAGTCGTGCCTTACCGTCTCCTCCCTCGTGGCCCGAGGCAAGTTCAGATGGCGCCACATCCATGCGGTCATACTGAGAAATGAAAACGCTCCCTTCTCCTCCTTGCTTTTAACACAGAATCTGAAAGGAGAATGAGTTAAAGCAAGGATGTCAGGCTGTTTATCTGTACAGTGATATGTAGTGCAGAGAGTGCTTAAGTAGAGCCCATAGTTGACATAAATTCCCAGGGTCAACTATCGCGAGGAGTAAACATGAAGTGTGAATGTCATTTGAAATTTGGTGTTCACAAGAAGAAATCCTTAGCAGCATGATCATAAGATAGACGTCTGATTGTGGATTCATAGCAAATATATAATCTCAGAGTGGAGCGTGAGCATCACCGTAGAAAGACTCTGTTGGGATTATTCATGGAGTAGGGGTCAATATGGACATGTGCAGTGATTAGTTAACAGTGGTTTGGTAAGCCAAGCATAAGCTATTATCACTGTCTTATTTTTAGTTTTACAAGTAAGTGAATCAGTAGACGTGCAGGTTAGCACATTTACCCATCTAGCTTCATCCCTTAATCAAATGCATTTTTGTTTGTTTGTTTGTTTGCTTTAAGATGAGTACTTGTAAAATACTTTGCCAAGGCTAATTAACTTGTATTATCCCTTTCATGATGTGATAAAAAATACTCATTTTTATATTGTAGGCATATTTGTATTTGGTATCTGCATTTCACATTCTTCCCTCTTATGAATGCCATCCAGCAATATTCAAATTTTATTTGTGCATGCATGTAATGTTTATGTACATGCATGTACATTTTTCATTTGTTGTCTTAGTTTTTTCTTCATAAAACAGTCTTCCTGAAGGTCTGGGGTACATCAATTCAGGTAGGCTTACAGGCCAGAAAGCTCCAGGGATCTGCAGGTTTCAACTTCTCCAGTACTGAGATTGTAGGCAGGCACCACTATGCCCTGCATTTTTCACTTGGCTTCTAGGGGACCAAAGCCAGGTCTTTATTCTTGAAAGACACACTCCCAACTGAACCATCTCTCTATTCCTGTACTCTCTGCTTAACTCACACCATTGAGCTTTCTTTTTCTAGAGGCAGCAATGACAGACAAGTCATCTTAGAACTGTGTATCCCAGAGACAGCTGTCTCTTCATTAGCACTAAATTGATGACTTTCCATCTGAAACACTCTCACTTACCTAATATTAAAGTGTCCTCTGTGGCATCTCAGATCCAGAAATGATTACTGAGTGGATCTATTTATAGGAATGAAAAGGGATTTAAAAGTTTTAAATTTATGTCTAGAGCCATACCTCCTGTTAGTGTGCTCACACAAAACATACAATGAAAAATAATAGAGAATCTGCACTCATGGTGATGCTGGGCATGATCTCTGCTATGCCCAAATGGGTCCCTGGCAATTATCACTTACAAGATTCCACATTACATATCATATATAGGACATCTGTCAGCAGAAATCAACATTTTACTTTCAAAGTTCTACACCTTGAGGCTACCCAGTAGACTAAGCTCTGCATGAAAATTGAGAAAACCAATGATTTGAGGCTGTTAAAAATGAATATATATATATACATATATATAAATATATAAAAAAGCAAAGTACCTCAATTATTTCAACTACAGATGAAGCACTAGGCTTTGAGAATAAGTCTCTATAATTTTCTTTTTGCACAATGCTCCTATGTGGTTACTAAATCCAAAAGAGAGTCCAATTTCTTATAAGGCTTTAGGCATCCAGGGCTTGGGTAGATTAACTTTCCATTCATGAAATGTTTCATTCAGGTGTTCAGCCATATTGCAGGAAAAATAAATGAAAACTTAATATGCATTTGCATCGAGTCATTTTACCATCAATAACCTGGACTTACTGGAAAATTAGAAAGATAAACTGTAAAATTGTTTGTATTCATTAGGAAAATATGCTATCCATATTTAGTAGGCCTGCTCATATGGTAAAATGAATACACACCTTTCTGTTTCTTCCACCATAAACAGACCCAGAACCAACCATCAGGTTTATATACACAGCAGCTAGTTTAACTTAAAGATCATTCATATTGCAGTTGTGTGGTGTGTTTTGGAATTTTTGTTATTTTTTTTGTTTTGTTTTTACAGTGAGTATAAACACAAATTTATCATCTGGGCCTTTAATTGGCAGCTCTGTAGGATGTATTTTTCTTTCTGCAAAACGTGGTGTTTCTTATTCAATTTACCTCCTTGTGCAGTATAATTTTGGATGGTCTTTTCTTTAAAAAAAAAACAAACATTTACCTTTTCTTTATGTGCATGCAGATATCTGAGGAGGTCTGAGAAGCTCATAAGATCCTCTGGAGTTGGAGTTGCATGTAGTTGTGAGGTGGGTGCTGGGAACAGAAATCTCCTCCTCTGGAAAAGCAGCAAATGTTCCTTACTCTCTAACCCGGTAAAAGAGTTTCCTATGAATTAGGAGAGAAGCCTCTTTCCTTATAAGATAATCCAAAGTAGCTTCATGCTGCCTAAGTAAATGAATCTTTCAAAAAATGACTTGCATTGATTTGTTCTAGTTTTGTGTGCATAAGGAATTTGCACAAATGTGCAAATGAGAGTGTCTGGCACCTGCAGAGGTCAGAAGAGGGCGTCAGAGTCACTGGAACTGCAGTTGTATATGGTTGTGGGTCACCATGTAGGTGCTAAGAACCAATTTGTGTCTTCTGTAAAAGCAGCCAATGCTTGTAACCTCTGTCATAATTGTACATGCATAGGACTTCTATGTGGATATGAGGAAGAAAGACGATAGAAAAAGGTTCCCCGAACAGAAAGGAAAACTTGACTGTGAGACCTTAAAAAGAAAACAGGTGATATTTGAGTACGTGTAATATAAAATGGCTCCAACAACACCGCGTGTTCTGGCTGAATCATCCATCACCCCTTGTTACGTCATTCCATTTGCTTTGATTTAGTTTCTTTCCCCAGTGTTTGGTTGGGCTTTTGCAAAGCTTTGCTTCAGTGTGCCAATGTACTACGTCATTATACACTCGTCCATGAACGTGCCCAGAAAATGAGTCTGTAGTTTGGACATTTTGGGGCTTCACAGAGTAGCAGCTCTCCAACAAGACCTGTGGTACCCACTGCTGAAACCTCAGCCTAATTCTGATCCCAGCCCTACTTCTGCAAAGACGACAGGAGACTATAGGTCACAGGTCTCTATGAATATGAACATAGATTTTGTTTCAGACTATGGCCATGCCATCCTAAACATGTCCTACCCTGTATCATCTTAGAAACTAAGCAGGGTTGAGGGAGACTACTTGGATAGGTGAACAGTCTTCATTAGTGTACACCATCTCTTAGTAAAAGTTTCCCATAGCATAACTTTAAAACACCGACAGCTTCCTATATATTTTAAGTACAAACAAAAACACCTTCTTACCAGGGACCTAGGTGAGCAATAGTTCCCTCAGGAAAATGCTTGCAATTCTGAGTGCCAGCTCTGAAATCCACATTTAAATAAAAAGGATGGACAAAGCTGAATATACTTGTGTAATCTCAGCACTGTGCAGATAGAGTCTGGGAGATCTCTGGTACTTGCTGGCCATACAATCTAGCTTACTTGATAAGCAGAGACCCTGCCAGGAAAAAAAAAAAAAAAAAAAAAAAGTAAGAGTGCCTGAGGAATGACACTCAAGTATGTCCTAAGGTCTACACACACACACACACACACACACACACACACACACACACACACACACACACAAACCCATAAAAACCCAATTTATATAAAAGTTGAATGTTTTGTGTTCACCTAAGGGAATCTGGAAACAAAATACAACTTCACCCTTCTGCATAATTAGGATGATAGGAATTTAGAGGATTTCCAAACTATCCCCTTCATTCAGTGAGGGATGTTGAGGTGAATCAGTCTCCTTGTCTCCATAATCCTCTACAGTTTTTGGTTTTTGTGTTTGTTAGTTTCCCTGCTTTTCCATGCAAAACACGAGTGACCATTACAGTCATGGACGGCCTTCCCTGAGCAGGCAGCCTCGTTTTCATGAAGTAGAAGTGGCCAAGGGTCAGATGTAAGATTAGCTTCTGACTGATTGGCTGATAGCTTGCAGACTCAGCTTCAGGTACATGCTGTCTCATCCCGAGCACAAGAAGGAAACTGTTTTATTTGATCCACGAGGTCTGTCCATTTAGTGCAGGCATGCTCCACATATCCTTCATGGAGATCAGGGAACTAGCTAGCGAGTTTTCTCGGCAACCTACCCTTTATCTCTTTCAAGAGCAGGGAACATTTTTGGGGGTTTAGGTTTTGTATAGCGCTGGGAGCATCAACATAAAGGGCTCCTGCAGCAGCCTTGCTGGCCTAGGAAGACTTTAATGTGCAGACACTGACCTATTGGCAGCCCCAACTGTAAGAAAATGGATATTCTTTAGACTGTCACCTTGCAGAATGGCTGACAGTTTCCTGTCACTCACTCCGGTCACACAAATCATGCCTTTGTATCTAAACCTGGGGAAAATAACAGCAGTGAGGAAATGACAGAGGATGTGGTTATCATGAGATAATAAGTCCCTGGGGAGATCAGACACACCTGTGTTACTCCACCCAGGAGAGTGATTATGGCAGAAACCTGCACCCAGCTTCCTTCAAACCATCACAGGGAGATCAGCATTACCCCCAGCTTACAAATACAGCCTGATAAAATCAGCTCACATTGCACACGCGGCAGGCTGTCCACAAAGACAAGTGGCAAACAGCACAGGAAGCTCGGACTGTTATTATTTTTCTGGCAAGGATTCTTAGATTAAAAATGGATTTCAAGAACAGCGGGGGTGGGGTGGGGGAGGGCAGGCGGGACAGGGAGTACAGCTGGGTCCTCGGGGATTAACCCTGTAAATCATACCTGCTCTGTCTGGGAGAGGCCACCCCCGGGAAAGCCTTTGGGGACAAAAATAATCGTCCTTCTCTCTCAAATCAAAGAGTTGGTGCGTATGAAAACACTTGCCGTTGCAGGAAAGACAAGAGTTCCCTTTATTTCCTTTGGGTCCAAACCTGTTTTGCTTAGGAGCCTTCGGTCACGTAAAACTTTTCCGCCAGGTGAAATGGAGTGTTTACAGGCATGGAAAAAAAATGAAAAAGATGAAGAAGAAGGTTTTATTTCCCTCTCTGCACTACATGCATTTCATTGCCCCAGACCCTGCAGGCTGGATGCCAGAAATGTCACATACGAAGGAAAACTAGTTAAATTAAGACAAAACCAATCCCGCCCATTTCTATTTCAATGTGGGAAAAAAAAATCTTTCCAAGGGTCAGTTATAAAGCAGGAGCTAAGAGCCACGGCAACTGCAACTTATATGTACAAGGGGAGTGAACGATTCCCGCTCTTTTCTTTCTTCCGGTAGACATAGTGGCAGGCCGCGAAGCTGCTTCGCCATCAGCCAACACGCTTTGACATTCAAGGTGGTCTGTGCACTTTATATGAAGCCAGTTCTTTGGATTTAAGTTAAAGCCAGAGAGGCTTCCATAAGATCTGAGTGCATGTGGCAGCAGAATCCGGAGAAGTCCTCCATGAGCGATGTGTTTGCCAACAGCTGCTGGTGGGTGTCAATGCCCAGCTCCACTAGATAAGAAGTCCGTGTCATACTTGTGGGCTTTTCAGATGCGGACATCATTTGAGAAGTGAAAAGATTTTGGGGGTGATCAGGTGAGCAGGAGAATCAGTCAAGGGGCAGTAGGGAGTTAGAGGACTCACAACGGGACAGCTAGAGAAAATTGGCTTTCAGTGAGTACACCTGTTCATCTGAATGACCCTTGAACCTCATTTTATCATCCTCCTCCAGCAACTGGTGCTGTCAACTCCGCATGTGTCCTGATCCCAGTCTAGCACGATGAAGGGATGGTCTGTGTCTTGTTACATTTTCTTAAGGATTAGAGTGCTTGAACTCATTCAAAATATGATCATTCCCATCCCACTGTCTTCTGTAGCAAATTACTTATTGGTATTCTTGAATTATATTTGTAACTTTGCCCTAAACCTGTGTCCATACTTGGGGGGTGAAATTTAGCCAGGCACAAGCTAGCCACATGTTACTCTTACCTGGCAATCACAGTTTCATTTCAAGACCCTACAAAAAGGTGAAAGGAGAGAATAGACTGCGTAAAACTGATCTCTGGCCCTCATGTGTTCACCCCTGTACACTTGCTCATGTGACATCAAAAGACATTTTGCTTTTGACTGCTGCCCAATTCTACAATGATTTCCTTATTCAAGTAAACGTTAAATTCACATTATTTTAGTTTTTCTTTAAATATTAATTACACTATTTAACCCATTTCTTATTGTTTGACTTAACTGGCTATTTGTTCAATACATAGATAAGAATTTTTCCAATAGGTACTCATTCAGTGATTTATCCTCACTATATTTACAACTAACAATCAGGCAGGTTCTGATTTTATATGTATATCATAATGCAAATCTTTTTGAATACATCTATGCCTACGCAGGGCTTAAACATCACTAAATGCAGAAATCCCAAATAATTGCACTTTATATCATAAAGTATCCCCAGCAAGAATTTAGAATGAGAAAATCAATAAGACATCATTTTGTCCATTTTTAGAATGAATTGATTTATTTTATTTTATGTAGATGAACATTTTGCAGGTAACTTAGTGCACACTTGGCACACATCCATCAGATCCCTAGGAACTGGAGTTATAGACTGTTGTGAACCACCATATGGGTGCTGGGAACTGAACCAGAGTCTTCTGCAAGAACAATAAATGCTCTTAAATATTGAGCCATCTCTCCAGCTTCTATTTTGTCCATTTTTGTTTAAATAATGTGGTGGGAGCAGGTGAGGGGGGGAGGAAGAAAGGGATGGAGGAAGGGAGGGACATAGGAAGGGAAAGAGAGAGCAGGGAGGGAAGGAGGGAGAGAGGGATGGGTAGTGGAGAACTATTCTCAATTTACTCTTTCTTCTACCCTTCCAGTATACAAATATGTGGCACACATTTGTTTCCCAATTTGTTCTAATCACTATACTAGTTCGTCTTCCCAAATAGCATCCAGTAAGATCCCACTGTCAATCCAACTACAGTGTTTTAATTGTTTCCAGAATCAGATGAGGGTTTTCCCCTTGCAGGGAACCCACCTGCCTTGGGAAATGGAACCATGCTGGCTTGTTGGTGATAAGTCAGGTGCATTTTCTAAGAGCTTCCTACTCCCCATTTCAAAGTCACTGTCATTTGGCAGCTTTTGAGAATCATGGCCTCGGGTTACAAAGATGTTTCTTTGTTTTCTTGAGGTTGGTGTCTGAATTCATTTCTTCTTGTTCTTGTTTTGGAGTGATTTCCAAAGAAGTGTACTAGTCTTCCCCCTAATTATCCTAAAAGTGCAATTGTATTCTACTGGTTTTGATTTGTAATATCTTAATTATAATATTTGAAGTGTTTGGCAATCATTACCATTATTTCTTTTATGTGATGATGATTTACATATTTACATGACATATTGATTTCTAGGGTCTACACTGATGTATTTGGGGGCTAATTTTAAATGATTTCCCATGTTTCCAAACAATTAAAGAATAAGGACTTAAGTAGCATTTTCAATGTCTCAGTATCTTTTAAGCCTTCAGGTATTTTAATTGTGTCTTGTTTTAGGAGTTTTCTATGTGCTTGCAAACAAGCTTGCACATTTTGAATGCCTGTGAATCAGAAAAAGTCTGTTAATGTTGCTGTTACTGTTCTTGGGATTATTATTAACTTTTGCCCATTAGATAACTCATTAGAAAACTATTTTAAGTCCTCTAAGTGTTGTTCAGATTTATTCTTTCTTCTTTGATATTCTCTTCTTTATTTTATTTTATTTATTTATTTTGTAGTTATGCTGGTAGATGCATGGTGACTTCTGTTACAGTGTTTTTGGATAGTTACTATCATATTAAGAATGTGAAAGAATTTCCTTATGGCTTGGGAACACTCTTCATTTTAAAACCTGCTTTTCTGAAGCCATATAGTGGTTCCAGCTTGCTTTTGGGTAGTGTATTGGTTACTTTTCTCATTGCTATGAGAAAAGACTTGACAATATTAGCTTAACCAACATGTCTGTTTTAGCACATCATTTCTGGTGATATAGTCCTTCATGTCAGGGGAGACATGGCGACTGAAGTGGGTCTGTCTAAGGATTTTGAACCTTTGCTTCTGCTGCGGCACGCAGCCTAGGGACCAGAGAGCTGGGGCCCAGTAAGATACTTTTATATCTAGTAAATAGGATTACAAATCAAAGTATAGCTTTTATTTATTTCTTGACTTTCACAAATATGTGACTTTGAGAACACTGGGGCTGGAGTGGTAGTTTACCAGTTAAGAGCAGTTGATGATCTTGAAGTGAATCTGGCTAGATTCCCAGCATCCACATTGTGGCTCACAAGCATCTTCAACTCCAGGTTCATGAGATCCAACACCCTCTTCTGGCCTCCTTGGGCACTGCATGCACACTGTGTGCATACATCCATGCAAACAAAACTCCTACAAACATAAAACTAAGTGAATCTTTCAGAAAATTAGACATAGACATATACATACAGGGCTTTGATTTTACATGGTAATAAGATTAAAAACACTTAATTAAACTTTCATTATAACCTCCCCAGCATCTCTTGCTGCCTATTTTGTGTACAGACCGCCAAACAGGAATCTTCTAAAACTATGTTTTATACACTGTGAAGAACTTTCAGTGTTCTTAATCTGATAATTACATTCTGTTGGCTCAATGCCTCCCCATTTCATTTAAAATAAAATTTTATCTTCTTAACATGACTAACTCCCAAAGCACCAATCTTGTGTCCCTTTTTATTTATTGTATCTTAACATAAAGGGTCAGTTTGTTGTAATTAGCTCAAAAATAAGAAGAACATGTAGCAACACTAATGTAACCACCCAAATATTTGCTGAATCTCACACTCTATACATCTCAATGAACTTGTGTATACTTAGAAAAGTCATGGGTCATGAAAGAGGATATAAATGTAGTTGTTTTTCTAATTTCACCTATGTCATGTTTCCTTTCTTTCTTTCTTCCTTCCTTTCTTTCTTTCTGTGTGTGATAAGTGCATAAACATGTAATTGAATGTGACTATGTAAGATGCTAAGAGTAGACCACAGCTTCAGAATGGTTATTGTGACAGTGAAACCTACCACTTACTGGCCATGCAATGTTGAGTACTATTCTTCATACAGCTTAAATCTCAGCCTTGCATTAGTTAAGACAATGTTTGACCCATACCATAAACCACAGGTGTTTTATGTAGTGGGATATTCACTGTGTCTGCTTCTGTGGCACTGACCACACCCATTGAGGGGTGGAGCCAGGGGCAGAAGTGACCGGTGGAACTAGGTCTGAGAGGAGGCGGGGAACGTGCTCTTTCTTGCGGGTCACGGAGAGAGGAGCATCTGGTTCCAACTGCTGCGTTCATCTGTCTCTGTTGTGAGTTGTTTCTCCCTTAATAAACATCTATTTGGCCTATTTGTTTATCCTGACCCTTATTAAACCACAATAATTTTAGAACTATTATTATCATCACTACAGTTAAGCATTTGTTAATTAAAATGGGTAGGTGCCATAAAGGCAAATGTATAGAAAGGATGTGTCTTCATCCTTCTGGAAAAATCCTTAGTGGCTACTGAAGAAGAAGAATTTGTATTTTTTGTCTTCTATGGAACTTTTAGTTTTTGACTTCATTGAAAGTTGTCACTCTAGGAATGGAGTGAGAAGTTATTCTGATATTGGTATAAACATTGACACCAGACAGTTATTAAGATACATACCTCTAATAACACCTCAGGCACACCTCATCAGCAGGTGGGGAGTGAAGAGTGATGTATGCTGGCTATCACTCAGCTTTCTACTTTTTCAATTCTGGACTCCAGCCCAAGGTTTGGAAATGCCATAGTTAGGTTGAGGTGTCACACCCCAATTAACCCAATTAAGATAATCCGTCACAGGGATGGCTGGAGGACTGCCGCCTTGACAATCCTAGAGCATAAAAAATTTACAATCAATAAATAAGTACATCCTAAGTGTACTTGCCCATACTTCTTATATGACCTCCACATTTTGCCTCTTTTTAAAAAACTATCCACATTTGCCATATTTTTTTTTATTTTTTCTAACATAAGTTAAAAATAATGATGTGGCCATTTGTTTATTGTTTTTCTTAGGACAAAGGCTATAGCTGTACTTAAACTTCTGTTGAATGAATTCATGTCTATCTAAAAATTTTAGAATATGTAGATCAATCATTTACATGAGAGTTTCCAAGAGTCTGTTCCTGGCAAGGTAAGTGTTATGTATTGTTGATAGTCTTGGACCAAGAGCATGGCTGAATGATCATCATCGTAACTCTGGGAATGTTTGGCTGAACAAAGATAAACAGCTTCTCTACAGTGGAGCATCTTAGGCCTTCAGTACTTTATTAGCTTATTAATGTATTTCTATCAGGTTTCCTTTTCTGGGAACTATCCTATAGGATTCCATGACAGTGGACATCTACCCTGATCGAACTACTGTGGATCATAATCTCTGGGCATACGCAAAGAAGAGAGTCAAAGGCCTGTTTTACTTCCAATTTATTTGAACAATGAACCCTTTTGAGGGGCATGTCATGGTACTAGTATTTCATGGAACACCCTTTGGGAAACCTGGCTCTAGCCATAAAACTAACTATTTTTAATTCAGAAACTAGTTGGGAATTTTTATGTGCAATTAGTTCCAGGCTCTGTAGTAAATGGGGACTAATAGATTATAAATAGTACCAGATAGGGTACTCCAAACCCAACTGCATTTAGGAAAAAGTGGTGGAAAAACTAGACCCCAATGGAGATATAAATCAACACTTAGTTCCAGGGGGGAAACTAATGACTTCACTTAACTTTCAACTTTCCAAGCCAACCTCAGAAGTAAAACTCATTGCAATCAGTACAACTTTCTGTCCAATCAGAACCCAGACCCTGGGTGGTGTCAACACAGGAAGTGTCAAAATTTTGGAAGGTCATAATGATGTTGCGGAAGATACTGCCATGCTTTCTCAGAGTTCTTTTATAGGCAGGCCCATCAGGACAGATGTTTTCACATACCAGTCAACCTGAGTTGCCCAATCACAAATACTTCAAGCTCATGGGGTATATTTTGGAGAAAAGCCAAATGCTATTAATTAACTTTTATCTCTCTGTTGCTCGTTTTTTCCTCTCTTACACACATCCATGCTTTTTTAATGCTGTAAAGTTTTAGTAAACCTTAGGAATCTAATGTTTATTTTAATTAGCAATAAGCTTTTGAACAGGAAATCACACAAAGTTGTAGTATATTATCATATCACACCCCATCCCTACAAGATAAATGCTAAATTTGTCAACTTATTATTTTTGGCTTCCATTATTTTTTGTATCTTATTTTTTATTTCAGTTTTGGCAGAGTTACAAGATCATCTTGAAGTTAAAAGACAGAGATGAGATGCATTCATACTGATAGATCTTAATAGTAAGTAAATTCCCAATTAATCCATTTTCCTCCTACATTTTGATTACAATCCAAAAACATAGCAATAAACCATTAGAGAATTCACAAAGACTTTGACATGTCCTAATACCATGAAGAAGTAGAGGAGAACATCGAGTGGTAAAGACCCTAGTCAATCTTAGACTTTAATTCAAGCAAAGTGAAGCCAATGTGTAGCTAGATGCCTAATTGTAACAAGAGTTACTCATGAACTGCAAGGGAAGAGAATGAGAAAGAGATAGATCACGTTCCTTTAACTCTTTACCATGTATATTCAGTTGAGCTGAGGAGTAAAGAATTAAAGACAAAGTCATTTTTGTCCACTGGAAACTGTAGTGGTGTTAATGTAAATAAGCCAAGAGTTCCTGGAGGACTTATGGGAAAAATCATACAGAAGACATTCACGCATAATAGATATTTCTGCAGATTCATTGTGTCCAATGGTTTATGTTCACATTCTGCCCTCCTTGGCAATGGCCTGAAAGGTAGCTGTTTGTATTGCCATTTCATCAACAGGTAATGTGAGACTTGACAATATCCAGTAGATTGCTTGCCATCTCTTTGAGTGGAGACCTCCAGATGAAGCTCAGCTCAATGTAACTCCATGGTTTTTTCCACCGTGTCAATCCTCCACCTAAGAAATAATCATAATTATACCTTTGCCATCAAATGTAAGTTGTTTTTAGTTGATGTCACCAAATCAATTGTTTCCTGTGTGTGCTCACAGAGTCAGGAACACATCTTAGTCAATGTCTGTAAGTTAAGAAATGTCTAAAAATCATTAGCAAGCTAGTCACAGTGGCTCAGGAGACTACATGCTCTTTGATAAAGGGGATGGGTCAAATCAAAACATGTAATGTATATATATGATATTCTCAAATAATAAAAAAGAGGCTGGAAAACACCCTACTCATTTGATCATAGAAATAATACCCAGCCCCTAAGGGAAGAGCTGCCAATTTCTATCACAGAAGCCAGAACCTGTGTATGACAGTACGATTTTCCTGCATTGCTATGTAGGCCTGACAGAGCCATTCCATCAGTCATGTGACAAGTTACCCTACCTACACAGACCTGTGTGGGAATCAGTTGTTGGGAGCCTGCCTGGACAGGTTGAAGCCAGAGAGGTGGATACAGAAGCAATTAAAACACACAGATGCCTGTGAGAATGTGCAAGCACACACACACACACACACACACACACACACACACACACAGAGAGAGAGAGAGAGAGAGAGAGAGAGAGAGAGAGAGAGAAAGAGAGAGAGAAATAGAAAGAGAGAGAGAAATAGAAAGAGAGAGAGAAAGAGAGAACTCTACCTCCAACCCACTCAGGCACCTATAACTTCATTTGCAATTAGTAAATTAATTAAAATGTTCTCGTGGGAAAATGCCTAAGTGCAAACATAGGTTTATTGTAATGAAACTCTACCAAGAGCCAATCAGTAATACTTATCGTATCAAGAGGTAGAGTGATTGGTTGACAAATTCCCCAGGCAGAACCAAGTGATACATCTGACTACCTAGTATTGCCCTCTCCCTGGGACAATGATCCCAGGCTTGCTACTGTTTACTGAAGATAAGGACCTAACATAATGAAAGGAGATGAAGAGAAAAGAATGGAACAGCCAATATCAAAGATACGTAAATGATATCAATCTCTGTCTAATGGCTGAGTTCTGGCAGGACTCAAAGCCTGACACCAAAGTGCACATTAAAATACATTGGAAAACATTTTTAAAAACTAAGTATCAGAAATTTGAAGCAATGTACACCACTATATAGTTTTTTATTTAAAATTTTATTGTGAACTCTAGTTACTATGACATGTTTCTCTTCAGCATTCATTGGAGTAACTGATACGTTTATTACATGTATGTGTGTTTTGGGGTGTGGGTCTGTGGAGGTGCTAGAAGGAGAGGAAGTTTATAGATTGCTGTGGAGCTGGAGTTACAGGAGGTTGGGTTTGTTGCCAAATGTGGGTGCTGGGAATTGAATTTAAGTCCTCTGAAAGAGTGGCTATGTACTCTTAACTGCTAATCCATGTCTCTAACTTTGACATGTAGATAATCCCACATCTCAGTTTCAGTGGTGCACTAATAAATTATGGTACAATTCAAGACCATTTAACTCACTTAACAATTCAAGACCACTTAACTCAATGGTACTACTAGATATAGGTACTGAATAACTTGCATATTCTTTCATGATATTTTGTTTTGTCATTTGTTCACCTATTTGCTTGTTCATTATTTTTATGTATCAGTTCTTTCTAATTTTTTTCATAAAGTTACCAAGGACTTCATACTATCAGGTAAGGTTTTTCCTCTCTGTTGACTCTAAGCTGGACCATTCTTTCTAGAGTGAGGTGTTGTCCTGTGTACCATAGAATGTTGATCAGCTATATGTCAATAGCTTACCATCCCTCTGATTCTGGTGTGACACTAAAAGAAATATGCATTTCTGGACATTTTCAAATGTCCCTTTAGGGAACAAAAATAGTTCTTGGTGTAAACAGATACACACCCCAGAACAAACAAAAGTAGAGGTTTCAGGACTTGATTTTTATTTTCTAAATCCTTGAGGGTTTATGAATATACTCTTTCCCACTGATCTCTGTTTATGTTCATGAAAAGCCAAGTCCTACTGTAGTTCTCTGCTCTTTTAATTTCATATTCACTCCTTGCTCTGCTGAGATGTGTAGTGGGATATTCACCGTGTCTACTTCTGTGGCACTGACCACACCCATTGAGGGGTGGAGCCAGGGGCGGAAGTGACCTGTGGGGCTTGGTCTCAGAAGGAGGTGGAGAACGCTCACTTACTGGGGGACATGGAGAGAGGAGCATCCAGTTTTAACTGCTGTGTTCATCTGTCTGTGTTGTGAGTTGTTTCTCCCTTAATAAACATCTATTTGGCCTATTTGTTTATCCTGACCCTTATTAAGCCGCAATAGAGATGTTTGACCATTACAGTGGTCAAAGTTTCTTACATATTCACAGCTATAAAGCACCACCACCAGGTTACAGACTTAGAAATCTTATGTCTCTTTTGACATCCTTGAGGAAAGGAAGAAAGGATGTAGAGTTTAAAGGCATGTTGGGTGAGTATAATGGCCATTCCCTTGGCTTCTTGAATGGTTTAACCAAGTCCATGTTTCCCAGTTTGTCTGAGTTTTAGTTCTCATGCTAAAAGATGGATTATGAACAACGTTGTCTGCTTAGAAGAACTTTTGTGATGATAAAATATAGTGATAGGGTTGGAAAGAAGTGTTCAACTAAATGTTTAACTTCTCCATGTCAATGAGTATGACTCAGGGTAATGCCTCAATGCCTCAATGCCTCAATTTTGCTCTTGAAAATTATGCAGATTTTTTTTACCTTCAAGCACCTAGACTTTTTTTTTCAGTAGCTATAAAATGTGGGGTGTGATTCCCAGATATCAGAGGGCTTTGCTAGACACTCAGGTGTGTCTGGTTGGATCTGTTGATGGGGTAATGAGTCACAGCTGACTGCTTCAGTTTCTCAACCCAGTAAGTAAGTGTCTGCTGGAGCCACTGCATTTGTGGTCATGGAATCAAGTTTCTCAGTTGTTCCATTTTGTGAAAACATAGCCATTATAGGACTCTGAGTCAAATATTCGGGTCCATTAAATGAAAGAAAAATATTAAAACAAAAACATAGCTGCAAACTTTCCATTTTGAGATGTTTCTTTGCTTAGGTAGATCAAAAAATGACAGAAAGCAGAGTTGAGATATTTATAGGCTAAGATATCCTCAATATCAATACAGCCCTTAAAAACACATAGCTTTTGTGAAAGTATACATTCATCTGAACAAATGAGTGAGCCATCAGAACTCCATACCATGAAAAAGTAATTATAACTAAGAATAAAAACCTTGTCATCTATTTCCACAATAGTATCCTGCCTTTTAGAGTGGCCACAATGGAAGCTTTGTTAGAAAATATGGTGTTTGCTACCATGATAAAGGCATCAAAATTTAAAAGATGCCCTTAGAACATCTACTATTTTGTGTTGTACTATTTTTAGGCTTAAAAATTTTGGCTTTGTGCATTTAATTTTTCCTACATATTTTCCATGGGTGCTACATATAATTTTTATTCTTTCTTCCTCATTTCAGAGTTACTTTATTTTTTTTAGCATAATTTGTATCATGAAATAAAGACTAGAGTATAGAAAAGCAGAATGGAAGAGTGACAGTTTACTAACATTATTCATCAACCTATGAGAACAAGGATATAAGTGTTTAGAAACTATCACACATAGTCATAAAAATGGTATCTTTAAACCCATGATTTTTCAATTAATAACATTTGATTAAATGGGGGCTTGGAGGATAGTTCTGTTGGCAGAATGTTTGCCTATTGTGGACAAAATCCTGGGTTTAAGTTGTAGTATTGCATAAACTAAGCAACATAGCTGCAATTCCAGTAATCAGTGAGATAGAGGGAAGAGAATTCAAAGTTTGAGGTTCTTCTCAGCTACATAGAGTTTGAAGCCATCCTAGGTTGCATGAGATCCTGTTTAAAAAAAATTAATAAAATATTAAAGAGAAACTAATCTCTCTTCAATGTAATATTGACCTGGAAAGATATTTTATGTACATTTTCTTTTGAGAGATAAAGGAAATTAAAGTCTAACAGAAGTAACAATTGTTGAGTTAGCTTTGTACTTCACTGTATTCTCCATAAGCTTTATCTGACACATCTTCTGACCATTCTTTGTCCTCTATTTCCATCAGACCGGGGGTGGGGGTGTGTGTGGAACGATTCATTTGGGGTTTTCCATCATCTGCTGAGACTCAGCCATTTCTGATCTGTAAGGCTAGGTATTCAAATTCAAGATCCCTTCCCATTTGTGTTTGCAAGTTGATGCTGATGCAAGCCAGGTTCCAGATGAGGTGACAGTGTTTCTCTCTTTTCATCAAGAAAGCCAGGCACCAGTTATACTAGAAGGAATAGCAGATTAAGTTGTTCAAGATTCACTGAAGAATAATTGTGCACTGACACATCTTCCAAAACCTTGATGACTCTACATCAGTTTTCTTCATGATGTCAATGAGGGCACTGTGGGCTGGCTATGGACCAAACCAGGGAACGGAAGGTCCGAGCTTGAGATCACACGATAGAGCTGGGAATCAAATCCAAGCGAGCCCTATCAGCTAAGCCACCAACAGAATTAACTTAAGACTCCGTGTTGAACTACAGACCCAAAACTGGAGTTAATTTTCAGTAAGCTGGAGCACAGGATGAGGCTCCCAAATCCCCAGGAGCACAGCACCTGTGTTGTTTACTCAGGTATACTCAGAGCTTGGGGCAACAGTGCTGCAGTCTGGCTGCAGATAAGACTTCTTTGGAGAATGAGGAGTGAGCTGTCAGTTCCCTAGCAGAGCATATCCCTGGCTGATACATCCCTTGCTACTTATGTGAATTCAGTGAGCCGGGATTTAATTTGGCACTATCTTTGGGAAATCTCATTAGCAGTCACGGGAACGAATGGGGTTTCCGTCTGCTGATCCTCTCAGATAGTAAATGTGTATAGCATAAACATAAGCAGCTCAGGAGTCTCAGGTAGGTACGTACAGGACCTGGGGCGAGAGTGCTGACTCAGGTGTGCAGATAGGGAACACACAGGCCTGAAACTCCTTCTTCTGGTGAGGTCTGGAGCCCCAAGGTGAGGCAGAACTCACCCAGACAAACAAAAGCAAACACAAATGAGCAGCTTTTGTATAATTAATATAATTGGGCTGAGCTGTCAGCTTCATTATGTGTCAGCTTGAGAGCTGGGACACAGGTATAGAGGATCTCCTCTCTGTAGTGACTACTGATTTAAATTTGAATGCAAAGCAGCTGTAGTGGTTTGGAATGCGACACCAATGTAACACACATGACTTAGCACGGTGCAGTGGGCCTGGAGTCAGACGAACTTGAACATGAAACTTAAGAGTCACACGTAGGAAAGACATGTACACACCCTCAACAATGCCACAGCTCTTTGCTTATTTGGAAACAAAACAAAACAAAATAAAAAAGCAAAAGAAAACATGATGTAGAGTTGAAAGTGCATTTCTCAGGGAGATACTATCACCACAGGCAGGAAGCAAAATGTTTGAAGTGGTCCCTGTTCATTGACAATGCCTACCACCCCCCCCCCCGCCCCATCATTTACTGAATCATTTACTGAATGAGTGATGACTGGGAAACTGCTGTTTGGACTACTAGAAGCCTTTGCCCATTGAGTGTCAATACTAGACCAGGCTGTGTGCTTTTAAAGAAAGTCTCATTGTGTAGCCCAGGCTGACCTACGTCATCCTTCTCACTCTCCCAGCTTACTGAGTGCTGGAGTTACTCCCAGGAGTAGCCATGCTTGGCTTGCCCATTTTCTTGTGTGTGTGTGTGTGTGTGCGTGTGTGTGTGCGTGTGTGTGTATATATATATATATATGTATATATATATATATATATATATATTATATATGTCATTTTAAATACCAACCACAGCTTACACTCTCTCCTTTCCTGCCCTGTTCCACCAACCCAACCCTATCCACTGCTAAGAAAGGGTAAGGCTACCATAGAGAGTCAACAAAGCCTGACACATTTATTTGAGGCAGGACCAATATCCCCCCCTTCCCCAAGCCCCATCAAGGATGCCCGGTCTGTCTGTGGGACCTCTGGCAGCGGGATCGGGATCTATCCCTAGTTCATGTGCAAGCTTTGTGAAGTCCATTCCATATGGCTTGCCCATTTTCATTCCTCACAAGAATCCTAGGAGATGCGGTTGAAAACGTGCATATTTGCATCGTTTTTGTTTGTTCATTTTAATAATTGACCAGGAGGAGGGGGCAGAGGGGGCGGGGCATGGTACAGTGCATGCCTTGGCTCACCTGGAGAGGTCAGAGGACAGCTTTCCAGATATGCTGTGTTCTGTTGAGGTGCCTCTCTTGCTGCTGCCACAGCTACAGTGTACATTTCAGACTCCCTGGCCTGCCTGCTGCTGGCTGCCCATCCTGTCTGTGTTTGCCTCCTGTGTGCTTCACCTCACCATGTTATCAGTTTTTAAACTACATCCATTCACTTACTCTCCCTCCCCCTCCCTCCCTGTCTCCCTCCCTCCCTTTATCCCTTCCTTCCCACCTTCTGTACATGCATGCCTGTGTCACACACACACACCATGGAGATGAGAGAACAACTCTCAGAAGTCTGCTCCCTTCTTCCCCACATGGGTCCTAAGGGACCAAAACCAGATCTCCAGGCTTGGAGGCAACCATCTTGCTTACACGAATCCAAATCTAGCTTTTAAAAAGTTTGTTCTACTTTCTACCTGGATCCTGGGAATCAAAGGCAGGTCTTTGGAACGGCTTGGCCAATGCTTCTAAATTATGCCTCTGCTCCCAGTTCATTTGCTATTTTCCCGTGAGACATCTCAAAGTCTATTAAAGTCTAAAACCTGAAGAGAAAGAGTAAAATAAAGCATCGGGTTGTCATGAGGCTGCTTTATTGACAACACTATCACTCAAAAAAAACCCATACATTAATAATAAAAAAGATTCCATAAATTTGAAAGGGAGCAAGGTTGGTAGATAGGATTTGAAGGGAGGAGAGGGAAGAGAGGAATAATGTAATTATATTATAATGTCAAAACAAAACATTAAAAGGTAATAACTTGACTTTGAACATGATCTTTAGCAAGCCTGTATTATTATAGGCTATTTTGTTATTTATTTCAAAATGTTATTAGGGGTTTGGGGAACATATTAGTTTTAAATAGAGCAATCAATGTTGATTCTTAATATGTACTGGACATTATCTGTTGACCAAAGCTTTTTAACAAAGGTAATATTGATATCTTTATAAAAGATGGTCACTTAAAAACAAAACAAAAATTAAGCCTGGGATATGGTTCACTTACCTCATACCTATTAGACATGCTTAACCCACCAGATGTCTTCTGTAATCCAGGTGGGGATTTATGTCTGGAGATGAAACTCCCAGTTACAGCATCGCTCTTGAATATATAGAATAGAGTAATAAAGAATTAGGACAGGTGAAAATCACACCCCTCCACATGTGTGATGTCAATGACACAATTCTTTAACAATCTTTGTTGTCTTTCAAGGGCTGGAAAGAAAAATGACCTAAGGATGAATTATTTTTGTTTGATTTGATTTAATGTGGGGCAGTTAGTATGTCATCTAGTGGATTATCTGGTGTTATTACTATCTTTAACTTTTTTCCACGAAGGAAAAAACACTTCTGTGAATATTTGTTATGGGAGGTTTCCCTGCCGGCTGATGCTGGTTCTGCCGCCATGGTCCCAGAACCACGTGTGCCCCAAATAACACTCAGAGACTCTGTATTTGATACAATCCTGTTGGCCAGTTACCATTACTGTTTATGGGCTAGCTCTGTCTTAATTATTAACCCATTTCTACTTATCTAAGTATTTCCACGTGGTCGTCTTATCAGGGAGCCACGGCTGGTGTCCTGCTTCTTCCCCTGGGCTACATCTTGACCCCTCCCTACTACTTCCTATTTCCTCCTCCTGGTCTCTTAGCCCCACCTATCTAGTTTTCTATTGGCCACAGGGCTTTATTAACCAGTATGAGAAACATATATACAGAATAACATCTCCCATCATCTCCTCTCTTCTGTCTAAAATAAAAGAAGGGGTTTAACCTTAACATAGCAAAATATAACATACAATAGTTATCAAATAAGAATCACAGTAAACAATATTTAGTCCATTAACATTTTGTAAGACTTAAAGAAAATATCATCTATCCTATCTTTGTCAGTCTAAAATCCTATATGTAACTTATCTTTAATCCTAACTAAGGAAAACTATATCCATAACTACCTGTCTTCAACTCCTTCAAAGACCACAGAAGGATAATATATAAACTCTAGAAATGACAGAGACAATTCATTGCCTGGTCAGTCACCCGAAGTTCTGTAATGTTCCATCTTCAGCCCATAGGCCATAGTGTGTGTCCAGACTCCTCAACAAGGCAGGAAACTTTAAACTGTCCACCTGTAATGGCAGTTTGTCAGTCACTTTTCTCTGTGCCCTGTGGACTGTCTGGCTGTCTGGTAGCCTCTTCCATGAAGCAGGAATCCTGTAGCAATGTCCATCTTGCATCAGCAGTCACCTCTTTGTGGGTCCTGCATGTCCAGTTTCTACAACATAAAGTCAAACAGAGACAAGAGCAATACCTTGTCCAAATGGCCAGTCTGGCCATATTAGAAGCAAACTTCATAACGAGTTTCTTCAATGTCCATCTTCCTTTTTGATGCAGGTGGTGTTACCAGGAGCAGTTGTGCCTCATTGTCAAGAAAAACCCTAAACCATTTTAAATGCCATATTCTGTAGGTCTTTGAAAGGTTTGAAGAATGCCTATCCATCTCAAATACATCTTTATATATCTAGAAAACCTAACTAAACACCAAGTTTTAATTATCATAGGTAACTCTCAATAATCTGTACTAAATTATACATTACATTTCTAAATGAGCTATATAAACACAATACCTAAACAAGAGGAGAAATATACATATTACAAAATTGACCTTAAATTGTATCAATAAAAGAAAATCCATTCCAAAGCAAAGTATTCATATCTATACCATAATTCCCTTTTATACAGAATAACATCTCCCATGAAATATTTATAAAGTGTATTAGGAGACTGTTTAGAACAATCTTTTTATTTGTGTGTGTGTGTGTGTGTGTGTGTGTGTGTGTGTGCGTGTGTGCGCGTGTGTGTGTGTGTGTGTGTGTGTGTGTGTGTGTGTGTGTGTGTGTTATGCCTGTGGAGATCAGATGACAAGTCGTGGAGGTTGGTTTCTCCTCTTACCTTGTGTGTTCCAGGAATCAAATTCAGATACTCAGGCTTGCTGCAGGTGGCTTTACCCTTTACCCACTGATCCATCATACCACCTCTTACCACCTCCAGGACCCCCCTTTTTTTTAATATTGCTAAAAATCAAGCCCTTATGAATATTAACTTCTCTTACATACAAAAATTAATCGGATATTATTACTAAGGTTTGTAAAAGCACTAAAATATTGAGTAGACATGACATTGAAGATTGTTGTACATGGCAAAACCAAGAAAAAAGTTATATTAAACTATCTTAAGCATCTACTGGGAGCAATCATGGGCTCAAACACAAGCTCTGGCAGGCTTCTGTTGTCTTTTATGTTTGTTTTTGTCTGTGTCTTTTCTTGCTCAAGGTTTGAGATTCAACAGGAAGAAATGGTGACCTCAAGCCTATCTATGTCACACAGACTTTGGCAAAGATGTTCACTGACTCAGAGCCAGGTTTAAATTCAAACCAAAGACACCAAAATCATACTTCGCCATGGTAAATTTTATGTCTGTTACCATTCTGGCAAGTAGAGGGGAATTCAGTATTTCCTAGCATGAGTGGTCAGGAAGAATCATTACGAAAGAGAGAGAGAGAGACAGAGAGAGAGACAGAGAGAGAGAGAGAGGGAGGGAGAGAGACAGAGAGACAGAGAGACAGAGAGACAGAGAAAGAGATTAACCTTCAAGGTAGGGTGAAATTATAAAATGGGACCCTAGAAAAAGAAAAGAATGTGGGGCAGTAACAGAATTATTATCCACCATTGTGCATTATGTGACTGTGTAAAAGTTCCATACAGCCTGCTGCAGGTTAACACCTGTTAAAGTGCTGTACAAGTTCCAGTATGTAGTATTTGTCTTTGTAAAACATACTCATCCTCTACAACAGTGGAAAGTCTGGTTAACCAGATTCCTCAATGCCTGAAACATCTTCATCAACCAGAGCTTCAACTTCTTTTGGCTTGCTATGGTAAGAATCACCATCTCTTTGCAACTGATGCACACTTGCAAAGCCAAAATTAATTTTCTCCATTGGAGTCTCACTGTGTATTACACACCACCCTTAAAGGGAGGTCCCATGCAGAGCAGTACATGGCCAACAAAAAGCAAAATTTTGTCTCATAATAGTTTGTTTGGGCTTTTTTCCCTTCTTTATCTGTCTTTTACTTATCTTTTCTGGTTTCTGATTTTGTGTTTCTGTGGGTTTTGTGTGCCTGTGTATCCATATGAGTGTGTGTGTCTGCATGTGTGTGTATTTCTCATGCTTTACCTTTTTCTTTCTGTTTGTCTGTTTGCTTTGATTTATTCTGGTTTGTTTCTTTCTAAAGAGAAGGAAGGCATGGTTTTTGAATGGGAATGGGAGGAGGTGAGGGAAGGGAAACCTGAATCAGAATATATAGTATAAAAATATTTTAAGGAAAAAATACTTGAAAATAAATCTGAAGATGCCAGATGCTTTTATATCATATAAAAGGGAATTTATATAGTTCTAAAGTAATCAAATTGAATTGATGGTCTAATAAATGGAATTTTATATCCAAAAAGATAGCACTTTTTCCTTTAAACTGAATGAAAGAATATAAACATATTACAATAAAAGAAAAAAAAATTATTGCTAAATACCCCTAGTGCATTTAAATGCATCTCTTCATGCTTATTGAATCATACTTTTAGATTTTGGTGATCTACTATATCTTTGATTTCTATCTAATGGGCTTCTTTGGCAAAGTCAATGTGGCATAATAAGTGTGAAGTCAGCCCTTCTTACTGTCCTCACTAAACCTCAAAACAAACAAACAAAAGACCCATCCAAACCCAAAAAACAAAAGAAAGAAATAAACAAAATGTAATAGTTTTAGATCTAAAAAAAAAATCACTGGAGTATTTTGGAAAATGATCTTAGAGTTCAGCATGTTTTAATATTGTGGTGTGTGTGTGTGTGTGTGTGTTTCCTGAAATGTTGGGGATTTTGGAAAATGATCTTAGAGTTCAGCATGTTTTAATATTGTGGTGTGTGTGTGTGTGTGTGTGTGTGTTTCCTGAGATGTTGGGGAATCAAAGCTAGGGTGTTAAGCATACTAGGCAATCACCATACCACTAAGCTTTGTTCCCAGCATAAAGTCTTATAAAAGTCCATTAAAAACTATCATCTGTCTATTAAGTACTGAAATTTAACACTCATTTGGAAAACAACCAAGTACCAGCTGGCAAAACCTTTATATTATTTGTTAGAACAGTGACTTTGCAAAGACACCTACCTGGGCATGGTTCAAAGCACTCACAAGCATCCACATAATTCTGAGTGCAAGATTCCACAATGAGCAAGCTGTCAGTTTGTGACTTGATGCCTGGTGTACAGCTTTTCCCTAACCAGCCAACTCCTGGGAGTAACAGGATGCTGTCTGACTTCTAATGTCTATATCAAGCTTTCTTTCTTCTTTTTCCCCTACAGCTAATCTCAGCTAGAATTTCATAGCTTTCTTGGCTGCAAACTTGTACGATGAATCAAAGCTACTATGGGTTTGCTATTGTCTTGTTATTTTTGAAACAACATTATTTTCATTGGATGCAAAGAGTTGTATTTTCTTCTCTCCCAAGCAAATAGATGACATCTGGCCATTCTCTCCCTGTCGGAAAGACGTTCTGCGGAGGTTGAGCCCATGATCGCACGGTTGTTAAACAGCAGGGATTATCATGCAGGACAGTATTAAGTGGTATTTAACAGCAAGACCAAAGTTCTCTGTCAAATGCCTGACTTAGGGCTTCTTAACTGTTAGCATCCCAGCCTGGAGACCTTTTGCACGGAACCATTTTTCATTCTGACAACAAACTACTGTGACTATCCAGGATTTCTTTGCTAGAGCTGACAGCCAAGTATTTCTGTGGCAGAAATATTGCCACAGAGTGGGGGATCAGGGGTGAAGGGGAGACATTTTTATCCCTCTTCACTCTGAGCGCAATGACATTCCAAGCAGTAGGTGTCCTGAGTCAATGACTGGTTAATCTATTCAGTATGATCCCCTGTCTAGTCAAAACAATAGGGGGGTTGAGGGCCCAGGAGTGTGGAATATGGGCTTCACAATACCATTGTCTAAAGAGTGCATTGCCTTCTACACCTCTTCTAGGCACATTCTCATTGACATAGGCTGGGGAGGGTGACCAGTGAGACTGTCAATTTAAGTACCATTCTCTAAAAGGTTTTTTATTGGGGGGTAGACTGGAGAGGGAGAGGTGTTTGACAGGTCCCTAAAGTTCAAGTGCAGCCATTTTATGACCACAGTAAGACATCAGCTGCGGAACTTACGATATGATGGGTGCAAAGGCAGGAAATAAAAGAAAGAACTTAATGAAAGTTTAATCTTCTGGGGAATTTGGTCCCCTCAAAGGCATAAATTGAGTGACCTAAAACTAAATTTCCCTGTCAAAGGCTGGCATCGAGTTCATACACATTTTACAGCTCTACTAGAAAGGGATATATTTCTTAGAATAACTATTTCTATTCTTAAGTGAATTCTTGCAAATGCTTCTGGAGGCTGAGGAGTTAGCCCAGTAGATTTATTGGGGGGCAGCTATTGCTTTGCGTGCATGATGGGGGAGCCATGTGACTGCAGCTGCCTGTGTCATTGTCTGATCTGTATTTTGGGTTTGTGTATCTACAAACCTAGTGATAGTCTGGAAACCCAAGAGGCACCTTTGAACATTTACAAAATAGATCTGGGATCTAGGATGCTTAGTGTAAAACCCCAGGTTTGCATTAGAAATACTAGCAACTGGGCAGTATTGTAGCTCACTGTTTCCTTTGCTTTTGAAGGATGACACAGGCTAGATAGAGGTCATATAGCTCTAGCAATGTAAGTGTGGTTTTGGTTAGAACATTAAGCAGAGAAGATGACTTAGACATGGACAAGATTACACCATGGTTACTGTGTTGATTAATTTGTCTGTTGCTGTAATAAAATACCCTGACAAAGGCAACTTAAGGAAGAAAGGAAGGAAGGAAGGAAGGAAGGAAGGAAGGAAGGAAGGAAGGAAGGGTTTATTATGGCTTGCAGTTGCAGGGTACTGTACATTGCATGGTGGCTGGAGCTCCAGGAAGCAGCTGGTCATGTTGCATCTGTAGTTAGGAAGTAGAAAGATATACATGTTTGTACTCCTCTCTCTCTCTCTCTCTCTCTCTCTCTCTCTCTCTCTCTCTCTCTCTCTGTCTCCATCTCTCTCTCTCTGTCTCCATCTCTCTCTCTTTCTGTCTGTCTCCATCTCTCTCTCTGTCTGTCTCCATCTCTCTCTGTCTGTGTCTATCTGTCTCTGTCTCTGTCTCTCTGTCTCTGTCTCTCTTTACCCCCAGTTCAGGTATCTGGCCCAGGAAATGGTGACACCAACAGCAGATGGGTCTTATCAGAGAAGCTAATCTAGATAAGCCACTGCTAGCATCCTGAGAAACTGATCTCACAGGCAATTCCAGATCCTGTCTAGCTGATAATTTTAATGTCATAGTCATCCTTTAAATTTTGTAACAGCTGGAACCTAATGGGTGAAGCCCATGTTTTCATAAGTGAGGGAGCTCTGAATTGCTGAATATTTACATCCCATTTTCCATTAAGTCTGGCACATTTGGTTAGTGAGCAGACATGGCTTTGGGAGAACTATACAGCATGGACAGATATTCCTGAGATGGGATATCATGAGTGGAGTGTGTCTGCAAATATGCTGTGTCTCAGCTGCACACAACATTTTTGTAGAATATGCAAAATTGCTTGTCCTCATATAGGTTCTAGGATTCGAACCTGTGTCTTCTACAAGAGTAGCCAGTATTCTTGGCTACTGAGCCATCTCATATAGAGATTAAAGGGAGGATTAGAACCAGACAAGGAGATAAATGTTTATAATTTCCCCCAAGGCCTAGGAATTGAATTCTTCTCTTAATCTTATTTTCACAGGGCACTGTATCAGTTAGCTCCATAGTTCTCAGTGTTGAACTGTTCATAGTACTTCTTACCAACTCCACCTCCATAGTTCCCAAAATGACCAAATGGTTTTGATGGATGAGATGACCAGAGACTGATCTTTGCTACACAGAGACCATATCATGCCTAACACAACTCTACAGAATGAAGTGGTACCTTGCCCAATTTATCAGTGATTAGTGAATATGAAAACGTAAGGCTAGAGAAGAAATCAATAGACTATGAGCTACCATACACCTACTTCTTGTCCCATCTCATGTGTTTCCATAGAGGATGTGGTAGTTTGAATGTAATTGGCTCCCAAACCTCACAGGGAATAAGTATGACCTTTTTGGAAGAAATATGTCACTGGGGCAGTGGGCTTTGAAATTTTCTCTTCTCTGGATACTGCCAAATGTCTCAGTCTCCTTCCTCTTGCCTGAAAGATATTGGAATATTTCTCAACTATTTCTTCAGAACCATACCTGCCTGCATGTCACCATTCTCTCAGTCATAATTATAATGGACTGAACTCCTGAAACTTTATATGAGTCACCCCAATTATTTTTCTTTACAAGAGTTGCCATGGCCATGGTGTCTTTGCAACGATAGAAAACCTAAGACACAGGATGATATCATTCATTATATTTTAGGATATCAGCCCATAGGCTTCCCTTTCCTTTGGAGCAATAGATAAAACAGTCATCCAAGGAAGGGCCTATTTAATATTAAGACAAATATTATGTTCATTTTTCCATGCAAAGCATTTTAACCTGATTACATCATCATGCATGCACCACCAAAGGATTTTATTTATGTTTTGTTGTTTATAGTTTACTTTAATTCCAAAATATCAACAGTGTATTAACTCAGGAGTGTAGGGGGGTCCTGTGCTCTCTTATTTCAGCAATGGTCTAATTAAATAAGAAAGTTAAGCAGTTCCTATGGCTAAGGTAGTAAGTAGCATTTTCCCTAGGAGAAAAATGTCCTGTACATATTGGAAAAGCCAGGATACTGAGGAGCTTAGGGCATTGGGAGGCAGTTTAGGAGTCTACTATTTAATATGTCAATAATTTGGTCTGATTACTTTTAAAGTGTTGTCATCATCCTCTAGAGTAGAGGGAAGAACTTATTCAACCCAATCTACTCTCATCCAGGAGATCAACTGCTTTATACTCCAAAGACAACTAACCTGGCTTCCAGTGGTGTGAATTTCCACTGGTAGATACCCACTGTTGGATGGCAGGAAGATTGTCTTGTTCTCTTCATTTGGCTTGCATGACTTCAGAGTACCAGGGAATATTCTTGATTCTCCATCCACTGTCCCATTCCATCCTAAAAATAATACAGATGAATGCATCGTAGATGGGTGACCCTGTCTCAAAAACAAGAGGAATGGGATCCAAGAAAGCACACTCAGAGTGGACTGCTGCACCTCCTGCACTCAAGGGCACCCGTGTGTATGTGTACACAATGCACATATGTAATAAAGAATGAGTAATAAACACTTATGAAAGATTAAATTGGATGACTGATAATTTTAGCATTAAACAATTTTGGTGCTGAGTGAAAAGGAATCTCCAGAGGAAGTTATTTATGTAATTTAAACAGTTATTTAAGTTAACCAAGGTTCAGCCTGGAGCATAGAAAGATAATATTAATTTATTTGCAGGTAAGATAAATGTTTCACACTGTCACTTACTGGGAAAACTATGGATGCAACAAGTTTACAGGATCTGGGAAGATGAGGTGGCACATGGAATTACGGGAAAAACAAAAACTATAAAAACCTAAGGACCAAATGGAAGACTTGAAAGCAGGGCTTAGGAAGTTAGTCAACTTTCAGGAAGAGTTCAATGCAGATAAGGTTATATTCTTTGGGATGGCCATTGATCTGGGCAGCTGAGGTTCTATCAATCAACAGTGTCCCCATGGTAGAGAATTCCACTAGCCATGGGTTTGGAGGAGTTCAGCATTAAAAAAATACTAGTTCAAATACATATGAGAGATAATGCCTTCTCTATTAGATGTGCATGCACATACGTACATTTATGTACGTGCACAAGACTATGCATGTATGGAGCCTAAAGTCATGTACTGAGAATATGAACTTTGCTACCATCCCGTCTCAGCACATGTGGTAAAGAAATCACTCAAGTTGACTGCTTTTGTGGCTAATAGCCGAACACTTGCTTTTACCTGTGACGAGATTCTTTGACAGCCCCTCTTTTGAACCGATTTCAACTCTTCCACCTCTGCCAATCAAAAAAAGTCAGACCTGAACTCTTTTATACCCTGCAGGGTAGAGAGATGCCTAAATTAAAGAAATATGGTTGCTTTTCCATTTCTTCTCCCTCTTAACGTTTATTATTATTTTTCAATCCCTCCCACCAAAAGTACTAGAGCTTTTTCTCTTATCTCAACCCTTGCCGATACATGCTAAAACTTTGCAGAGATTTTTTAGACTTTAAATTTAATAGCTTGGTTCTGAAATTAAATGTGGCTGTAACTGAAGAGATTCAAAGACAGCCTGTCCTTTATTTCCTCCTTTGGAAAAGGCTGTGTATTACAGGAGACAATTTATTACATGATCTTTTGGGGTAGTTTGTCAGCTTTTGAAATGTGTTCCTTTAGTCTTCTGGAGATAGTTGTAATAGTGGATATAGAATGAACACAGAGCCTCATACTATGAAATGTTCTTGGCATGCATGGCCCTTTTAGGACACCAAAGTTCAGGAAGAAGCCAATAGAAAGACACAGGATGCCCACTGTTTTCTCTGGGGTTTCTGAATGTCCCAGCATCACTGCTGTGTAAGAAAGCCTTATCACTAATGCTTACAAGTGGATTATCTCAAAAATATTAGTTTTGTGGGTACTTTATGGCTTAAAATATTAGAGACTTAATGAGTTTTTCTAGATAAAACGCAAGACTTTGACTTATGAATGGAAGTCATTTGGAATTTTAAGGAAAAAAACCTGAGAGTCCTTTGAGTCCAGTACAGTTTGATTCAATTAACTTGTGAACAAGTTGTGAGATCTGAGCATGTCCTAGGATTACAGGGGTGTGCCACCAGGTCTGGCTGAAGACTGGGTTCTCTAGTTTATTATTATCTATGACAGAAACTGACACTCTGGTTTGAAAATCGTCTTTTTTTTCCAAAGAAGAAGTGCACTTCATAGAAACTTATTAACTGGTTCTTTTTGATCTAGAAAGACATTTCTGTATTCTTTTGATAAAGCTCCCATGGTGGAGTGGCTCATGTAGGGTTTTGTCAATTAAGCATTACAGCCAGTATCACAGCCACCAAAGCCTGGAAACATGAACTTCAATCTGGCCTTACAATGAGTGGGAATGAACTTGGAGGATATTTCATTGCATGCATGTGACTTGATTCTACGTTTTTAAGTCCTCTTTCTCTCTCTCCCTGTCTCTCTCTGTCTCTCTGTCTCTGTCTCTCTTCTCTCTCTCTCTCTCTCTCTCTCTCTCTCTCTCTCTCTCTCTGTGTGTGTGTGTGTGTGTGTGTGTGTGTGTGCATGTCTGTACATGTGTATGAATGTCTGGGTATAGGTTTTATGTGTGTATCGTGCATGTGTATTTGGTTCATATCAGCCTTTGTGTTCAGGCTTGAATATCCATGTGTATATCTAAAAGTCAGAAAAGAGTATTTCTGTCCTGCTGAGACAGGCTCTCTTGGTGAACAGGGAGCTAGGATAGCACCCAGCAAGACCCAGAAATCCTTCCCTTTCTATACCTATAGTCCTAGGTTTCTGGGTACCCAGTTTTTTTTTTTTTAACATGGGTGCTGAGATTTGAACTAAGATCCTCATGATTTTAAGCAAGTGCTTTTACCTACTTGACCAGTTTCCCTAGACTCTATTTGTAATTCTTACAATTAAAATTTTGTACTTTAATATTTCTTCATTTTTAAAAGATTTTATTTTTAATTATGTACATTTGTGTCCATAAGGAGGAATTTTGTGTGCAGGTGAGTGCAGGTATCTGTAGAGGCCAGAAAGAAGCAACAGGTTTCCCTGGAGATGGAGTTACAGGTAGTTGTACTCTATCCACCATGGATGCTAGGAACTGAACTTGGGGTCCCCGCAAGATCTGTAGATGCTTTAACCATTAAATCATCTCTTCATCTCCTCATTTAATATTTTCATTAGTGGCAATCCCCTAATCTAATCAGATGCCAAACTATTGACACTATGATGTCTGTGGGGACAAAAAAAAAAAATCTGGGGGTGGGGTGGGAAGAAGTTGAGAGGAATTGGTATGCAAAATAAGATTGTTTTAAAAATTAAAAAAAAATATTTATGTACTCATTTAGGCAGTACAAATCTGAAATCTCAAATAGTCATTTTTTTTAGGTTTATGAAATGAATGATGTTTTTAAAACCAGCTAGTGATAATTAATATTTTGGAGGCATCATCTTTCTATGCATCATATTGACAGCAGATTACTACGTTGTACCAATTGATTTCAAAGTCAAGACAGTCTTCCTGTTTTAGATGCCTTAGTGCTCAGAAGAAATTAAAGTTAAGTGAAACTAAAATTAATTATAATTTCCTGAGTGCCACTTACCATCACCATAGCATTTTATACATCGGGGGAAAGATTCAGTAGTCAGACAGAGTAGTCGCCTCGCTGTGTCCAAGGCAGCGGCTTTGTGTCAACACAATGGATCAAGCAAGAGTGTCCACAACTCACCCACCAAGATCTTCCCCCAGTTAAAGGATACAAACCTCCAGGTTCTAACATCTTATGTAGCAGCCGGCCTGCATTTCTGGGATCTCCCTAGGCAGTTCTGCCCAGACGTTCTGCCATTGTGTTAGCTGAAGGATGACTTTTCCAAACTCTCAGAGGAATGAAAAAAGTCAAGGAAAATCTTTGTCATAGAAGTTGCTTCCAAACAAAGTTCAGCTGTACATTGGTCCTATGCATATATTTGGGGGAGAGGGAAACATTTAGAACACTTGTGTTTTCCTGGATCATGCTACATCAATATCCATTCATAAAGTTTTCCCTGAGAAGTAGAGGGTACCCTGTACAGGATGCAATGATCTGGATATGGAGCATTTATGGGCAAGGCTGTCTGATTTCTGCCTCGGGAAGACTCTCCTATTCACAACATCTTGAAAGCATTATTCTATCAATAATCTAAGCATACATGGGCCCTTCTCTATCTCTAGGAAGGTGACAAGTGTGCAGGAAATATATTATTTTGCAACTCCCAGGATAACTGTTGTATCCCTACCACTTCATGAGTACTTTCCTTGAGGAAACACACAATGCATCATGTGACATTTAAAATTCAGCCCTTGAATGAAAAATCTGAGCTGTGTCTGTGCCTTAAATGACCCAACGCCTTTTAATATTAAGTCATCCATGCCGTTCTCCTTAAACCATCTGTTATAAAATCAAGTTTTAAAGGTGGTATGTGGGGTCTGACAAGACAGCTCAATGGGTAAGAGAGATCCTGCAGAAGCACGAGGAGCTGAGTTCAAATATTCAGTACCCACATAAAAAATTCCTGAGTGGTTATACATGCTTGTGACTCTAGCCTTGATAGGCAGAGATGGGTGGCTATTAAACACTAAATGGCCAAACAATTTAATTAAAACATCAAACTTCAGATTCAGTGAGAGTTCTTGTCTCAAGGGAATAAGGGTGAGATCAGGAAAGGAATACATCAGACATTCTTCTTTGGTGTCTGCATGCATATACACAAGCACACATAGCTGCACATGAAAGCAGCATACATGTCTTCTCTCTCTCTCTCTCTCTCTCTCTCTCTCTCTCTTTCTCTCTCTCTCTCATATGTATATAAATACATTTTCTTAAAAAGTAGCATGTAGATTGCATCATGATTACAGAGCTTCCTCAACTCTATCAGCATCTCCCTTGCTCCCATCTTCCTCACAGACACACGCTCTATTGTCTGTAAATTTTTAGCAGTTATGCCAGAGTTAAATCACCTAACAGGGACATAAACAATTTCGTCCCATCCTTTATGAATTGAGCTTTACGTCTATACCTTGCTTTAGTGAGGAAAAAATAAAATCAGACAACAGTCATCTCGTTTGTATATATTTGTATAAAGTCTATAACCAGAAGATTAGCTCAGATCCAAGGAAATGTAACCATCAACCCCCAGCTAAACAGTTTCCAAAGACGCTGTTTCAGAACTAGCTCTTAAATGCCCAAGGAGCTCAATCTAACGGCAGAGATATTTGAAATATACACAAACATACAAGCTTTTTAGATAAACACATTTTCGGGGAGCTTTTGATGAAAGTGATAAGTTACATTCTCTAAAGCTACACACACTGTATTTTATTACTCTTTAGCAGACACTTATCAGCTGTAAATGTTGGGTGGTTTAGGCTAGGAATCAACCCTGAGGGAACCCGTGTGGGACTCTGGGACTCACAGTTCTATAGATCAACATAAACCCTAGACTCAATTTTATTTTCATTTATTAAAAAGGTCTGTCGTCCGCTTCTGCAATTTCAAATCCATTAGCTTCCTGCCCCTTTTAAGAAAAAAAAAAAAAAAGGAGGCAACTGCAGATTTTATGGACTGATTGCTGATGGCTATGCTACTGCTATATTGGTTTTGAGTGGAGAGTCCATTACAGACACATTACCCATAAACCATGTTTCCAGCACAACCTGCAGCTTCCATTCTCGCTGGGGAGTGAGTGCAGTGGGCTTGGTCAGAGAGAGGTTGGAGAAAGGGTCAGATCTCTTGGAAAGTAACACAGAGTAGGCACTGATATAAATTACCAACCTTCTTTCTTTTTCCATGTAATTATGTCTCAAATGTGCAGTGGTTGGTTTTCTTAGCCAGCCACCAGATGAACTAGGAAATCATATCGACAGCAGATTAGACTGGGGGTTTTCAACCTTTCTCCCTGCCATGTATACTCAGACAATGTATTTGTCTGTCTTGGAAGTCCCCTGATTCTTGCCACACATATTTAGCAGCTGACTATACCCATTTTTTCCCCAGTCTTCTGTATATGGTGTTTAAACCTTTCTCAACAAATGCACACGGTATTTCCAGAAGCAATGAACAGATGAAAATATGGTTTCATATTTTCCCTCTGTAACTCTAAATTTTGTGGTTTTGGAGAAGAAGAAGAGCAAGAAGAAGGGGAGGAGGAGGAACAGAAGAAGGAGGAGGGAGACATGTCCCAGTGTGATTGGATTGTTTGCTTCTACTTAATAAGGACTCTTTTTATGAAAGGAAACATGAGAAACAATTAGAAAACACACCTGGCGCTCACATCACAGGAAGCCTTCTCTGAGGAGCTCTGGTTTCTCTCATACTTCATTCTTGATAGCTACTAGGTGACCAACAAGGTTGTTAAATGGACTGGACTTTTAAAAAGCATGCTTAAAGTAAAAGACACTTCCTTCCCCTTATTAACACAAAATAGTGTTCACGTAGGCTCAGCCTAAGAAATAATTGAGTTGTTTCTTTACAATGACCTTAATTTACATCGTCTTTCTCTGTTACCTACATACTTGGTATGTATGTTTCAGTGGCAACTTCCTTCTTTGATTTGGTGGTGCTTATTCAAGTGCAGACAACCAAGATGATTCTAGTGTGGTGTTTTGTTTGAATAATACAATTATATATCCAAGTAAAATTTTATTTTTTATTTAGACCATTCACCAGTTAATCAACAATCTATCTGTCTGTCATATATCTTTCTGTCTATTATCTATCTATCTATCTATCTATCTATCTATCTATCTATCTATCATCTATCTATCTATCTATCTATCTACATACCTACCTACCTATCATCTATCATTCATTATAATTATTTTGATAATCTTGATCTGCAGTGAATAAGATCAAGGTTTGAAAAAAAGACTGTCTTTACATCAAGAGCTCTTCTATTTTTGACAAAATACTTGGTCTTCCTTACTCCTTTGGTTTCCTAAGCTACCAAAGGCTTTAAAGCTTTTCAAAGTGGGTTAAATGCTATAATCAATTTTTCTGCATTAGATGTTAATTTAAAATCCCTGTCATGGGAGTTAATGCAACCATTATCACCAGACAGGAATTGTGTTGGATGCTAAAATGACTTCAAAGGTGGATCATTCCCCACCTCCTTACGAAATTTTGTTCCACCTTGATGGCAACCTCCACTGTCAGGCCCCATCAACACAGTTGTCAATCATCAGTCAAGGGTTCCTTGCCAGTAGCATGATGTGCACGTGGGCAGGTCTGCTAACAGAATATGTTAGCAAAGATCTGCTGACCCTGTGATCTCCAAAGATGTTTCAAATTCCATCCCTTGGTGCCATTTGGTAGGATGGTATCGGACTCTGAGCTGAAACCATGGAGCTGTAATGATATTATTCTGCCCTACAGGTGATATCCTTTGAATGCATAATTTGACCAGTTAAAAATTCTGTAAAAGTGACATCCTTTCTCTATTCCTGCACCAAATTTCCAAAACATGTGGTTTCCTGGTCATCTTTCTGACATTTCAAACAATAGCAATAACAAAATACTGCTTGCTTTCTTGGGATGGTTTCTTCCAGAATGGGACAGATGAGATTAGTACCCTTCACATAGCACCAGCAAATCATGGTACGTAGCAGCAGGAAATCTAGTCAAAATGTTTAAAATAGGATGCCTGGAGCCGATACTGTCTGTCATCACATTTCTTATCTTTAAGACCACAAAACCAGGTGGTGAAAACAGAGGCTGTGATTCTCTTCTAGGCAAGGTAGGCAAGAAAACAGGAAAAATTGCATGTTTCCCTTTTAGTTTGTTTTCAGGGACTCCTCTTTTCAGCCAGTGTTTTCCTTACCTTTTCTGGGCTCTAACTGCTGCATAGAAGTTGATCTGTCTTTTGTAGATACCAAAGGCTTTGTCATGGACAATATATACTTAGTTGTGCTTGGCTGCCTTTGTCAACCACTTCTCATTTCTCACACTCTTAAAAGAAGGGTAGGCTGTGTGTGTGTGTGTGTGTGTGTGTGTGTGTGTGTGTGTGTGTGTGTGAGTGTAAGAGAGAGAGAGGAGACAGAGACAGACAGAGACAGAGAGACATACACAGAGAAAGTCCTTCTGGACAATGGACATGATGATCCCACTTAAGCACACAAATCACGTGACTGTCTTGGTTTTCAACCCTGTTATTGACAAAGCAATCATCTTTTAAAACATCATGTTGAAAGCACTCCTTGGGGTTCTTGAGAAGAATCATTTGGGAGCATGTTAAACTACTATCATCATCAGCCTTGGATTGTGACCATACATTGTGCACAGTCATAGAATCTCAAATTTGAAAAGGATGCCCCTTTCTAGTGTCCGTGTTAGCTCTGCGGCCAAAGTTGTGCTATTTGAACCATGCTGCAGGGGTGACTGATGCCTGTCCAAGCAGTCAGAGCATCAAGGAGTTCAAAATGGCCTCCTATATTTCTCCCAGAACCTCTTTATTCTCTAGGTAAGGTACTATATCACTTGAAGTTTCATGGCTTGCACACATTCACCTGGTAGGTGAAGTAATAAAGTGAAGCAATCTGGGTCTCTCTCCACAGTTTTCATGGGCATCCTTTATTGCATAGCTTCAGCCACCTTCAGAAAATTGACAGAGCATACATGAGTAGCAGCATCCTGGTAGCTCACAAATACATTCACCATTAAACACTGCAGTAACACCATCTGCCTTATATTGCTTCGTTTGAGCTTGAATCACTTGTAACTCCATCACACTCAACTAGAAGACAGCCCCAGCATATGGATGGACATGGTGGGGAGACAGCCATTTATCACTCTCAGTGGTTTCCTTCAAGACATGGAGCTGATGCTTCAGTCTCCTCTTGTTTGTTTATTGGCTTTTTCTAAGGAAACGTAGATATGTGTTCTTTCTAGAGAGAAGAAGCATGTTGGGTAGGAGAGGCTGAGACGGAAATAGGAGGGGGAAAGGGAGACCCTGAAAGCCATCCTACTTCAACATCCTTTCTGGCTCCTTGGCAATGCTGCCGCCACCACAGATTGCTTAGCACATAATTAGCTTGGATCTTGGAAGCCCATGTTTGTAGGTCTCACTTAGCACATTTCCTGAGTATTACTAAACATTTCAAGCCAAAATGGAGGGAAAGCAGGGTAAAGTGATTTCCATTGGCAAGAAGGTTCATGTTTCTTCTGTCCTAGAAAACAAAAGAGGAGAAAAATAAAATGGAAATTATTAGGCCCATGTTGCCCGACTCCTTTCTTATCCTACTTCAAATAAAACCCAATGATGTAAAATGTTGCTTCTCTTCTCACTCTGCAGTCCATCAGCTTGAAGTAGGCATGTTTTCTTACTTTTATTTTATTTTTTTTAAATAGCTACGTATTAAAAGTGAACCCGTCTTTGCCAGCTTTGGATAAAAGGCTATTTATTTTCAACCAATTTGATAGCTGCAGTTTTCAGTAATTGAATTTTCTGTGGTCAGAAAAGCAGTAATCTTAGAAACCAAATAAATATTTTTTAATAAAACGGAACACTGAGAAACCCTATAATAATGTCAAAAATGTAGCCACTTATGGATGGATAAATATTTTAAGAAATTTACATTTCACCCAAAGCTGTATGCTTCGAGCTTCCCCAGAGATTCTGAGGAGCGTAACATTTTGCTTTGGGAATGGAACAATGCGAGGCTTAGATGAAAACTATACAGGCCTTATAGAAACTTTCCAGCTGATAGAGTGGTGCACACTGAGCTTCGTCAGTGCCTCTACTGATGAGTGCAAAGAAAGATTTCTGTATTTTGGTGCTACTGTCATTGGGAGCTCGATGATTCTTGTGGTGGTGCTAAGTGGGATGCCTCATAGCAGCATCTATATGCTGGTAGATAGGACAAGTAGAAGTCACTGTAGCAACAAGCTCCATCAGTTGTAACAATCAAATACATGACCAGTCATTCCCAGGAATCTCTTGGTTGGGTGCTGTAATCAATGTAACTGGGTTAAAAGATGCCCTCAAGCCTGGTAAAAAGAAAGTATTTCTGGGTGCATCCTTACTATATTTCATTGGAAGTAATGGAAATCAAGAGAATGTTTCCTCAGTGTCAGCATGAATAAGAAGGCAGCTTTTTCAGACCCTAACATCTGTCCAGTTCTCAGACTCAAGCTGATTCATTCCAGTGGCTTTCCTGACCCTTAAGATTTTGCCAGTAAACCTTGGACTTTCTGGCCCTTGTGACCATTTCTGGTTATCCCCATACTTAGTCTCTTCTTAAATATCTATGTGTATACTATTGGTTCTCTCCTCAGTATAACCTTGCCACAACACAGGTGTGTTTTAGTTACTTTTCTACTGCTGAGATAGAATGCCCCAATGATAAGCAATTTAAGGAAGAAAGGACTTATTTGGGTCTATAGTTCCAGAGTACTGGGAAGGCATTAGAGTACTGGGAAGGATGAGGCCAGGATGGCATCGGGAAGCAGGCTGACTGTTACAGCAGGTTCTTCCCCGCCGGCCTCCCGGTCCTGCCGCCATGGTCCCACCACCACGTGAGCCCCAAATAACACTCAGAGACTCCGTATTTGATACAATCCTGTTGGCCAGTTACCATTATTGTTTATGGGCTAGCTCTGCCTTAATTATTAACCCATTTCTACTTATCTAAGTATTTCCACGTGGTTATCTTATCTGGGAGCCGCAGCCAGCATCTTCTTTCTTTCAGGTCTACATCTCAACTCCTCCCTACTACTTCCTCTTTCCTCCTTCTAGTCTCCTAGCCCCACCTATCTAGTTTTCTATTGGCCAACAGGGCTTTATTAACCAGTATGAGAAACATATACAGAATAACATCTCCCATCAGCTGACCAAATCCCATCCACACACAGAAGGCAGAAAGAAAGCACAGGAAGTGGAAAGCCTCAATGTCTGCCAGAGTCACACACTTCCTCCAGCATGGCTCCACTTCCCAAAGGTTCCAAGACCTTCCCAAACAGTGCCATGAACCAGGGACCAAGGTGTCAAAAATATGAACTGATGGTGAGTGGTAGCGGGTAGGGAAGCATATTTCATTTTCAAAACACAAGTTACAAAATCACCCCAGCATGGAACCTCATGCAGGATTAAGTAAGTGATTTGGTACACACACTGTCTCCAATGTTATTTTTGATAGTTTCTTTTTCATGCAGTATCTTGTATTATACTAAGGGAAACATCTTAAGTGACTATGCTGAGGAGGTGAATAGAATAGAGTTACTTACACAGGTCAGATGCATGTGTCTGTTGGGGGACATAAAGACCAACATTGCAGAGGGAATTCTGTTTTAGGCTTATCCTTAGGTTATTTTCCTAATTCTTGATTGCCAGATTGACATTTGGCTATATAAATATATGTTAAATTAAACTCTTGATATTAAAAATCTACTTACAGATGACATACATGTTGATTTTGACTTTTCTATGTGGTGCAAAATGTTTTATAATGAGAAAGAATAAAAAGGGATGAGAATAGTCACATGTCAGCGCTCAGATACAAATTGCACACAAGAAACATGTTGCAAGTGGCACTATGGAGATGTATTATGTTTTGGACCTTACGCTAGAGAACAACATCACAGTAGAAGAATTCTTGCTCCTTATGCAGACTGGAGTGATGTTAATTTAGCAGCATCATAAAATTGGACAATCCCTGATCTTTGAAAAGTATCAATTTGAGAATACATGCTTCTTTTTTACTTTTTTTCCCCCTTAACTCTATCTATACCCACTGTATAGACTGGAAATGGAAGGTTTAAGAAGTGTAAACATTTCCACGATAGCTCTCAAAGAACCGAAAAGAAACCCTTTATTCATGTTATGTGGACATGGGGATGGACCCATGTAACAGGGACATGATTCACTTGCTGGTCATGTTCTAGTTTTATGCTGTTTTGTGAGAGTCTTCCCTGGTCTTACTTATAGAGATATGGTTGAACACTTACTTTACAGGAGCAGGGATGACTCAAAGGCAGCTGCCATCTCAAATATGGGTGATGACTCAGGAAGGATGTATCCTTGGAGCTCCTCCATGCTGGAGGAGAAGTCTCCCCAGCTGCTTCAGTAACTTGGGGAGGGACCATATGGACCCTGACAGATTTTAGGGATTTCCTGAGACTTGGTAGTTGTTCAATTTCTGAGTCTAATGATTCTCGTTCACTTCTCATAGAAAGGGGATGTTTCAGTTCACAGGAAATTGCATTACATCATCAGGAATTCTTAGTTCTAGAGTGAGTTCAATCTAGGATTTAGACTCTGGCATAAAGTTGCTTAGTTTTGACTTCTTCTCTACCCAGTCTGTGAATGTAAGCTACTTTCATATTTGTAAATCCGTATGAATAGTGCATGCTTCTCTATGAAAAAAAAAACTGTCTTTTTCTTTGATCCTCATTTCTTTACCACACCCCATTGTTTAGTAAATTATATGCCAGCATAAACTGGTAAATTTGATGAGTTTGATGAGTTAAGGAAAGCAGGTAAGCATGGAACTAGGAGTTAGGAGGTCACAGAAAAAAAACCGAATGGCATATGAGTTTCTTCTATGTAGAAGGCAAATGGGCAAAGCAGCAAATTTCTACAGTTATTCCCATCTATGTTGTTACTCATGGGAGCAATGTCAGGATACTGAGATATGGATTAGCCTTAAGCCATGAAAAGTCCCTCCAGAAATAGACTGCAAGACTGAGGGCACTGAGGAAACAAGGCTGACCCCACTCTGATGGTGTAGAAGTGACTCTAGCAATGCTCAGCTATTTTCCAAGGTAATAGGAATGATGCCTGTAGAATAGCACTGTTGTACTTTGAATTCAAAATGCTCTTAAGGGCTCATATATTCAACACTTGGCCCAGAGCTGATGGTTCTGTTTGGGAAGGCTGCATAACACTTAGTGGTTGGAGCCTCCTTGGAGGAAGTAGTTCACTAGGATCACCCTGGGATTCTTTTAGCCCTGATCTACCTCTTGTCCTCAGGCTACTTCTGGTTGCAGATGCTGTGTAACCAGCAGCCCCCGCCACCTCTCTTGCCATGCCTTCACCGTCATGATGGACTGTAACCCCAAACAAGCTCTTTCTTAAGTTGCTTCTTGTCAGTTATTTGATCATGGCAACAAGAAAAGTAACTAACACAGAAAATCAAGACTTAAAAAAAAAAGTTCTAGCCCAGGCCAAACATAGATTCTGTTAGAGTCATATCTGACAATGATTCTATTGTCTTCTGTCACTACAGACTTGGTTAGATCCAAAGGCACCATTGTCAATGGCTGACCTTGGTGTGTGTTTTTAATCTTTAACAACATTTTCCATGCAATATTCATTTGAAATCCACATGCCCTAATTTCATATGTCACAATTTTAAACCCATATATTTTATTTTTTTTAAATCTCTCAATGATTACTTCCTTGGTGTTTCTGGAACTTTCCCAGAGGCAGTGGGCACCATTTCAGAATAACTCCAAATGCGGTCCATTTGTGGGGGAAAGGGGAAGGCATAGTCCCATTTTTATTAGTGGATCCAGACCTATCCGTTGGCCTGGAAAGTTCTTTTATCCTTCTGCATATGCATTTATTTTTGCTGATTCGAATCATTATTCAGTTAAATTAGTCCCAGTTTAGTAATAACGACCTCCCTCTAGCTTGTCCCTTTAATGTTAGTGAAAACTAAAACCCAGGTGGTTTTCAACATGACACTCGCTGGAAATCAGTTATGAAATTACCTGTTTATTAATGACGTGTCAGGAGACTGACATGCTAACTGCAGGCACCGGCTGGGGTAGTGCTAATATAGAAATAACAAGGCCATATTATGTGCAATATGTATTCTGTGGAACTGTTACTTTCAATCCCCAGGGACACCTCTGAAATCCAGATGTTTCATCTCATGATTTTAATCCCAGAGAGTGAAGATTTTAAAGAGAATTCAAGTCCATTTAACGTTGTTGCTTGGCCACACTTCCTCACTGGGGAACTCCATGGAGTAGACATTTGCTCTCATATATTCAGAGGGTTCTGGTTATATTAAATAATTATCTGAAGTGGGAGAAATCACTTTGCAATCCAAAAGTGGATTGAAAGCATGACCCTAAGATGTACATTGAAGGCCCATCTATTGATTATATCAGTGACACTTTCCAGATATGAGGGCTGCAGAACAAAACTAGGGAATAAAAGGGTAGTTTTTACTAAAACTAAGGAATTTTTACAGGAAGGTATTACATTTTTATCATAAAGAGCCGTGGCCACAAAACTATAAATAACACACTAGACGGAGTGACGCAGACTGTGCTTTTTTTTTTTTTCTTTTTTTTCTTTAAGCAGACAAACATGTGTCACAAAGTTGATGTTAGCGACAGGTAAAATAAACCAGTGGTTCTTGCAACTTGGGTGGGGAGGGTGTTCTTTTCCCCTCTTTTTCTTGATCCTTGGAGTGTGTTATAAACTAGCTCCTACAGTGGATTGAGTGGAGAGAATCTAATCATCTGATGGTTTGGTTTATGCAAACGAACTCCAAATTGAGTCATTTGTCTACAGATACTGCCTCTAGCACAGTGAATCTCAGGAGCCAATCAGCATAGATGAGCGTGTGGGTCATAATGCCCCCTTTTCTCTCTCTTTATGTAAATGCATCAATCTTTCCTCAGACATCTCTCACAGCCTGGAGGACAGACAGCAGCAGCCAGCAACTTTCAAGTCTGAGTGTGAAAAGCCTCAGAATCTGTAGAAGTCTACATTAAATCACTTTTGGACCCCAATAATCTGAACTCTCTTACAAAACAGTGAGAGACTTGAGAACAAACAAAGGAAGGGAAAATATTGTTTTTCCCACTCAACTTGAGTTTGAGATAATATTCTGTCAATTTCTACCCTTTGAAGAAATCTTTCTCTTTGCATGGAATAGATGTCTGCATTCCTCACTGGTGTGGGAAGAAGTGTAGTAGATGTGGCTGTGTGGACAATCTGTCTGTGAAATTAATGAAGCTTTTTTTTTGGCATTTGTGTTCAAAGAATGAGGCAATTGAGTTGTCCACTGCTGGCTATCTGGAGTTTAATTCTAAAGACGTATTGACACGGTTCAAGTTTCCACTCTCACGTTCCTCGTCCTTCCTTATATCCTCCTTCTAATGTGCTTTTGATGTTTCACTTATGTTTTTCTAGAATATTCCCTTCTTTCTGTCCTAGGTGTGATCACCTTTTACATTTATGTTTACCCAGCATCTGACCCTCAAACTAAACTTAGTTGTTTGTTTTTAATTTTCATTTTACTTATCACTTATTTATTTGTATCTCTATTTTAAACAGCATTTCCCTCTTCAGTCAAGGCTGGCTTTGAAATCATGACAATCCTCCTGCCTTAGTATTTTCAAATGCTTAGATTACAGGAGTGGCTGACTCATCACCTTGAGCTCAGTAATTTAATATTTGTGTGTGTGTGTGTGTGTGTGTGTGTGTTTGTATATGTGTACTATGTATGTGCTAACTGTGTGTGCATGTGTACTATATATGGCTCATCTGGGAAGGCAGAAGAGAATTTTGGATCGTTTATAGCTGGAATTAAATAATTATAGACAATTGTGAGCTACCCAGTTTGTGTGTCAGGAACTGAACTTGGATCCTCTGGAAGAGAAGCAAGTGCTCTTAACTGCTGAGCCATCTCCCCAGCTAGTCAGTGCTCAATTTAGTCTTAATGTGTTATCACAGTGCCTTGAAGATAAACATCAGGTCTGTATTCAAAGCTAATATTGCAAGAACCATACAATATTCCATGACAGTTGGGAGCTGACAATTCCTTTTCTTGGGTAGTTTCTCATTTGATGTGCCCTATAGCTTTTGAAGACAGTTTCAATGTATTATATAATCCTGATTTCCCAGATGGTCATTGACTCTCAGAGAAGTAATGCAATGTATTTACACCTTATTGAATCAGGAGCTGAAGAAAGTTCTTCCTACCACTCTGCACTGCCGGGTCTATAGAAAACACACTACCTTCACTACCAGAGAGGGTAAAAAATAAGACTTCAGATAGAGGGGTGCTGCAATAAAAATAAAATTACAATCCCGGATATTAAAAGTCCAGTTCTTAAGAGGAAAGGCCAGGCCTTAATAAGAAAGTGTTTTGATTTTTAAAATCCATATTCTCATTCTTGAAAATACTTTTTCAATTTGGACTCAATTTAGTGGGAACCCCCAAGGACGATAAGTCCTCAAATAGAGGGAAAAAAAATCAATTTCCCAAGAGGCAGTAGTGATTTGAAATATTTGTTGGAGCCTAAGGGATGTATGAAATCTACATGGCTATTTACATAAATTTCTTGTAATTTCTATCACAAATATACCCTTGCTGTTCTCCCAAATCTTTATTTAATAATGATCATAATAAAATTAAGTTTATCTCCACTGCCTTGCCTTGGTGCCAAGCAGCCAAAGTCAGCAACCCATTTTTTTTTTCAAGATTCTTTTTTGGTAAAAGTTCCAGAATAGAAAGAACACATGACCATGGGATGTTATATTCCTGTGATCTTAAAGCTTCAATTCCCACACAGTAACATTATTTGAAAGTAGATAATTATCACTAGCCTGAGGCCATTTTTCTCCACTAAGACAAGTCTTGTCTTGTAGTGCCCTTCATTTGCGGGCTTTAGAAGTCCTGCAGACAGAAGCACATGTTTTAGAACATTGTCGTACTTGGTAGTTAATTTCCAAAGAGAAGTCCCCTGTTACCCCCAATACTGTAGTTTAAATTTGAAAGCTGGAAGAGATTATAAAATCGGTGTAGTTTGAGGACTGCTTAATCTGCAGGTTCATGCTTATGGTGATGTGAGGGGAACTCCGGGCAAAAAACATAAAATAAGAGAATTCAATGCCCTGTGTTGAATGTCCTTACCAAAGGAAGGGGATGGATGGAATACAATGTCTTCTTTTATTAGATGAAAAATTTGGTGTATTTGTGCTATGAATGTAGGCTTCTGTTTTTCTGCCATAGATGCCTGGTTAGAACATGATCCAATTAACTTAAGAAAACAAAAACAAAACTGAAAATAACAACAACTATATTCCTAAGATTTCCACTCTGCCTTCTCTATTGAAACCAAATCTCCAAATCCTTGTTTATTTTTCTAGAGAGAAAAAAGAAAGAAAGGAGGAAGAGAAAAAGGAAGGAGAGAAAGAAAGAAAGAAAGAAAGAAAGAAAGAAAGAAAGAAAGAAAGAAAAGGAGGAAAGAAGGGAGGGAGGAAGGAAGGAAGATATAGATTTTGGTAAATATTCATCAAGTTCTTACCCTCCACGCAAGTTTGAACTAATACATTTAAATGTAGCTATTTTTCTACTTTCAATTTTTCTTCTGAATGCGCCCCTTTCTGTTTGCATTCAGATCTTGCTGTCCACTGATCAGCAGTCACAATAACTTCTGAAATGGTCATTTCACCATCCTTATGGCTCGCAAATTATCAATGAATAAAATTTACATGAACATTTAATGTAAACATCATATAAACACTATAAAATATGAATAGTACAGATAGATAAGAAACATATAGACAAAAAAATTGGTAGTTGTTTCTCGGGATTCTTAGATATAGACTTTGGAGTACTGATATGTCATTTAACAAACATCAAACCCAGAACCAATCTGATCTCTTAGGCTGCATTTCCCATCTCACAATTATACTAACTGTGTGATTGAAGGCCTGGCAGATGGGTAGCTTGACATTATCCCATTTTCCTTAACCCAGAAGGATCTCACTTATTCTTTATTATCTTTCTATGTCAAGGTAAATTAACAAATTCCTGTCTCTCTTGCATATTCACATGTCCATTTTCCTTTCTTGCATGGGTGGTGTTCACATGTGCCATTGCAAGCATCCTCATATATATATATGGAAGCAGAGGGTACCTAGAATCTTCCTCAGTCTCTCTCCACTTTTTTTTTTTTTTTGAGGCAGTGTCTCTCACTACAAATTGGGCTTGCTGGTTTGCTTAAGCAGGCTAGACATTAAAACCTATGGGTTCCCTTAGCACAGAGGCCACAGGCCACTGCCACCATGGCCAAATTTTGTCATGGTTGGTAGGGGCCCAAAATCCATACTCCAGCCCTCATGCTCACACAAGTATTTTGTCCCCTGAGCCATCACTCTGGCTCACAGTTCCACTTTTATTAGTTCTATTGGTGAGATATGAATGTGTAACTTTTAGAATAAAATGAAAATGTTGGAGTCTTCTTGAGAATCCATTATGATTTTCAACAGGGTGGTAGCCAGGAAGAAAGTCAGGTGTGAACTATTTTGAGTGTGCCTGTCAACACAGGGGTCATGGCTATGGTGATTGTTCTGGAATAAAAGAAAGTTGTGGTGTTTTTTTTTTTAATTTAATAAATTTTTTCTTATTTTACATATCAATCCAAGTACCTTCCCCCTTCCATACTCCCTACAGACCCCCTCCATTCCTTCCCCCATCCATTCCCCAGGGACGTTGAGGCCTTCTATGAGGTATCATCAAAACCTGTCAAGTTATTTGGGGTAGGGACTAGGCCCTCCCCCGTGTCTCTAGGCTAAGGGAGTATCTCTCCATGGGGAATGGAAGTCTATTGGTGAACTAGGGATACATCCTGGTTTCATTGTCTGAGGTTTTTATTCGGATTAGTGTGGGTTTGGAACTGAAATAGTCTGATATCCAGGCTGGCTCCAGGCAACGGTGAGTACTACATCCAAGTCCTAGACTTCAGATTTGCCACTTTCTCCATGTTTATCTGTTATGGCTCCTTTTTGGACTTCCAAAGTTTATTTCTACCATGCCAAATGGCTGTGTTAGTGACATACATCACAGACATGTTGTGCATGCCCATTTTTCTATAAATTAATTCTTCTAGGTGTTTATTTGAGATGGAATGATTTCACTGCAGAGTTTGTTTGTTCACTGTTTTTATATTTATTTTGCTCAGATGTTTGGGCATTTTATATATCAGGTCATCTTGAATAACACTTTTTCATTCTCTTTCTTCTCTACAAATCTCCTGCCAAGTCATCAAGCCACTCCTCAGTGCCCGTGCCTGAATTGCCAACTCCTGCATTGTGTCCAGTAGGCTAAGATACACACTTTGGTAAATCATAGCACACACAGCTGAGTGCCATGGACATGGACGTGTGACAGTCCCTCAGTACTGATGTGATACCAGTGTCTGTCAGAGCATACCTTTCCATGCTCGACTCTGAGGCTCACTATCTTTGTGCTTTGTACCTTTGGTAATAGAACTTCAGACAGTTGAGGAGAAGAGAGCAATGAGAGACTTCACCCTCACATAGAACATTGCTAGGATCTAGTCTCCAGCCCCTGCTGGGATGCAAGGACTATGAATATAGCCTTAAGGATATGTTATTCCCAAAGCAAGGCTGCTTCTTCTGCCTTGGAAAGTGGTCCTGGGTTCCATGAAATCTCTCACAGTCTTTGCCATTGACTACTTCGAAGAAGTGTTGGTCTTTGACCCCTCTGACAGAAACTCTAGGTATCTCCCTGGTGGATTGAACTCTGATCTTATTCTCTGCTCAGTGTTCTTATCAGTGAGGGCTAGGTCTCAGTGTCATCCCTGACTGAGTCACTGAAATCAGTTGGATGAGACTCATGAGTTAGCTTAAACAATGAGGGGCTGTCTCTGAAATTGAGGTCAAGGTGAGTTTTAACCAAAATGGACGAGGCAAAGTTGCAAAGCACAGTTCATAGAGGTAACTTTTCTCAAGACCTGCTGGCTTGAGGCATGTAATGCTGAAGCTGTCGTCCCCATCATGTGACTCAATCCTGGGTCATTGTTACCTTTGTTCTCCTCTCTTCTGTTAACCGAATGGCTTTCTCTGCTTAGAAACCGTGATCCCACTCATATGAATGTCCTGTAATAGATCCATGAACTTTCCTATAGTAAGGACCTAGTGAAGGATTCATCCAATTGCTTCAAGGATTTAGAACTGATCTAAGCAGGAGCCTGGCTGATAGTGTGACTAGGCTTCATGACATAGACCCTTTCTTAAGTATTTCAACTTTATATTATAAATTATCCAAACTACCTCTAAGCATGCATTTGCCATGAGATGTGACCAATGACCAAGAGCTTCCTGCTGGACTGAGATAATATAGAAGCCCCTGCTAGGTAGCTCACAAGGAAGACCTCATTGGCACCATGACAGCATACCAAAAAATATTTGAGTCCAACCAGAAACTATTTTATTTGAGTTCAGAAGACTCAGACACAGCTGCTTGGGATTTTGCTGTCAGATTTTTACCTACCCCAGATGCTACTGCAAACGGTTTGCAATTCATTTGAGGATGGATTCTTTATATATGCCCTGAGGTATACATAGCATTTAGTTGGAGAACCATCAAGTAAAGACCTCTGCAAGCCACTGCTTTAATAAAGCAACTGACTCTGTGGCTTTGCCCAGTGTGGATGTTGATGCACAGATACTCCTGTATTAAAAGTTCATTTTTGTCGCATTTCTAGTGAAGCAACCTTGACTGACTGGCCTGATTGTGTTAAGGGTGGGCAGTTCTGACTCAAATGAGTTTAGGAAACAAAATAATCTCAAAAAATGATGTCCAATAATTCAGGGGGGGGGCTAGGGTTGAAAAGCTTGGTGGCAAGAAAGTGTTTCCTTTATTTCTTTTTGCGTATGTATGTGCATGTTGGTGAGTGCATACATGTGTGCTTGTGATCCCCCCCCCCTCTGTAAAGGTCAGAGGACATCTTCTCAGTTGACGCTGCTCAGGCACTTGTACCTTCTGTATAGAACTGGATCTGTCACTGTCTGTGGAACCCTTCAGAGGTCAGGACGTCTGGTCAGAAAACTCCAGGGATCTGTGTATATCTGCCTCCTTAGAGCTGGGATAACCGGGACTCACCATCACATCTGCTATCTTTTTATAACTTATCTCCTGGGAATGGAACTCTCAGGTCTTCTTGCTAAAAAGACAAGCATTTTCCCAACTGCATACTTTCCTAGCCCAGGTTACCTTACTTAAAAAAAAATGTTTTTTGAAAATTTCATATACCAGCAATGTATTTTCATTATATCCATTCTTCCTTCCCTCTCTAAGTGCCTCCCTCCCCAGATATCCCTAACACCTTACACACACACACACAGACACACACAGACACACACACACACACACACACACACACACACACACACACACACACACACACACACACACCACACCACACATACTAATTATTGAGTCTTACTAATGTTGCCTTTATCAACTTCAATGCTTGGCTGTCATAGTCATGGGTCCAAGTTTCTCTTCTTGTTGAAAAAAATGATTAGAGAAAGGAAAGGAGGACAAAATGAAGGGAAGAAGAAGAGAGGAAAAGAGGGCCAAGGAGAAAGAATTCAGGAGGGAGGGGAATTCCTGTTCTCTTCCAAATCTATTTATGTGTATCATGTCTGATGATGGGAGGGGGTATCGCAAAAAGTGCAGTAATTTAACTCCTACCCCATCCCCTGAGAAGGAAGCTTACAACACTCATCACTATCACACTAGGTAAAGACATCTTTAAGTTCTGAAAAGAAACATCTCTTTCCAGAAACAAGTATGTATGTATGTATATATATATATATATATATATATATATATATATATATATATATATATATATCTCCTCTGGGACTTGGTTGAAGATCCAGGACACCATTTTTCAATCTCTTGGGGGCACTTTTGCCAATCAGGCCACAGAGAAAAATGGCAGACAGTGGTGTTACTTGCATACAGGATGGCAAAGAAGATTACTTGCCGTATGGCCCTACTCCGTACAGGCTTTGCAATTGCTTCTTATGAACAAAAACTGCCTGTATCACAGTACAAAGGGGGAGGAGGCTGGAAAAAAACTAGCAAAGGGGATTTTTTTTTTTAGAGAGAGAGAGAGAGCCAGGCTGGCACCAAAAATATAATTTAGTGTGCAGGTATTTGATTTGATAGAAAACCTGCATTGATTTAAAAAAAAAAAAATTAGGTTCTTGACAAGGTTGTAATTCATTGAGAGGGGCCAAGCCTGCAGCTTAAGTTTGACATCCCCCCTCCAACCTAAACCATAACTGGTTTTAGGTGATCCCCTGTGAGGGTAGCATGTTGCAGCTGGCAAAAAAATAAACAGTCCAGAGCTCCCGTGTTAACCTCTCTCTCTCTCTCTCCCTCCCACCCTCCCTCTCACCCCCACCCCCTCTCTGATTTATGCCAGGAGCTAAGGGAAACAGTTACATATTTGTGAGCACAGTTTTGTTTGGGTTTTTTAGCTTGTGGGGATCCATGTCCTGCTGAGAGAGGGAACCAAACCTGTAGGACAAACAGTAGCAAGCATCAGGCAGTGAGGAAGGGAAGACTCAGAAGCTGGGAGGGGAGACTCACCAGGCATCATTCACACTCTCCCCTGCTCTTTCTTCTCCACCCCAAGCCATTTGAGGCTGCTTTCAGGTTGACTTCAAGGAGAGGCTGACTTAGGTTCCCCAAGGGGCATCATTCCTTTTTAACAGCTCACTAGACTGACTTTTCATCAATGAATGCCAATTAACAGATAGGAGCATGAAGAAAGAGTGTGCCTTTTCTTTTTTCTGAATAAGATCAATAGCTTGTAGCCTAGCTAAGCCTCATGTTTCTTGAAAAAAACATTATAGAGATCTTTCTCAAAGAGCACGTAGCCCAACTTTTTTTTCTTAGCTGACTGCAGCCATGGTTTACCACCCATACACTTGCCAGAACCTCTAAATTACTGACGTTATGACATCATCCTTCCTTGTGTATGTTCTTGTCACATTGCATAAATACGCCCTTGCCAGCTTGCTTCTTTAATCTTTTCTGTCCACAGCGTCTATCACAGGATGACTTCAGGAGACAGATGATTCCACAATCATGAACAGAATCATTTGAATTGCCTCTGGTCTCCATGACAACATGAAAATATAAATGACTACAGCATTAAAGAGGGTGAAAGAAAACAACACCATCCCAGTGGCATAAAAAAAAAAAGTGTGGCTAATTCAATACTTAGATCAGGTTTTTATGTCTTCTTACCAGTGTGTTACCACATGTATACGATGCCTTTTAAAATACACACAGAGAAAGAAGTGGGCATACTTTCTTCCTCAGTCCCATTTGTCTCCTTTTCAGTAATTCACAATCACTGATTCACCAGTCTCTGGACAGGCAATGGTGCAGGAGCAGCAGCACCAGCAGGGACGCCTGTGAACTCGAGTATAATAAAATTCTAGTATAACAGTGTGTTGAATGTTTACTTTGGCTAGGCTGCCCTCCCAAATCCCCCTTTCAACTAATATTTTAAAATGTGGAAAGACATTAAAATGGAGATAAATTCAAGGCTCTTTCTGAAAACGAGCACCTCTTACACTGGGAATTCTGGGCTCTATCTGCTCTGTTCCTTTGAAATCTCTTCATTTTTATATTTATTGTGGACAGGGAGTTCAAGCCACTGCCTGACTTTTTTTTTTTCTTCATTCTGCTGAAGTGAGAAAGAAGGGGGGAGGGTCAGGTATCTTGTTCTCACCACTATTTTCTCACAGCAGACGTTTAGACTTTGTATTATGGAAAATGAATGAAGGGACATTTATCATAGGTGCCTCATGGAGTAACAGAATTAAAACCCCAATTTCTGGAACCAAGCAGTGTTGGAAATGCTAGTCTGATGAGTGAGGTGCAGACGCTTTGTGTGGCTAGTCTCTATTTCTCTCTGTGTAAAAGAGATCGCAAGTGAAGGAAAGAAAGGAAGACATCAGGGAAAATGAGGTCTCTTGTTATTAGAAGAGCAGACTCTTAGCGGAAGAAAGGCTGACATCATAAGGTCATGAGTGTAACTGAAGAGGGGGATTATGATGGCAGGTGAAAGCAGAAATCGAGGAAAATGTGTTGTTGGTGGCAAAGGGAGATGTTCATGGACTGAGGAGTTAGGGCGTTAAACGTTTCATTATATGATTAATAAGTGGCCAGTAAGTAGGAGCAGTGGTTTATTATTGTTAGTAGTAGTATTGCCAAAGTTGTGTGTGGTGTTGTGTGTATAGTATATGTATATGTTCATGTGCATTTGTATGTGTGGATGTTCATGAAGGTGTAATTACATACTTGTCGAGAAGAAGACAGGATCTTGTGTCTTCTTAGTCACTCCCTATTTTATTTTGTTGAGACAAACTCTCTCATGGAGTCTAGCTCTCACCAATTCAGCTGTATTGAATTTAAAAAAATCTATGTATTTGGAACATAGAACAATATTTATTTATTGTTTGCTGTGTGTGTAATTATTGGAAAGTAGACAACATTAAAGGGCCAAATAAAATGATCTGGAGCTAGGTTTCTACTTTCCCACTTACTTGCCTAACTTTGTGAACATTCTCTTGATTAACGTTTAGTGGATGTGTTCACTGGCTATTCAATGGTGAGGAAACATAATTTTTAGTCTAACTGAGTTTGCAATGTTGTTGGTTGAGTTTGGAGAAAGAATAAGCAACACTTGGATACACGGCTGATAATGGTGTGAGAGTATTTCCTGGAAAGACATACCATGTCCACACAGCAAATAACATAGCAGACACAGCATATGCACTAACCCCCTCTTTATCCCTTTACTTACTTCCTGTCATTTCAATCTCCTGAAACTAAGGTAAAAACTTTTGAGTGAAAAACCCCAGAACAAAATAATGTGTAGGTTTTAAACCCTGCACTTATCTGAGTACTATGGCTAAAATATCACACATTTTGCTCTACCCTTCCCCATGTAGGAATCAGACATTTGCCCAGTATATACACACTGTATACGCTGCATGCCTATTGGTCTTTTGTTAACTGTCTCACTCACCAGATCAAATCTCATGGCATTGCAGACACTGTTTGACACAATGGTCTCAAAGCATGTGAGCCACGTTACTGGACATTTAGATGGCTCAGAAGAGAGCTGCAGGTGCCAACCTTAGGTGAAACAAAGGTCAAAGACCAGAACTTAAAAAGAAATGAAAAGCAGCAAGTACCTCAACAAAAGTTAGGCCACTGAATTGAAGAACTTAGCTGAAAGTGGAATCGAATGATAGGCATCCATATGGTCTTTGACCTCTGGCATTCATTGGTGATCTAAGACTCTATATCTTTCAGATTTAGGAAAGACAAGTCAGTCACCTCCTACCTGGAGCTTATCTATAAACCCAGGACACTGAAAGGTGTGAAGATGTCAGATATGCCTAGAGTACTGGGATGAACCCATGAAGCAGGTTCAGGATGACAAACAGTGTGCAACAGACTTTGCAAACCAACACAGAGCTATGTGGTAGGTACAAAGTAGGCAAAGTGAGGCTATTGTCCAGTTGCATGAGTTGAGAAATATGTGGGGCCTGTGGGGCCAGTTAAGCAAAATGTGATAGACATAGTATAAAAAGTATGTTTGTGTGTTGCTCATTCGTGTGTGTGTGTGTGTGTGTGTGTGTGTGTGTGTGTCTGTGTGTGTGCACTTGCATGCAGCTGTGCACATGGAAGTCAGGTTGAATTAGGGTGTCTCACTCTCTCACTCATGATCATGACTTTTGAGACAGAGTCTCTCACTGAACCCCAGGTTTTTCCTTTTGGATTGGTTGAGGGCATGCGAGCTTCTAGGTTCTGCCTGTCTCTGGCCTCACGCTTGGTCTGTTGCTAAGGTTTCAGATGTTTGCTCTGCCACCACAGCCAGCTGTAGCGTGTATGTTTCCGGCCAGCTCGCCTGCCGCTGGTCTGGCGTGCTGACCCCCAATAACACGCAGGAGACTCTATATTTGATACAATCCTGTTGGCCAATTACCATTATTGTTTATGGGCTAGTTCTGCCTTAATTATTAACCCATTTCTACTTATCTAAGTATTTCCACGTGGTCGTCTTATTAGGGAGCCGCGGCAGGCGTCCTGCTTCTTCCAGGGCTACATCTCGACTCCTCCCTACTCCTCTTTCCTCCTTGTCTCCTAGCCCCACCTATCTTGCTATCTCATTGGCCACAGAGCTTTATTAACCAGTATGAGAAACATATATACAGAATAACATCTCCCATCAGCCAGCTTTTTCCATGGGTGCTATAGATCTAAACTCATGTCTGTGCTAGAGTGACAAGCATTTTATCCAGGGAGCCAGCCCCAATAAGCAGCATGTGTCAGATACTTGCCAGGTAGATGCTAGCACAAACAGGCACCGGTGGAATCTACTCTGGCAAAGTAGGGCTTTAGTTTTTGTTTTTTTTTACTTTGATGGGATGTTCCTTTATGCTCAAAATGTCATGCAGAAACCCAGGTGGTTGTTCATCTCAAAATGAATCATTATAATTCACACGGCAGCAGTGCTCCAAATGCCAGAGTACAAGGCTACTCTTATGACTTTGGAGAGCATGGAGGGCTCCATGTCTCTTGTATACTTGTCCAATGTCCAGGATACGTCACTCCACAATGAAAAGAAATGAACTGTGAATACAGACATAAGTGTCAGGGTTCCTCAAAATGAGAATGTCTGAGTAGAAGAAGCATGGCACTAAGACATGTTAATACATGCTTTCATGTGTAAAAGGTAAAAATAGTGAGAAATCTGACTGACTACTTTTAGGGAGGTGAATATCTAGTGTCCTGTCTTTCTATTTTTTGATCTTGATATTAGAATTGTATGGATGTGTTTGTAAACTTTGAAATGATACAGTTACACACACAATCATACACACACACACACACACACACACACACACACACACACACATTGTGCATGTGTGCTTCCTACTATACAGAAAGTAAGATAAAGAAGGCTTAGAGCAGAAGTTGTTTTAATTTTTACCCCCTTCTTACTACTTCTTCTAGAGATGGATACCAGACACACTACACATGTTCTCTGCTCTGGCATGATGTGTTAGCTATGGTACTACTGGCATTTGTAACTGGACAATAATCTGTTACTGCTATTGATATGTGATGAGGGAGGCAGAAGGGTATATAGTATTAACATGCCACCAACCACTAGAGGTCAGTAGGAGCACCCACCCCTGGTCTTAACAATCAAAGCTATGTCCTGATCCTTGGGACAACTGCCCCAGTTGTGAATCACAGAAGTACATGAAGTACTTAGGGCATTTATTGAAGGCATACTGTGTGTGAGCTTCTCCCTTAAAAACCTTAGACCTGCCAACATATTTCCTCCTCAATTACAATCCTGAAAGGTGCTTCATCTTTTTTATTTTACAATTGAAGAAACTGAACTCTAATTTTAGCTGTGTTTAACTAAGCACATAGCTAACAGGCAACAGACTAGGGGTTTTGGCACGTCTCTCTCTCTCTCTCTCTCTCTCTCTCGCTCTCTCTCTCTCTCTCTCTCTCTCTCTCTCTCTGTGTGTGTGTGTGTGTGTGTGTGTGTGTGTGTGTATAGTGTATGTGTTGAATTCATGAGTGTTCATATGGGTCTGTGTGCACCACCTTGTACACAGACTTGTACGTGCTTGGATGTCCCTCCTTGCCTTGTACCTTGTCTGAGACAGGGTCTCCTCTTTGTTGCATGTGCCAGGCTGTCTGTCAAGGAGTTTCTAGATTTCCACTTTGCTAAGACCATTATGATTACAGAGGTGTGTCTGGCTTTTGCCTGGGTTCTGGGGACTTATGGTTTGGTTCTCCTGCTTGTGTGCAAGCATTTTGTTCCATCAGCTTCTTTTTAAAAAATTAATTAATGAAAATTTCAGGACAGAGTTACTTTGTGTATCCCTGGCTGTCCTGGAATTCACTCTATATAGTAGGCTGGTCTCAAACTCACAGAGATCCACATGCCTCTGCCTCCCGTGTTGTGGGATTAGAGGCGTGCACCACCACCTGCAACAGGCTTCATCAACTTCTCGAAGAATGTTCTCCATCACTGCACTGTCCTCTTGTCTCTTTACGGAGCACAGGGGCTGAATGATTGAGAGTATGCTGGGACATTATGAGTGCTGCTACCGTCCATCTGCACATCCTTCCATTATTTCTAGTTACACAAAGTCAGGATTTGTATTCTATTACATATTATGAGAATCAATCTTAATAACTAAGTAATAGTGTGACTCACAGGCTACACCTTAATAAAACTTGAAGAGCTCACTGAGACCAATGTGATTATGGGACAAATTGTTCCATTATTTAAACAGAGGGGAAATATACTTATATTTTACAATTGCCTAGAGTTATATATAAAACTAGCTACTGGCCCTTTAATTACAGATAAAGGAGAAACCACCAAAAGTGGCTCATAATAATGAAGCACTTGAAAAGGCATTTCTGCAGGCTCCAGTTTCGGGAGCCTTCTGTCCTAGAGATTTTTTTCATGTTGCTGATTAAATACTATCTGAAACAAGGGGGAACCAAATAGCAAAAAAAGTCTGTGTTAAATAAATGAGGTAAACAGAATGTCCATGAATTAATATTGTGCATTGCATTCTAATATTGATTGCAAACACAATTTGTATGTGACTGCTGGTTGTATGTTATTTTACTTGCCCTGCCTCAGGTGTTTGTCCGTATTCATGAGGAATGTATGCTGCCATAACTAGAATACATTTCCCTTCCTGTGTGCTAACTTTCTCATGGCAGTTAAATGTGTTTAATTAGTTAGTAATTAGTTTGTTAGAAGCAAAATGCAGGATAACTCTCCCCCCCCATTACTATGAGTGGATTTAGATTCCCAGGCCAGTAAACTACAGAGTAGAAAAAAAGGGATAAGGAAGGGAGAGAGGAAATGAAGGAGAAAGGGAGGGTTGTAGGGAGGGAGGGACAAAAGGAGGTAGAGAGGGAGTAGGAAAGAGGAAGTGAGGTGAGAAAAGGGAAAGGGAGTTAAAAGGAAGGAAGAACAGAAGAAAACGAAATGGACAGAACACAAGGAGATGATACAGTGAGAACAAGCATGTTATTGAATGTTCTAGTGAGTATGTGGCTATGTATGTGTTCAGATGAATATATATGCATCTATATGCACACATACTGTCATTGAGATGAGATTCTGTGACTTAAATCTTAAGGATATGCATAATGAATGTCATTTGAAAGTTTTGTGTAGTCTATTTTAAAATTTTTGTTTTATACACTACAGGAATTGAACTGGGATGCTGCACCTGTCTGACAACTTATCTACCAATGAGGTATGGCTTTTTGCACTGAAGCAATTTTTATACCTGGTGGCAGGTTTGCTTATTCTTTTATCATAAAAAGTTTCACTTAATTATTGAGGCAGTATGAATTTTTAAAATAATATTTTTTTCTTTCTTTCAAAAAATGTGTGTATGTATACCGGGTATTTTTCCATTCAAATACTAGCCTATTTCTTCTCCAACTCCCTTCTATCCACCAGCCTGCCTCTCTCCCCATTTCTTTCCCTCTTCATTTATTACTGTTATTAATCATAGGCCTCTGCATCCAACTAGTGCTGACCGTACATACATCGGTGTGTGACTATCCACTGGGGCATGGTAACCTATGTGGTCATGTGTCCAAAAAAAAGTGACTCTCCTGCCCTTAGAAACCACAAAAATATCAATAGCTCCTCAGCTGAGGCCAAGGCCATAGTAACCCCTTCTCCACCACTGCTGGAAATGTAACTGGGTTGACTTTGTGCAGGTAGCCATAGCAGCTATGGTTTAATGTATGCATCAGCCATGTTAAAGCCAGGATAAGGTATTTTACAACTCTCTTTCTCTGACTTACTTGCATTCTTTCTTTCCACACTTACACCTTATTTCTAAATCTTGAATGAGGTTAGGCTGATGTAGATGATCAATCTACAACTGGGCACTCTCAGTCACTTATTCTTGGCATTCTGAGCAGTTATGAGTCCCTGATTAACCTGTATGCATTACAAATGAAGCTTCTCTGATGGCAGCTGACAGCAGGGCAAATCTATGATGACAAAAAGAAACACTGAGAAGGTAGTTTAGTAGCATGAACATTTAGCAAAACACCTTCAGTATGTCACCATCCTCCTTCCCTCCACCCAGGGCCTGCGGTATCTCTAGTCACATAGCCTTTTGACCAAGTTTAAGGTATCAGATGTGAAGTCCTTCTGTGGATCAGGTCTCAGTTTCAATTAGAAAGCACTGAGTTATACCCATAAATAGCATGCTGCTGTTGAAGGAGGTTGAATATCACACAGCAAAACAGTACTTTACTAAGAAAAGAATTATTGGAAATATTAAGTTAAACTTTTACTTTGGAGAAAGGTCCTTCTCAGAGACACTATTTCTTTGAGGTAAACATTTTTGTGATAGACAAGAAGATAGAGAATCTGTTAATATGAAACCCCCAGACCAGCATGCTCAGGGTCACTGGGGGCTGTGTTAGGTTTATAGTGTCTCACACCTCAGTCCACAGATTAAGACTTGTAATAATGGCCAAAGATGTGGGTGTCCTGAACTATCACAAACCTATGTTATCTGTTGGAGATTGGTCTATAAGGTTCATAAAATTATTGTATAGGACTAATTCTCAATAATTTTAGTTTTGCTTTGCATTGGAATGTTGTATAATTTGTTATTGTTCTAGCCTTCAGCTCTAGTAGGAGTGGAGTAGACCTTGTTCATGCTTGGAAAATAAAAATGCTTTTAATAAATGAGGTTGATTCTGTCCAGTCATTTGACCTTCAGCTTTGCTCATGCCCCCTCTGAAAAGCCTTAGGTGGTTGTGGACACTCTATAGCTAGGAACTGGGCCCTGGGTTGGTCAACTAATCAGAATTGATTAGCTCTTGGTCATCATCACTGAGAGTGGTTTAAGTCAACCAGTTGGAGCAAGTGTTGGCATATACTGTTCTTTGAAATGTTAGGTCAGACACATACCATTTTCAGTTTAACAAGAATGAGGAAACACACAGCCTTATTATTGTTATTGGCAAAATTCCATGACCTGGGGTCATGGGGTTAGGAGTGGAGGGGTTTCAAAGTTATGAAACCCTTGATGTTATGAAGACAGAGCAAGGTAATTCAAGTATGTACTGGGTGACAATGTATGACTGTTGGTTCTTCAGCATATACCAAGCTCCTTCCTATAGAGACTTCCTATCATATAATCCAGGAAGTCCTCTTTATTGTGTAAGCCAGTTTGAAATGATTTTTCTATGACTTACACCTTGAAGAGTCTTAAGACATTCAATTTTTCACAGGGAGTGGTATTAGTAAGATTGAAAGTTCTGTGTGAAATAGTAAGAGGCATCTTCGAAAGTGCTTCCTGACTTCAGAGGATGGGCAGCCCTAGCAAGCTGGGTGACACATTTTTACTATGTGTAAACATTCATCAGAGAGATTTCCAAAATATATTAGGAGGCTGGGGAGATAGCTCAGGGATTAAGAGCTTGCATTGTTCTTGCAGGTGACTCAAGTTTGTTTCCCAGTACCTAGGTTGCATGGCTTTCAGTCATCTGTATCTCTAGCTCCGGTGCTCTCTTCAGGTCTGAGTACACAAAGACATACACAGAGACAGCCAGCCAGCCAGCCAGCCAAACAGACATAGGCAGACACAGATACATACATACACACCACTTCAAAATAAATTAATTCTTTTAAAACAATGTTCCTAATAATGTCTAAAATGTCTGGAGGGAAAGTTTAAGCAAAGATGACTTCCTGTATTTTGATAGAATGGTTTAGACCTTTTTTCTTACTTTTTTTTTTTAATAACAGAAAGGATGTGTGGTTTGTGTGTGTGTGTGTGTATGGTGTGGGGGGGGGGTTCAAGACAGGGTTTCTCTGTGTAGCCCTGGCTCTCTTGGAACTCACTCTGTAGACCAGGTTGGCCTCACATTCACAGGAATCCACCTGCAACCACCTCCTAATCACTGGTATTAAAGGCTAAGATTCATAAAATTCTCAAAGACTGAAGACACCCAGAAACGTTAGGTCATACATGTTATCTTGAGTACATCATGTTTGACATATGTCAGGTAACTAACAAGACTTCAGCATCTCACCTCCTGTCCTGGATAACTTCTGGGAAATTTGACACAAGCTAGATTATCTGAGAAGAATGAACAAAAATTGACGAAAATGTCCCCATTAGGTTGCCTCTGTGAGAAGCCTGGGCAATAGTTTCTTGCTAAATGGTTGATATATGATCACTGGAAAGCAGCAAGGTAGAGGCTGGTTGTTAAACACAATTGCTTGGACTGTCTCCTCTGCAGTGGTGTGTTCTGTGTGAAACATTCATGTGAACTACAAGGATTCTCATTCTGCAAAGCCAATTGAGAACATTCTGTGTTTCTGTCCTTCAAGCCTTGTCAGATCATTATCCAGTAACAACTCACTTGTCACAGCCCATGGAACCACGCAGACTCGAGTTTCACACCATTTAAAATTTATACAACATAGATTTCCAAGTGCTTTGGCAGAAGTTCTCCCCAGTAAGAGGGATTTCTCCTTATTGTTGCTATTTAGGCTCACATGATACTTGCAATTTCCTACCTACCCTTTCTTCTACTTAAATTCTCAAACTACATTCAATAGCGTTTTTCTGTTGTTATTTTTCAATTGACCACAGTTTTATAGTTTTTTTTTTTGTTGTTGTTGTTGTGATAAAACACTGACAAAAAGTAACCTGGAGAAGAAAGGGTGTATTTAGCTTTCAAGTCGAAGCCTTTTATAAAGAGAAGTCAAGGCAGGAGTCTAGAGGCAGGGACAGAGACAGAACTCCCAGAGGACCACTGGTTACTGACTTACTCCCTTAGTACTCAGCTGCCTTCCTTATGTGGCCAGAGCTCACCTGCCTAGGGATGGCACCTCCTGCAGTGTGCTGAACTTCCTCTACATCAAGCAGTGATCCAGAAATTGCCCCCATAGAGATGTCTGAAGTCTAGTCTGATGGAGGACTAGAGAGCCTACCTTCCCAGGTATGTCTAGGTTTGTGTCAAATGACAAAAATCTAACCAGCCCACGAGCTGTACTGACATTAGGTGTCTGATGGGAGATGTTATTCTGTATATATGTTTCTCATACTGATTAATAAAGCTCTGTGGCCAATAGGAAACAAGATAGGCGGGGATAGGAGACCAGGAGGAGGAAAGAGAAAGTAGTAGGGAGGAGTCAAGATGGAGACCTGAGAGAAGGAAGATGCCCGCGGTGGCTCCCGGATAAGATGAGCCACGTGGAAATAATTAGATAAGTAGAAATGGATTAATAATTAAGACAGAGCTAGCCCATAAACAATAATAGTAACTGGCCAACAGGATTATATCAAATACAGAGTCTCTGAGTCTTATTTGGGGCTCACGTGGAGGCGGGACCGTGGCGGCAGGACCGGAGGCAGCCGGCAGGGAAAAACCTGCTGTAACAGGTGTCCTTAAAAATGTATACAGTTTCAGTTAATTTATATTCTTATATTATTACTACAATCTTGTTTGTTTTTTTTTTTTTTTTCTGTTTCTTGAGCTTTGCAGCCTGTCCCGGAACTTACTCTGTAGACCAGGCTGTCCTTGAACTCACAGAGGTCTGCCTGCCTCTGCCTCCAGAGTTCTGGGATGAAAGGCATGCACCACCACTGCCCAGCTATAATTAAAGTACCAATTCTTGCAATCTTCATTTCAAACCAAAAACAAATAAAGGCAACAGAGCAAAGTGAAATCAATGATTAATATAGCAAGAACTTACTTCAAATTTAAAAATAATTACAAGCAAAGCTAAAATCTTACAACAAAAGGTTTAATTTCAGATATCAACTCATATGAAAGATAGACCACATAAAACCCCATGTCTTGTTCTGAAACCATCAAGAAAGAAGTGATGGGAATACCCTAATCTCCCCACACTATTCTGCTGTATCCATTTTAATTATCATACTGTACCAAAGTTTTGGGCAATGTTTTATCCTCAGTGGATGCCAAAACACCCCTACGGGTGGATGGCAAAGGAAGAAGGTCATTTCCAATCTGTGGTTTGGTACACAAGAAAAGTTCCTAAGGAGTAAAACACATCCAGAGCACCAGGTTGAGGCCGAGCAACGTAGAGCTACAGAACATCTTAGTAATTTGTCATGTTCCTAAATGAAATATTTCATGGAGTGTCTGTTCTTACACAGCCATCCACCTCCAGCCACAAGAGGACACAAGCAGTGTTTGTGTTTCTTCCATGGGACACCTCTGCTGACACTTTTCATTCCTCTGCTGGTGTTTGTATCCTACACTGTGAGCTTTCAGCATGATTTTATGGACCTGCCGGACAGCTGGGGGCCAGGTGGATGCAACAGCTTAAGCAATTGTTAGGCCACCAGGACTCAACAGCAGAAAAAAAAGAAAGACATCTATGAGAGGAACCATAGCTAGACATGTGGAAAATATTTGCTGGTAATACAAAGAGGAGGAAGAATGAGAATGGAAGGGAGGGGAGGGTGAGAGAGAAGAAGGGAAGAAATGAGGGGAGGAGAGAAGCAGAGAAAGACAGACACAGAGAGGTGGGGAGAGAGAGAGAGAGAGAGAGAGAGAGAGAGAGAGAGAGAGGGAGAGGGAGAGGGAGAGGAGAGAGAGGGAGAGGGAGAGGGAGAGGGAGAGGGAGAGGGAGAGGGAGAGGAGGGAGAGGGAGAGGAGGGAGAGGGAGAGGGAGAGGGAGAGGGAGAGAGAGAGGAGGGAGAGGGAGAGGGAGAGGGAGAGGGAGAGGAGGGAGAGGGAGAGGGAGAGGGAGAGGGAGAGGGAGAGGAAGAGGGAGAGGAGGGAGAGGGAGAGGGAGAGGAGGGAGAGGGAGAGGGAGAGGGAGAGGGAGAGGTAGAGGGAGAGGAGGGAGAGGGAGAGGGAGAGGGAGAGGGAGAGGGAGAGGGAGAGGGAGAGGGAGAGGGAGAGGAGGGAGAGGGAGAGGGAGAGGGAGAGGGAGAGGAAGAGGGAGAGGAGGGAGAGGGAGAGGGAGAGGGAGAGGGAGAGGAAGAGGGAGAGGAGGGAGAGGGAGAGGGAGAGGGAGAGGGAGAGGGAGAGGGAGAGGGAGAGGAGGGAGAGGGAGAGGGAGAGGGAGAGGGAGAGGAGGGAGAGGGAGAGGGAGAGGGAGAGGGAGAGGGAGAGGAGGGAGAGGGAGAGGGAGAGGGAGAGGGAGAGGGAGAGGGAGAGGGAGAGGGAGAGGGAGAGGGAGAGGGAGAGGGAGAGGGAGAGGGAGAGGGAAAAGCTTTTTCAGAAATCAGTAATTTAAACTACTGATACTTTTCCATTTGTTAAGCTTAAAATAGGTTTTGATGGTTGGAAGGCTGATGCACTGCCCCACATAGTGGTGGGGAAAAAGTGGTGTGTGTGTGTGTGTGTGTGTGTGTGTGTGTGTGTGTGTGTGTGTGTGTGTGTGTGTGTACATGTCACAGCAGTCAGAGCAGAGTTGTTTTAAGCCTTTTCTTGAAATTGTTAAAACATAAAATAAAGGCAGCCTTGAGACTATACCTACATTTTACAGGCTAAATAACATATCTTTACACACAGAAAGAGTACAAACACACACACACACACACACACACACACACACACACACACACACACCCTAGCACATGACAACAGGAAATGAGCTAACAATATGCAGTGAATAGCACACCCCTCCACAAACAACCACACATGATGCATTAAATTAATAAGCTCTATATACTGCACATCACCCCTGATCACCCCTGTGTACAAACACAATCACATATGATTACAGGAAATGAATAGTTTGTAGACTAAATCACACCCCCCCACAGTCACATATAGCCATGATATGGGTAAGCCGTACACGGTGGGATACTGGGAAAACATTGGAGCTACTTTATGCTGTAGCAACCAGAAGAGTGACAAGTTTGAGAATTTCATATTTGATTCGTGCACCTTGAAGCAGAAGTATTTTTATTTTTGCTCTGCTTAGAGAGTTGGTCATAAAATCAGTAGGTAATTTTTTTTTGCCATCATCTTTAAGAAAGCATAACAAGCATGACTGAACAAAGAAAGGACTTCAAAGACTCGTTGTATGATAGGAAGTGCTTTCGAACAAAAGTCATAGCCTATGTCAATGGGTCCTTTGTGAGGTGCGATGCTTCCCTCCCTACTCTTGTCAGTCATTAAAAGAAAAGGAGGCTTCTCTGTCACACAAAAGAGAGCCACAGTCCTAAGAATCCTGTCCCAACAGACTGTTCTTTTTGCCTCAAGCATTGTCCTGACTCCAAGTTACGAGGTGATTTTGTAATAGATTACAAATGGGAAGTCATAAGCATCGACTGCTCCCTCTGTTTCTTTTTTTTTTCTTTTTCTTTTTTTATTCATGCTCATCTGAATGACCCCCAAGTTGAACAGATCATTTTGGAATTGCTAAGACAGGGCATTGCCTCCAATGCATGATGGTTGCAATGTCAAGACAGCTATCCACGAGACAGCTGTGCCTCTCTGTTTCTTCAGCTGCTTTGCACAGTGAGTGAGACTCAATCTATTTTCTGGAATAATCCTCCCACCCCTTTCTCCACCTTTTAAATGCCAGTTGGAATACCCACAAAACAAATCACGTTGGTCAGAAAGGACCAGACTAGTAGCAGAAACGTTCTATTTTGTGGTAGACTAGAGTGCTATTTTTGTTGCCTCTGAAGCCAGCCTCTCTGGGGCTATATTTGAGGCTTAGTAGAAATAATTCCAACCAGCAAGGTTTGGCATCCAGTACTTCATGAAAATATATAAGGGTAAGTGCATGGAGGTGTGGTTAGATAGCTATCACTTTAACTGAAATCTTAACAAAAGAAATATGTGCAATAAGGCTGATTAATTAATTTGAACCAGAAATCTATATACCATATCTTTTCCACTTTAGTTTTATTCTTGATAGACAGGTTACCCTCAAACTCAATCTCTCTCTCTCTCCCTTCCTCACACTTTCTCTCCCTCTCCCCCCCTCTACCTCCCTCTTTTTCCTCCCTCCCCCTTTCCCCATCCCCCTTCTCTTTTCCTGTATTGGTGTCCTAGCCCTACCACCCCTACTCTACACACTGCTTCAACTGAGTCTCAGGTATCCTAGGCTAACCTCAAACTCCACATCTGGCTGAGGATGGCCTTGAACTTTTGGTCCTCCTGTTTCTCCTTCCTGCTTGCCAGGAAAGCATGCTTGCACTACTGTGCTCACTGTATTCAGGGCTAGAGATCAGAGCTTTGTTGTATCAGATAAACGCTCTACTAACTGAGATACATCCTTGAAGGACCCAATTATTTTCTCCACTTCCTTATAGAGGTTGTTTTTATTTATTTATTTATTTATTTCTCTCTTCCACCAAAGGAAATGGGGCTCTACATTTTATCCTCAAATTGTCAAAATAAAGTTCATGTTATTTGTCGATATTATATAATTTTTGAAACCTGGTTTTAAAACAATATATTAGGCACACAGTAAACATAGAACACATGTCCTATATTTTTGTGCCACAGAATAGAGTATGAAATGCAGAAATATGCAGGAAAGTAATATAGACTAGAGTGTGTTACGTGCAGGTTTTTCCCGCTGGCTGCCTGGTCCCACTGCTGCACTAGCCCCAAATAACATGCTGAGACTCTGTATTTGATACATTCTTGTTGGCCAGTTACTATCATTGTTTATGGGTTAGCTCTGTCTTAATGATTAACCCATTTCTACTTATCTAAGTATTTCCATGTGGTGCATCTTATCAGAGAGCGGGGGGGGGGGGGGGCGTTCTACCTCTCCGGGCTCTCCATGTTGACTCCTCCTTACTACTTCCTCTTTCCTCCTTGACTCCTAGCCCCATCTATCTTGCTTTCGCATTGGCCACAGTGCTTTATTCATTAACCAGTATGAGAAACATATTTACAGAATAACATCTTCCATCAAGAGTAGGCGCTCTGACATGGTCACAGTAATTGAAAGTGAGATGGTGATGAATAACCTGCAATTTGACAAACCTTTGCTCTGATGGGCTGAATTCTTCCATGTAATAGACCCATACCTTTTTGTAGGCAAACTATGGCTGGCAGAACAGCACACTTACCTGTCACCCCATAAGATTTAAAGAGAAGTCATTGTGGGATTTTATTTAAAATTGAACAATATCTCACTGCAGGCCAGTTTACCCTCATAAGACTTCCACTATATTAGGCCTGTTGTAGCAACATCATGGCATCCTAGCTTGCTTTCTCTTGGTGTGATCAGCACAATGATTCAAAGCATTTTGGAGGAGCAGAGGGATTATTTAGCTTAGGGGTTATAGTCCACCAATGAGAAGTCACAGCAGGAACTCAAGGCAGATGCTTCAAGCAGAAACCATGGATAAATGAAACTTCTTGGCCTGTGTCTTTGGGCTGCTCAGCTACCTATTTTATACAGCCCAGGACCACTTGTTCATGGGTAGCACTGCTCACAGTGGGCTGGGCCCTTCTCCATCAACCAGCAATCAGGAAAATGCCACCCCCCACAAGACACCCACCAGCCAAACATGCAGGAGGTAATTCCTCAGTTGAGGTTTCCTTCTTCCTGCATATCTCTAGTTTGCATCAAGTTGACAAAACCTGTTCACCAATGGCCAAGTGGGACTCATGATATTCTATATCTCACTGGAGAAACTATGTGCAGTTAATGGCTGCCTGGGCAAGGGTGTCATTTTTGTCAGTGATGTAGCCACTGGAAAGGTTCAGATGTTCAAGTAAATACCGCTCTCCCCCAATGCTTAATCACGCTTGTGCCAACAAGAATATCAAATTCAGTGGGGAGCTGGGAGATGGCTCAGCAGGTAAAAGCCTTTTCCTTATGAGTCTGAGATCCTGAGTACTATGCCAGGGAGGCCATGCATAAAGCCCAATGTGGTGATATACATCTGTAACCCCAGTGTTCCTCCAGAGAGATAGGGAACAGAGATAGACGAATGGTCTGGAAGGTTCTGGGCTAGTTCAGTATTCATAAAGAAATAAGAAATAAGAGAGACTCTGCTTCAACAAAGTGGAAGGCAAAATCCAACTCTTGAAAGGGGGTCTCCGGCCTTCACACATGTGCTGTGGAATGCACATACTACAAAACAAAATAAACAAAAACACCTTGGTTTACATCCCAATACTATCACTGGCACTATTTGTGAAAACATTGAACAATATCATCTTTATACATTTGTATACATCTACATCTACACACACACACACACACACACACACACACACACACACACACACACCCAAATTTCTATTGTACTTCTTGTGGCACACATTAGCAATCATGTGATAGATTTCCACTTTTGTGTATATACAGTCACTAGAATGTTTTCACTCGCAGACTTTGTAGGGCTGCTTCAGGCTGCCTTAAAGTACACATCATTTCAGTCAGAGAAAGTGCAGGGCCAAGGAGTCTAATTGAAGAAGGATGTCAGCTGGTGACATGAGCTCATCTTCCTCCAGCTGAAAGGATTAAGATGTTTCAAATTCTAAGTTCTATTATTGGACCACATGTGGGCCAGAGAGTGAGAGATTTATGATGCCTTCTTCTCCTAAGCTCTGTTGTTTAGTAAAATACTTAAAAACACCAAGGCATTTAATCATCATATATTGGCTTAAGCCACAGAGTGTTCTTTGGGAGGGCTTTAGTTCAAAAAGTCTACCTTAAGCATAGGTCTAGACTGAGCAGCATGTTTGGCTGAGAACATTAAATTCATGGGTGTCGATTCTCAATGCTGACATGTAAAATCCTTCTTCCTATTCCCACCTGAATCTTCTCCAAACTGCTCTGAGCAAGCCCAGATGCACAACAGAGGCATGAATCAATTACATGTTCTCAATGTAATGCAATCCAGAAAAATCCTTCTATCTAATGTGCTCTTTCTGAATGTCTCCTCTTGATGACATTGGAATAGTCCAAACATGTTCGTAAAATGCAAGCAAGGTTATCCCACAAGTTTTGGTCTTTCATTTCTGTAACTTACTTGTTAACTGGGAGAGAGGGAGGGAGAGAGGGAGAGAGGGAGGACTACATTTCAACAAGAGCAAGAACATTGAAGTTCTGTCATTAGGGCAGTGTGCGAACACTAAAGCAGTGTGGAGGAATGATAAAAAGTGATATAGAAAATAGTAGTGTTGAGAGATACTAGTTCGAGGCAATGGTCGTAGGTGGGTTGGTGATTTATCTGAATAGTATGTGTAAGATTCTGAGTTCAATTTTTGACATTGGAGAGAAAGTCAGGGGCAAGGAAGAAAAAGTGAGAAGGGAAGGAGGAAGAAATGAAGGAAGAAAGGGAAGGAAAATGAATATGTGGATGATTGAGAGAGAAGGAAGGAAAGAACAAGGAAGACAGAATGAAATAGAGAATACGTGATAGAAGAAAAGCAAGGAAGAGAGACAGAAAATAAGGAAGTGTGGAGAAAATGGTGTGTGTGTGGGGGAGAAAGTAGGAAAACAAACATTCAGTGTAGACTTGCCTTGCCCCAGAGACAGCTTCCTTTGCTTAAGACCAACATACTGCATTTCTGTTATCTAAAGCACTCACAAGGTGGAGACAGAAATGTCTCCAGTAAATTTCAGATATCAAATGGGTTTGAGGGAATTGGAGCCTAGGCTACCTAAGGCTCTTTCTCAAGCAACAAAATAAAATAAAAACGGTTCTTTAACTTTTCAGTTTTGCATCTGAAACACTGGCCGCAGTAAATGGTACCATATTTATGTCTTATTTAGCTCAGTTTTGTCTCAAAGTAGGAACCTGTGTCTAAATCACTCTCTAAATTTCTCACTATTGGTGACACTGGGGTAGCAGTTTCATTAATGGTTAAAACTATATCCATGGCTTAATATGTGTTGGTGAACAAGGTAGCAAATAAATATTCATTTCCTTGCTGAGTCACGATTTCCATTCTTATTTCTTTGTAGTCTCAAAACCATAAGACTTCTCCATTGTGCTATGCAATAGTATTATACAAATGAATTTCACAGATATTTAGAAACTTCTTATAAGTATTTTGTGGTCCTGTGGATGGATCCCCAGGACTCAAGCTTGCTAGGCAAGTGTCCTGAATTGAAAAACACCACTAGACCCCCAGACATTGGATCTCCCTCTGTAATAGGAAAAAGTCTTTAGTCCATGCTACACAGCCAGAAAATCAGCATGAAAGGGAAGACATTTGCATAGAGGGGTATCAAATTCAGTCTTCCCTGCATAGGAAGGGCATTTAGAATGACCGAAGATCAGATATGTTTTCACTCTGTTTTGGCACCTGTCCACTCTCCAATCTGTGCAACTGAATACACAATGGCTTTCACATAACAAGTTCCTGTTCTGAAAATGTATGTGCATGAGTGTGTGTAAACACAAGAGATCTGGTACAAAATGATGATGTCAAGCAGGTTCCTAAACTAAGTGCCTAGTCCACTGCATCAGTCCCTGAAATAGGCAATACAACATTTCCCTTGCCCCAACCCCACATTTTCTAGGGCAGGCACAACATTGTTTGTTATGCCTGGTTGCATCAGAAACTATGAGAAAAGTTCTCAGAGTGGAGGCTCCCACATCATCCCAGTGGACTCAACTCTATCACTAGGGAGTCTACCAGCATAAACAAACTCAAATACAGTCTGGGCTGCCACTGGCAACTGCAGAAACCTGAACTTGTTTCCAAATTGGGATGGGAAGGTTTTCATTATACTTGGTGAATATATATGAGCACGTCAACGGTAGCATCATATCCTTCTTTTTTCTTTATAGTCCTATGGGAAGTATTGGGTTCAAGTGCACTCCATATAAGTAGAAGCATCTCTCACCTCACTTGGTACCTTAGAGACATTTGGCTGGGAGGTGGGATTTGTGTTGGCACACTCCCTCCTCTTTCTCTACCTCTCCTTCCCCTTCCTGGACATTTCATTCTTCACCCCATCAGGTTTTAATCTTGCTCTCATTTTTCAAGTACTTCCCTTTGGTTGTTTGTGATAATGGCTTAAAGCATTCTGACTCCCTGTGGTACCAGGACATTAGCATCAGCATGTTAATATGTAGTTCTGAAACCTGAAAAGCTTAGAGAAAATACATAATTTTATGACTATGAAAAGGACCAGAGGGAGGAAATCTGTGGACAAGAACCTGGTCAGGGGTTTAGGGCATCCCACAGGTCAATGAGACTTGACCTCTCTATTCATAAGTTTGTGCCGCACTTTAGATACTACCCTTTAGGAAATCACAGAGACTGTGAATGAAGGATGCTCCAAAAGAACAGAGAACATATTAATATATCTCTGTGGACTCAGAGAGCAAGCGCTCTCAATGCTGAATCTCTTGCTCTCAGTTCAATCTTGAGGCATTGTTCTCTGAATGAAGAATTTGGAACTGCTGATATACTTTAAAATAAGACAGTAATAAAAATCCCTTTCTGCCACAAGCTGAAAAGATAAAAGTAAAAAATTTGAGGCAGATGTTTGAAAACCAAAACTAAGTTTTATATATACATCTTCACATGTGAGAATGCAAAGCTTTTCCTTTTAAAAAAAATTAATATATAATTATTTATTTTTAAGATTGTGATTTAGTTACAACATTTCTCCCTTTCCTTTTGATCTTCATGCCCTCCCACAACCCCCTCCCAGCTCTCCTTTAATGTATATGCATATACTCCTAAATATGGCCTGCTCAATCTACATAATGTTACTTGGATCTGTGTTTTCAAGACTAGCCATTTATTTTCCTTCGTTTCTTCTTTCACCCTCTTTCTTATCTTCCTTTTCTTCTTCCTGCCCTCTTTTCCTCTTCCCGCATTTTCTTCACTGTCCTCTCCTCCATAATTGCAACCTTTATAAATTTCTGTTGTAATTTTTATGAGAACCTTCTCATCAATACACAATGCTTGATCAAAGATTATATCACTATGAAAATAAATTAAATAAACCCCAGACCTTGCTATTTCCACTTCAATGTCTTCTAACCAACCCCAGTCAGATATAGGCAGGACTCTGTGGAAGTCGACTTTTCTCTTTCCTTCATGATTGGAATTTTGTCTGAACCCATCCAAATAAGCATTAATAGACAACTTACAGGTCTTTGGTCACAGAAAGAGAGAGAAACACATTGGGAAAATAGAGATGTTTTTCCTTTCCATGGAAATTGTTTATATAAGCCAGACAAATGCAAATAAAAGGTACACTGGTAATCTAATTAGAATGATTATATAGGTTGCAGAACTTCTATTGTTCAAGGAAAGTTTATCCAAGGTGCTATTGTATCCCAATCTGAATATCCAGAAAATACCTATGTAACAATTATGAAGCTATAACACTTCTAAAATGTAAAAGGGCTTGCTATATTGGAGGTTGTAGTCTGACACTATTCCTGGGGAGACACGAACAGATCTCTACTCACCTTGGATGCGGAGCTAATGATAGACCAAAATAACAATACCACCAGTGTACAACTTGCTGAACCAACAATTAGTTTTACTGGGTTTACTTATAGGAGTATAGGTGAGGAAATATTCACAGAAGAAGAAATGACTCAAAGGCAGTTTTATCACCAAAACTCCACCCCTGCATAGGTGACTGCCCACAAAAACTGGAAACCCAGAACTCAGTGCACTGACCTGAACCTTTCAGGTAACTTGGTTGGTCTGCCTTCTAGTCGTTTTGCTAGCTTGGCAGATCTGACTCTCCCACACTCTGTGGCTTGATTGAGAGTGTCTCTTAGCAGACTCTGCTGCTTATACAGGCTTGGCGAAGCAGAACCTAGTACATCTGTTTTGTTTCAGAGACTTCCTGAATATTCTGAGTTGTTTATTTCCTGGGTTTTAAAAGTGTCTCTGCAGGCTGGGAAGTTTTACATCTCTTAAGAATGTCCTAAACCATAACCATTGGGCTTCTATTTGGAATATACAACTCAGGGTAGATGCTACACAACAGATGGGACAACTGGGAGATAGACATTTTCAGTTTATCAAGAAAGACAAGACTGGCACGAACTAAGATAGAGTATCAACTCTGTTGGGTGATGTGAAGGAGAAGATATTTGGTTAATTTAATGATTGATGGGGCTGCTTATATAATTTTAGAAAGAGTACTCAGATGATCTGTTTTGTATGTAAAATCTTTTGTGTTTGACATGCTCACATATTGGGTAGACACTCAGCCACAGGGAAGGTGGAAGAAAGCTTTGGGGTGGGGATATCTATAGTAACAAGGATAGAGAAGGACCAGGGAGATGGCTCAGTTCATAAAGCCCTTGCCAAGAAAGTATAAGGATCAGGGCTGACATGTATAGAACCCACATCAAAGCTGGGTAGGCACAGTGGCTGTCTTTAATTCTATTGCCTGAGAGACAGATCAGAGGATCCTGCACCTGTATACATACCTGCACACATGTATATGCCCACACATATGAGCACATGTACACAAACATGTATACATACACATACAGAAAAACAATGAAATAAAATATAGAGAAAAATGTATACATTCTTGTCTACATTTTGAAGGCAAAGCGATAAATAGGCAAAGAAGTAGTAAATTAAAAGCAGTTTGTGTGAGATGATTTTCAATATTTGAAGAGATGTATTTGTTGCATTCTAGTGGATAATAAACTATAAAAGAGTAGAATGCACAGGAACTTACACACAGTTTGATTAACGTACACTGAAACATAGACAGGTATATGATCACTACAGCTATGGAGAAAATGGTAAAATTCCACAAAGACATTAGGTCTGGAGACATTTTAATTATTCAGTTAAAGAATCATTGGCATTCATGTTCTATTTAAAATAAGGAAGTGGACGGGCTATGTATCTGGCAAGTGTGCTAAGAAAAGAAGGTAGAAATATTAGAGATGAGTCAGCAATACTAAGTATTGAGGGCAAAGTAGTATTAAACAGCACGGGAGAGTTGGTGGAAGGTTCCATGGTTAAGACTGCTTGTTCCACAAACACCAGGATGTGAGTTCCCATCCCAAGCACCCATCTTAACCTGGATTCACACATACTTGTAGCATCAGCACTGGGTAGGGGTCAATAACGTGAGGATTGCTGGGACTGCCTGCTGACTGTTAGCCAAGCTCCAGCCTCAGCAGGAGACCCTGTCTCAAGGGAATAAGACAGAAAGCAGATGGAAGAGGACACCCACATCTTCTAATAGTGCCACTCCCTATGGACCAAGCATTCAAACACATGCGTCCATAGTGCCTGTCAGTATCCCAGGTGAAAAGAGAAAGCAAAAAGAAATTATAGAAAGGTGAGGGAATTTGAGTTTACCTTTATTCATTTTCAGTCTCAAAAAAAATGATTAGTTGTCAGAAAATTACTCCTTGTATTCTATGATTTCTAAGTCTTTTTGTTTTTATTGTTGTTGCTGGTTTGTTTGTTTGTTTGTTTCTGAGACACATAACAGCTCTAGTTGTCCTTGAGCTTGCTTTGTAGAACAGGCTGGCCTCAAACTCCCAGTGATCAGCCTGCCTCTGCTTGCCAAGAGTTGAGATTAAAGGCATATGTCACTACCACCTGGCAAGATTTCTACAACTTGTGATTGAGGTCTCAAGAAGTAATGAATATATTAATTTTTGTATTTAACTCTATTTTGGAACTGGCCAGCTGTATTTTGTTGACAATTACAAATCACTGGGGATTTTTTGGTTTTGTTTTGTTTTGTTTCTTTGAGACAAGGTTTCTCTGTGAAACAGTCCTGCCTGGCCTGGAATTTGTTTTGTAGACCAGACTGGCCTCAAGCTCACAGAGATCAGCCTGCCTCTGTCTTCTGAGTGCTGGAATTAAAGGTGTGCACCACTGGTGCCTGGCTACAAATCACTTTTAATAACTGGTACGCCTTAATGATGAATTAATCCTTCCTCTGTTGACACATAAAACACTTAATATTTTGATCCAACATGGTAGGACTCTCAATAGAATTTTTCTCCTTATTTTTTATTTTCTGGGGGGCGGTATTGGGAGAATAATTTTTTGACTCCTAAAGTTATAATCCAACAGGTGTATAATAAACATCTTGTCAATGTAACTTTAAAGGTCCATCAATACTCAACACACACTCATTTTAGGAAACAACACACACTCATTCTAGGAAACAATAACATATCTTTCATCTTAGGGATGGAGGTGAGGGCAGAGTCCTACCAGTTGGTTTGTTGCTGTGTCACGTATGCACACATATATAGATGACAGTATAAATGTTTAAAGAATCCTTGAAAATTTGAGTGATTTCATGCACATTTCTCTGAAACAAGACTATTGGTGGAAATGTCTAAGGAGCATGAGCAATGGAAGTCACATGGAGGTGTTCACCTTGGAGCCCTGGGAGCCTCAAAAGGAAGTTTGCATTTTACCTTCTAATTATTTCTGCTCCTTTCTTTCTATTTTACTGCCATGCAGCTTTTGATTCATTAACAACTCCTGAATCCTTTTACATTTTCTGTAAATAGTAGTTGCAGGGCAGTTCTTTCTAACACAAGACACATTACTCATTTTCTCAAGGGAAAAATAAAACCACTTGTTAAAGCATGACCTCAAATCTAGACTGTCCACAGGATTATTAAAAGCCATTGGATGCTGTATAGTGTATCTTATGTCTATTATTACTGCAATTATTTTCTATTCACAGCATCAACATATGTTCAGAGTACATGAAGATGTACTTGGGAAAAACTGAATAGTGTACCTGGTACAAAGGCTTAGTGTCATGTGTCAATGGCAAGGCACTGTGGTTAAATTAAATGACTGCAATTCAGATGAGCAAAGAGGTCTTTAATTTTCTGAACTTATATTTTTGGGAATATGCTGGTAGAACATAAATGAAGTCTTTTAAAATAAATATTTTTAATTAACAAACAAGTGATCTAATAGAAACATAACTACTTTAGTAAGGCTGTGGCAGGGAACAATCTGAATATCTCCTTGTGTTCTTACTATGGCTGTCTCAGTGATGATAGGATCTTTATGTAGGATTTAAGTGTACTGTGTGGATCATATCGCAGAATTTCTTTTTTCTTTACACTAACACACCAGTGAGAATTTTCACACACATACACAGACATCCACCCCCACATATGGTATGTTATTTGCCACCTCACATTTTCAGAAATCTAAATCTATTATTGTACATCAATTTGATATATGTATGTCTTTATACACTTAGATATTTATATATTCATGCACACACACACATATAATATCATAGATGTATAGTTGCCAAAGATGTGTGCTACATACTTGCTCTCTCCTCTCCCTCTCTGCTCTGTTTTTTAAGCATCTGGACAATGAGTGTTCTTTCCAATTTTGAGAAATCATTATTTTTGAGCTATCCATTTATCCTAGATGATGGCTTCCTTCTCCTGTGTCCTCTCCCTTTCTTTCCCACCTTGTGAGGGAACATCAAATGCTACCATGTTGATTTGTTTGTTTGTTGTTATTTATCTCCATGTCACCACCATAATTGGGTTGTAACCAAATGATGATTGTTTTTCTCTTTGTCCAAGGCTCTCTTTCTATCTCTCTCCCCTTCTCTCATTACCCAGTGAACTCTAACTCCAAAATTGTCCTTACTCTGAAGAGCTCTCACAATATACTTCTGTGACATCATATTACTTGCTAGCTCACTAGCTCACTGTTTCTGGAAGCTTTGGATCTTGCATGGCTTAACCAAATTGCTGCCTATTTCTGTGTTGTGAGGTTTCCAGCTGGCCACTCTCAGTAAAATAGCAGTTTCTACCAAGAACAGAACTTGGTGGCAAAGCTAGCCCAGAGTAGCAATCCTCTTAGCTAAAAATGGTTCTGATATTCCATTTAAAGCAGGCAGCATATTTTTATTTAGAAAATATTTATTTAGCTGTCAGAAACACTTCAATTAATCACCACTCTTTACAAGGGCTGGGATCTGGTTACACCCTCAGACATCAGACTTCTGAGCTTTCAAAGCCGGGTATAGGAACTACAGGGGAAGCGTCCTTTATAGTTTTCTCAGGTGGAATTCTCTTGTCACTTCCAATATACACAGCAGAAATCTCCAAATCCTTTTCTGCCTCTAAGACTTTGTGCTTGCCTTGTCTGCACCCCTTATCTGGCATAGTAAACACAGGCATGCCTTCAACCAGGGGAAGCAAAGAAGATCAAGGAAACTCAGTGACTCCGTATAATCTCCTTATGTTCCCAGACAGGGAGATTTCAGCAAAAACCCAGGCAGACATCTCCAAATGGAGGAAATTAGAAGGGCTAGATAAGATAAGTATAGGAGGTAGTAACTGATTAGCTCTTTGGGCCTCAGGAAGGGACTGACCATGAGAAGAGAGGCAGGAGAGAGAGTGATAGATCTCAAATCAATATTTTAGAGCAAGAAATCTAGAAGAACTCACAGCTAAGCAGACTCAGAGCATGTCCTAGTCAATCTCTTCTCTCTCTCTCTCTCTCTCTCTCTCTCTCTCTCTCTCTCTCTCTCTCTCTCTCTCTCTCTCTCTCTCTCTCTCTCTCTCTCTCTCTCTCTCTCTCTCTCTCAACTTTTTACTTCACTTTAAAAAGTATGTCTTCCATGCATCTGTATCAAATGGTTCCCCCTGGAATTATCTTCCACAAACATACACCAGCGGGAAAATACAGTGACTTACTTAACTCTGTATATTATTGTATATATGCATATATCCATAAATGCTTGCTTTTCCATCACGTTTGCTTTTGTGTGCATTCCTTCTAGTAGTTTATTTTACTAAGCATTTTTCAGGGCTTCCTCATTTTCTTATGTGTTCTAAGAATGTAATCCTAGTCTTTTATTCTCTCTTGCAGTTAACTCATGCTTCCTCACCCTTCCCTCTGTCCTGCCAGTATGAGTGAGCATCTGTACCTACCTTCTTATGGTGAGGCCATCAATGCAGGGTCCTAGAGCTTCAGCATATGTTTAGAACATGCATGACCTGATGACATTTCTGAACAATACCACAATCATAATAAAGGTGTAGTTCCAGAGTTGTGTGACCACATTGTGCAATGAGCACAATGGGAATGGATGTAATACCATCCCAAGGTGCACCAAATAATTAAAATGCCACTATTTCTGGAAAATCTTACATCTAGATTGGAACCTATAAGAGTGACATCTCCATTTCTGTTTTGTATTTCGATCTTAGACATACAGCTTTAATTTCCCTTTCATGGGAAATGAAAGAAAGTGTGGCCAACGTCTCTGGAGAGCTTAGTTCCTAACCTTTCTGCTTTGGTCCCCCTTAAAGGTCAAGCATCCATCCTTTCCCATGTGAGCATCAGGGTGCAGAATTGTGCTGTCATTATTATTTTGTAGTTCTCAGAAACATAAAAGTAAATTCAAACATATTTCTATTATTTACGTTTATCATCTCTGAGAATGCATGTGTGCATATAGAGAGAACAGGAATTTTTTGTTTGTTTGTTTTGACTTTTACTGTTTTCAAAACCTGTTTTTTTCTGGAAACTAAACATGTTATAAGCTGATTGATGGTAAAAAAAAAAAAAAAAAAAACATCCTGTGGATGATTTCTAAGCTCAGCACTTCTCAGAATGGAACTTGCTAGCTATAGTGTTTGAAAAAAATATTTTCGTCTTCCATGCCCTGAGAAATACTTTGTAGATTGAAGCTGTTGGTAATGAAACTAGCCATCCAAACACTATTGGTAGTTTATTCTGCATGCCCTGGCTACTTTAGAATATTATGTAACTTTTCAGGGATCTGGAAAAGTGGTATCAAGCAAAAGGTTGGGTAGCCAATGCTAATATTTGCTCAAAACAGTGAGTCATATGAACTGGGATTTCCTCCTTAGGCAGCTCATTACTGGCACATTGTCTGAGTCTCAATACAGTGTGATGCAATGATCCCAGTTTAAAATATGGAAGGATGCCTTGTTCAGGTCAAGGAGAGACATCTATTTATCTTGATTATCCCTGTTAGAGAGTTTACCTTGGAATCATTTGGAAGAATGATGGAATAATCTGATCCACAGCTACCTGGTAAAGCTGCTCGTGTTTCTTATGCTTTGCCCTTTACCATCTATTCACAGCATGTGTTGACATTAGTTCATCAGAAATTCTCTCAGGAGAAACACCTGCCTTTTCTTAGACCCTCTCCACTCAACTATGGAGTGCGCTCAGAAGGTTGCCTTCAAGTAGAAAAGATATAAGGAGAACATGGGGAGAAGAAAGAGATTGATTAAAATGGTATGAGAGCTTTCATTAGATGGAAAAAGGATTCCAGTGCTCTATTATGGGCATCCTTCCCACCAGCCTGGCCCCAGAGTCTCCTCAGTCCCAAATTAACATGCAGACAATATATTCCTTATGAAACTGTTGACTGTTGGCTTGAGCTTCTTATTGACTAGCTCTGTCTTAATTATTTACCCATCTCTATTAATCTAAGTATTTTAACATTGTCTTATCTTACAGGAGAGATGCCTCACTCATGTCTGTCCTTTCTTCTCTGGACTCACATGATGACTCCTCTCTGCCTACACTTCCCAGAATCCTCCTTGTCTCCTAATCCCACCTATCATCCTGCCTCACAGTGCTTTATTTACAACCAATAAGAGAAGCATATGTACAGAAGACATCTCCATCAGTGCTCTAAATGCAGAATGTGGTTACTATCACTAATAGCAATACATTGACTTCTTTGAAATACCTAAAAGGACAGACCTTGAGGCCAGTAATTATTGTTTCTTTTCATTGTGGTGTACTAAATTTTTTCTTGCTTCTTCATCACAAATATATATGATATATAAGTAGAACTTCATTATAATATAATAAATAAATAAAACTTCCATAAATAATACATGGACTTATATTTAAATTTAATAAATTGCTTGCTAAGGTTCTCCGTAGGTAATTAACTCATGGGAGTTTTGATTGTGCATGTCTCTATGTGTGTGAAGAGTTTTACCAGAAGGAATTGTCTCACACAATTGTGGCAACTGACAATCCTAAATTTGCACCGTGGGCTGATAAGTGGGAAACTCAGCACAGCTGATGTTATAGATGAGATCAGGAATCAGCCTATTGGAGCACCTGGTGTGAGGAGGCTGAACTTGTAGTTCTACTCCAGGCTTCAAGTACTTGGATAAGGTTTGCTTATACAGTGGAGGGAAAACAAAATTCATTTTTTATGTATTTATTTTTAAAGAAGTACTTGATGTTTGTTTTGTATGTATGGGTATTTTTTTGCAAATATGTAAGTGTACTACCTGCATGCAGTGTCCACAAAGCCCAGAAGAGAGAGTTGGTTCATGTTGCTTATGTATCTGTAGCATGCATATGTGTGAAGGTACATGCATACCAAGGCACACATGTGAATCTCAAAGTGTATCATGCTAAAGTTAGTTCTTTCCTTTCACAATGTGGATGACTCTGGTGACCTAATTCAGGTTGTTAAAAGATTGTTTCCAAGTATTTTATCCCCTGAGCCATGTTGCTAGTTCTGGTTCAGATAGAATGACAAATATATATATATATATATATATATATATATATATATATATATATTTCAACAGATAAATTAATAAATAGATAGACATCACATTGATCCCCAATCTTAACCACAACATTAATTTATTGTTCTTTCCTTTTTCCCCAGTGAGGCTCTGCCACCTGGGAAACTAGTTTACATTGTAAAGTCAACAAAATGTCCTTCTTTACCCTCACACACCACTGCCCTCTACACTGCTTCTGCAGGTGATGAGACTTGGGTATGTAACTTTGCCTCCTTGGTGGTCTTAAGCAGATTAAACAGGAACTTTCCTCCATGAATTACTACTGTAATTCTTTCTGGTGACCTTTAGGCTCTTGCAAAGCTTGGGAGGCATCTAGAATTACATGTACATGCCATAGCTTCTTGTCCTCATGCAAATTCTACAGGACAAGAGGGAAAGGCATCATTTTATCCAGGTTCTCATTCCAAGTCTTCTTTTGGTCTTTGTGTAGGGAAAATTCATGTTCTCTGATGCTTCTTGATGGAGATTTGATTTGACAACTGAATGTGAAGGTTTTCTCACACTCATTTCCATACCTGATATTGATGCTGTGATGCAACTGAGGCAGGGGTAGTCTAACAAATGCATCATGTTCTGAGCCTCCTGTCTCAGTAGAAAGAATGTGAAATCAGGTAGTCAAGGAGATCTGAAGTTGTACCTTGGTAGCTGTGTCTCCTAGTTAGGGAAGAAGTTAGATATGAGGCAAATGAGTCTATTGTAACTGTGTCTTAGTAGTCATGTCTCCTGAAGGTCAGAATACTCTTTTGCAGTTAGAACCAAGTTAGGTCCTTCTCACTCTATCAGACACTAAGACCTTATGTCTTTCCCAACTGCCACACACACACACATACTTATGAAGTAGCACAAACTTGTCTCTGTCCAACTTGTGTCTTTCTTAAGAGGGTCATGGGAGGGAGCATTATAGAAGGGAGACCTGGACCAACATAGAATAGAAGATGAAAAAAAAACTTACCTCATGAATATGAAACTCATTTCACAAATATTTGCTAAATTCTTCTTTGAAATCCACAATACAGAGTCAATCATGTTGGTAACCTAGTTCATGCCAGCCCACTCCAATCTTTATACCCTTCTTTTGTAGGATACAGTTTGCTTTGCTGAGTGAAGGACTACTTAAACTGCCTACATCTCCTGGCTGAAGTATTTTCTTTAAGATAAGGGTGCTGAAGAAATAGTCACCCAGTAACAAATGCACTAAGGAGAAACAGAAGATGTCAGAAGGTATCAAACCCAGTGGACAACAGTAGCAGCTTAGGTGAAATATGATGCCTGCTGGAAAGGAAGATGTCAATGAATAGATTTGGGAACTTTTAGAGAGGGAGATGTGTTACAGCAGGTCTCCCCGCCGGCTGCTGCTGGTTCTGCCGCCATGGTCCAACAACCACGTGTGCCCCAAATAACACTCAGAGACTCTGTATTTGATACAATCCTGTTGGCCAGTTACCATTATTGTTAATGGGCTAGCTCTGTCTTAATTATTAACCCATTTCTACTTATCTAAGTATTTCCACGTGGTCGTCTTATCGGGGAGCCGCGCGGCAGGCGTCCTGCTCCTTCCCCGGGCTACATCTCGACTTCACCTACTACTTCCTCTTCCTCCTCCTAGTCTCCTAGCCCCACCTATCTAGTTTTCTATTGGCCACAGGGCTTTATTAACAGTATGAGAAACATATATACAGAATCACATCTCCCATCAGAGATGTAAGAGGTGACTATTGACTCAGCAGTTGAGAACAGAGAGGACAAAAAGAAATTAAGGTTGGCTCTGAACCTCTGTATTTAAGCCAACAGTTGGTGAAAGGTGGCTTTTTTTTCTGAAGAGTGTGAGACTGCAGAGCACGGCAGGAAGAGTGTGGATGGTAGTGTGTGAACAGGAAAATTTACGAGTGAATTGTTTTGTTCGAAGAGTTCTAAGGTTTACAGTTGTATTTATGAGCCTGAGGTTCAGGAAGGGTTCAGTATGAAAGCTATAAATTTAAAACTCATCTGCAGAGAGATGATTTTTAAATCCCTGAGATTGGGAGAGATTAGTAGAGGAAAGTGTCTTTATCGAACAGAGAAATTCTATTGGTGCCTCTGTGACTCCAATGCTGAAAGTTTCCTGGGCAGCAGACCAGGAGCAAGAGAGAATTAAATGTGGTCAGTGAGTTCAATATTCAAGTGGATATAACCTGATCTGTTAACAAACAAAATCATCAGATGAGTGGTTTGGGAATTTAGTAAAGAAGGAGGTGTGATCTCAGGAATGGCTTCATTGTGGCATAGAGTTGGGAAAGTAGATTATAGAGGAAGCGAAAAGAGGGGGGAAGGGGAGAGGTAGAAAGAGAAGAGAGAAGGAGAGGGGAGGAAAAGAAGGGGGAGGGAGAAGGAAGCAGAGGGGAGAGGGAAGAAGAGATAGGCAGAGGAAGAGGGAGACTAAGGAATAGAACACAGATATGTATGGGTAGGAGGGGGGACAGAATAAGTATAGGTAATGAGGGAATAAATATAATCAAAGTTCTCTATATTGGCATAAAGTGTTGAAACAAAACCTACTATTTTATATATTTCCTGTACACTGGTGCACAGGGGAACACTGAAATGAAAAAAAAAATACATTTTGCTAAGGCCTTGGAAGAACTAGGGAGAAACAGAATGAATGCTGCTATGGCACTGTCATATGGATACTTGCCAATTATGCGTTTGTCCACATCTGGATGTTAAGAATACTTAACATCCAGAGGGAGCTGTGATGTAAGCTGTATGTTTTCATATTAAGCACAGTGAGTTCATTACTTGTAACAAACAAAGCACTCCAATGAGGAATGTTGGGAATGGAGGGTTAGGGGCTGCACAGGGGACTCCACACTCAGTTTCACAGTGAGCCTAGACTTGCTCTAAAATTATATCCTCTTGAAATTAGTAAAACTCAAATAATCAGGCTGAGTAGATATTCAGATTTCTGAAATTTAAGTCCACTCATTTCATCCTTAGCACATTTTAGAAGGAAATGGGCTAAGTGCTGTTCCAACAATGTCATTAAAATGATTTGTTTCTTTTTACTTCAGTTGAGTGATTCAAGAACACACTGAGCTATGGTGCCGAAAAAAATTGTTTCCTTTGTAGACAATTCTCTAAATTATTCAAAAGTGACATATTATCAGAATAAAGTAACAATTAATTACTTTGCCAAGGGATACTTGTGACCCGTGTACATGATACTCATTTGTATCTTATGAGGCAAAACCAAGGTTACTGGAAGAGAAGAATGGGAGGAGTATAACCTTTGAACAGAGGCACAAAACTAGGAAACAATTTGCAGAAAATGGCAAATAAAAATAATTGTCAAGAAGTTTATTTTAATAAAAATGATCTGTACTACAAATTTATCTTTGTGAAAAAGAAGTTAGGGTGGATTTTTTTTAAATAAAGTGGTTTGGCAAGTTTTGTTACATTTGTTACATTTGGATTGGCCATTACTAAACATTTTTGTCTACTTTAATTGATTAACATTTTATTTTAATGTTTTAAAATGCTTTGTGTGTAGGCTATGTGTGTGTACTTATGCACATACATGCAGGTATATGTGGACACTTGAAGTGGGTATCAGATTCCCTGGAAGTATATATGGGTTCTGGGAGCTCAACAAGGGTTCTTTACAAGAGGAGTATCTGCCTTTCACTACTGAGCCTTCTATCCATCCTAACAGTAGAGAATCATTGGTCAGAATTCCAGAGACAAAAAAAAATAATCAAAGATGACACTACTAGTATTTTGGAATCAATCTAAGACCTTCATCCTAGTCATTGAATGGCAAGAACTCAAATGTTAAGGAGGTAATATCATAGTAAGCATCACTTACTTCTGTCTTTGAAGACCCTGCCCTTATCAACCATTTCTCCCCAAACTCTCCACTTTTGAATATTTTTGCAGGGGAGATGAAGTTCTTTTGAAAAGTTATTTTCCATCTAAAATTTTCTTTCTGAACTGACTTTTCCTCAAACTAATAAAAATAATTTATCTGTGTTGGAGTTCAGTTTATAAAAGTTTCTGAATCCTAACACATTTTAACAATTTCTTGAATGCTACAAATGTCTCACTTAAAAAAAAAGAATTACAACACCATATGTGTGCAGTTCCCATGAGTAGATTTCAGGGAAGTTTTAACAGTTAATGGAGGGGTTTTCTTTCTTTTGAAACCCAGCATGTGGGTTTAGTGCTTATTACAGCAAGCGGCTGAGTGGAATGGGCTGATTTAAGATGAGAAATGGGAGCTGCACTAAAAGCTTAGTTGTGAAGCTTTGCCAGAAAACCCTCCCTGAACAATTCTTATACTTACCAAAAAGGGTTGATACAGTCCTTGGATATGTATTTGTCCATAGCCTTTGGTCACGTAGACATATGGGACAACGGGCCATCATTATTCCCTTTCAGAATGTTGTGTTCAAACGCTATACCAAGTAAGTGACTGCTGAAAAGATGGATATGTTTCCTATGTGAATCATTCATTCACTCTTTCCATGACACAAACCCTCTGAAAGTACCAAATGCAAGCCTTTAATTTTTAAAAATCCAAACTGTGTGGTGGAGTCCACCCAACTATTAAAAATACAAACCATGTAGCCACAGACTGGCTACTCTGAAAACAAACCTATGTGTGAAGCCTGACACTGCTTGCCACTTCAAGCAGCTAAAGACAATGTCCCTACTGAAGACGAAGCAGAATAGCCACTGTGAAGGAAAAACCCACATTCATCATTGTTGGTGACATCGGTTGTTATCAGCCAGAGCTGGAGAATTTATCCAGAGAGGTGAAAAGAGACATTCACAAAGGAGAAAGCATAGTCAACATATCTGATGGCCTGGCATGGCTGGGCCAAGAAAGTAAAGCATGCAATAGATGGCATGATGGAGGAGAGGCCATTCTCTGCAATGAAGAGCATGCAATGGCTCTGTGGGGATCTCCATCATGGGATACTTTAGCCAGTGACTTAAGGAAATCACATAGGAGAAGTGGAGGTTCTACCAAGAACAAGGTGCTGCATTGGAAGGCTGAGGGAGATGCACCATATACCCACAGGGCAAGCTGTGTGGGCTTATAAAGTTTTTCTATCTGTCCATGGGTATCTCTGCTACTGATGTTTTGGCCAGACAACAGCAAATGTGATGTTTGTGAGAGGATGTGCATGATCCACACACCTGACAACAATGTCTTTCTCCTGGCAATTTCCAGATATAGTCTACTTACCCCTCTTCTAGAATGAGCATACTTATGTTCTAAATCATGTCCCTGGGTTCTTCTGTCTTAGTTTCCTTGTTATATGGAAAACTGTTGGCATAGAGACATTATAGACAGCTCTCAAATATTCTAAGGTAGGAAGCCTGAGTTATATAGATGATGATGAAGAACCCAAACACTGCCCCGTAGATCTTGTTTTGCATGTGTAGAGATCAAAGCAAAGGTTAATACAGCACATATAATAGAAATTTGTGGTAAAGAGAGACAGCATAGGAAAAGCATATTAGTGAGTCTATGTTAAGTGTATTCCATCTATTCTTCTGAGGCATTATTATTAAGTCTTATTTATTGGCTAGCCATTGTCCAATAAAATATCACTTCTACCACTATCGCCACAAGTGCATCTTTATTCTAACGTCCTTTATTTTACCTTGAATGTTGCTGCTTCAGGGATATGAATTTCTGATTTACTCTGTATACATGTATGTCTCAAAATATGGTGTTTGTAAGGTGATGTTTTCACATATAATCTATATCAGAAAATCAAGAGCTTAAGACCTTTATAAATGGTCTTTCTTTACAAAATCTGTAATAGCTTCAGAAGACAAGTTATAGACAGCAGACACTAATTTGGGGGCTTGGAATCCGGAAAATATTTTCTAAATACCTAAATTGCATAGGATATGAATAAAAAACAAAGTTCAGAAAATATCTAAAATATGAGCTGGAGAGATGGCTTAGTAAATTAAGAGCTCTTATGGCTCTTTCAAAAGAGCAGAGCTTGGTCACATTTGGCTCAGAATTGACTTTAAGGCCAGCTCCAAGGGAATCTCCTTTCCTCCTCTGGCCTCCATTGACACTACACACCTCCACACAGACACACAGAGTACACATAGTTAAAACAAAATTTCTGTTATATTGCATTCAAGGGGAAGCACGGTGTTTAGTTCCAGTGGAAGATGGTCCCAGATCATAAAGAACAAGGCTGACACACAGAGTTTATAGGTTGATTATTTAGCTTTCCCAATTACCAAGTTACCATTCAACTCAGCATATACATGTGCTATTTTAAGTAACGTGTCTGTGGCATGCTGAGGGACACTGAAACATCATTAGCTGTTCTGTTCAGTGATCAGGTCACTTTTGTAACTACAAAATTCGACTGGGTGACCAGGATAGGAAGAACATCAGGTTATTCACCACATCATTGTATGTCACTCTAAATGGAACATTTCCTACCCAAAGTGAAAATAGCCTAATCTGGCACTTCTCTGAGCTTGGGAAGGGGAAAAAACAATCGTCTGTCAAAGACACTATTTTTATGAGGATTTAACTGGGCACAAATTGAATTTGTGGCTTGGCCAAAGACATAAATATTTGCAAAACATCTTGGAGATGACAGTGATAGCCTTTTTGCCAATGGGAGCAGCTTAAAAATGCTATGCCATTGCATGCTTCTCAGATGATGCTGAATCACAAAGTGACTGTCCTTCTATTCCTGCCACAGGCATTCATTCCCCACCATAAAATGCTGCCCATTGGAGACCAATAATTAAAATGATGCAGAGCTGGAGAGATGGCTCAGTGGGTAAAGAATGCAGTCATGCCCAAGCATAAGGATCTGAGTTTAGATCTCTAGGACCCATGAGAATGCTTGGTGGATAGCTCCCATCTGAAAATCCCAACACTTCTATAATGAGATGGGAGGAGTCTGACACACACCACGGAGCGATGAGGCCCTGCCTCAAAAAAGGTGGAAGACAAGAACTGATGCTTTGCTTATTCACTGGCCTCCATGTACGTGATGTATGTTCCCCTCTCCAACATTTATGCACACACATTGTACATGCACGCACCATACAAATCCACACATACCCACACCCACCCACATTAATTTTAAAAGAAATAAAATGGTGACATCTCTTTAAGGAATTATACTTGGATAGGAAAAATACATCTTTTTTGCTTGTTTGTTTTTCAAGACAGGGTTTCTCTGAATTGCTTTGGAGCCTCTTTTGGAACTCGTTCTGCAGACCAGGCTGGCCTTGAATTCATAGAGATCTGCCTGCCTCTGCCTCCTGAGTGCTAGGACTAAAGGTGTAGGCCACCAATGCCTGGTGAAAAATACATCTTAAAAGATGATTAATTAAAAATTATTATTATTATTATTTTCGGTTTCTGTTACCAGAGAAATACATGTAACTTTGGCTAAACCTGAATAACCCTCCTGCAATTATTGTAGGTCAGGTCAAATGGTTTCCCGTGGGAGTGCTGTCTGAAGGAAATCTTAATTTACAGGAACTGGTTTCCCCAGTCATTTTGTTCCCATGATATTAAGTGATTGAACACAATAATGTTTGGAAATAATTCCTCATCCTCTTGTGTGCCAGGATGAGTCTGAAAGGCAGAAGACATTTCCTAGGAAAAACAAAAGCTGTTCTGTAGGCATGACGGCTGATTACACTGTGTCAGTTTCAGGATGCATCCAACTGGAGCCAGTATTACCTAACCTCTACAGAAATATCAAGGCTGATACTATTCTTTATACCTCTTACAAACACAAATTAACACAAGAGTGGACCTTTAAAGGGTATGCTAAATCTGTCTTCCCCACCACATACTAGATAGCTGTTTCAGTAGAAAATGTCCTCCAAAAGAAAAATTCACAATGATAGAAAGTAACTTAGTGACTCTCTGAAGGTAGGGACAGGGATAAGGACTGACAAAGTCTAAAACCTGGGAAGAATCTATTTTCTCAAGATCTGGGTAGTAGTGCTGGTAAACATTTCCTAAAATTTGACAGTGATTTGGTCACATAATATTATCTACTTACTAAACATAAATTTTATCTCAATAAATCTATTGAAAAAAAAAACAAGGACCTGATATTGATTGGATAATTACCAGGGTTGAGATATTACCAGTCACTTGCTGGTCCATAATCAAGCATCTTGATTGACATTCTTTGTGTCTCAGGGAACTTGGGTTAGGAATGCAATTCTCCTTTGCTCCCCTGCAAGAGAAAGAAGTAGCGATGCTTCCTTGACTCAAGAGATATTATGTTCAGTGATTTCTTTAGCGTTTTAGAAATAATTCTACAGTGCCGTAAAATTATTCTGTAATTCAAATCATTAAATACTGAGAGTCAACTCTGTTTGGGATGCTAGCAGTGTGTGTGTGTGTGTGTGTGTGTGTGTGTGTGTGTGTGTGTGTGTGTGTGTAAAAGGGTTCTCTTCTGAAAGTTAATATTATTTGTAAAAAATAGGAATCTATTAAAAATACCAAAGGATGTTTGGAATTGTAAAAGGCACTTAGGAAAGTAAGTCCTGCAAGAGTTCACACAGTGATTGAAGCTCACAACACAGTATCAGGAGTAGTTGGCAACAAAGGGGCATTTGTAAAAGGGATGATGCGTCTATTGCAGCAAATATAGGCTGAGAACTGCTCTGGACAAGTGTGGAGGCAAGTCAAAATGTCCTTGCAAAGTGAAACTAAAACATGTTTATTTTATCATGTGACCCAGGCAGATGAGTGAATAGGTCCCAGTAGAACAAAGATTGAGTAGGAATAGATTGCAGAAAATAAGTGACAGGGATTTTATGATTTCATGACAATAAAAATGACCAGTAGAACCATAGAGTTATCTCAGGTATGGGAAGAAATCTAAATTGTCAATATTCCTGGCATTCATTTAGTTCTTTCTATACCTTGCAAAACTGTCACTTGATTGAGGATAACAAAGTCTAAGAAATAAATGGAACTTCCCTAGCATTATGCATGTTGAGGCCAAAGGATGTGCTGTTACAAGCAGTTTTCCTATAGCCTGGTCCCAGAACCACATCAGCCCCAAAAGAAAACACAGAGATGCTGTATTAGTTATAAAGCTGTTGGCCTGTTACTAGCGTTTCTTATTGGCTAGCTCTGTGTTAAATATTAACCCATTTCTAGTAATCTAAGTGTTTCTGCGAGGTTTTATCTTACCAGAGAGAGGGTCCAGACCTCTTCCTCTCAAGTCTCCACATCTTGACTCTCCTCCTACACCTCCCAGAGTCCTGTTTCCTAATCCTACCTGTCTTGCCTTCCTATTTGCCAAGAGTGCTTTATTCATGAACCAAGAAGAGAAACACATTTACAGAATGACATCTCCCATCAATGTGCCTTGTTCCTCTGAATGTAGTGGTCTTTTTTTCTCTGCAGCCAGAATTGCAAAGTTGAAGGTCCTCGGGAGTCAGGCTAGCAAAGTACATGAGTGACACATTCTGAATATCATGGAAATGATGAAAATTAGCAACTGGCATTTGTCCTTGTTCTCCAGAAGCAATAATGAATGGTGGGGACCATAGCAATTGTCCCGTTATAAAGTCAATTCACTGGCAGTTCTAAGGAGCAGAGAGTCTAGACTCAGGATTTCAGAAGTCAGAATAAACTTGGATGCAGTTTGTTCCCCTCTCACCTTACAGCCAAATCCTGGGCACACACTTATATGGCGCTAATACTAAATGACCTCACAGGATCACAAGCTTGGATATTTGGTAACCAGCCAGTGTTGTTGTTTTGGAAAGTTTTGGAACCTTTGGATGAGAGGAATTCATGGCAGCGATGGGTCACTGGGGGAGGGTCTTGAAGTTCATAGTCCTATTGGCTGCCATTCTAATCTTTTCTTCTTGGCGGATGCCATGGGAGAACTGGAGGTAACAAGCTCCCACCACTATGGACAGGAGCCAGTTCCAGCCACCACACCTTCACTACAATGGAACTGTGGGCCAAAGTAAACCTGCCCTCCCTTAAGCTGATTTTTTCACAATGACTATAAAAGCAACTAATATACTCTCTTCAAGATATGACTGAATGTGTGGCTGAGGCTGTAGTTTGGGGAGTAAAATGCTTGTCTAGGAGACATAAAGCCCTGGGTTCCATTTGCAACAACAAAATACATCAGATATGGAGGTGCATGGCACTACTATAGTCCTAGCACTCAGGACATGGAGACAGGGGATTCTGTTCAAGGTGAGTTCAAGGCTAGTTTGGTATAGAAGAGACCAAGTCTCACAAAAACAAAAAACCAAACTGTTACAACAGGTTGTTCCCGCCGGCCTCCCGGTCCTGCTGCCAGTCTGGGCCCACAGCCGTGCCAGCCCCAAATAACACTCAGAGACTCTGTATTTGATATAATCCTGTTGGCCAGTTACCATTATTGTTTATGTGCTAGCTCTGCCTTAATTATTAACCCATTTCTACTTATCTAAGTATTTCCACGTGGTCGTCTTATCAGGGAGCCGCGGCAGGCGTGCTGCTTCTTCCCTGGGCTACATCTTAACTCCTCCCTACTACTTCCTCTTTCCTCCTCCTAGTCTCCTAGCCCCGCCTATCTTGTTTCCTATTGGCCACAGAGCTTTATTAACCAGTATGAGAAACATAAATACAGAATAACATCTCCCATCACCAAACAACCAAGTAAGCAAGCAAGCAAGCAAGCAAACTGAAACCAGATACTTTCCTTCCATATCTTCTCTAGAACCTTACTTTGGATTGGCTATGTCATTTCTGGTGTTATTTTGGCACTTTACCAAAATATAATCTCAGTGGCAGCAGAGATGCCTCAGTAGTTAACAGAGCTTGTCACACTCTAGCAAAAGACTAGAATTTGGTTCCCACTGTGGCTCATAGCCATTTATAGTTCTAACTCCAGAGAATTTGACACCCTCTTCTGGCCTCTGAAGGAACCTGGACTCACAGATACTTGTCCACCATCTGCATACACACATAATTTTTCAAAAAAGATAACATCCAAGAGGTAAAAAAGTCAGCTATTTTCTGTGAAAAGCAATTTTATTGTGCTATTTAAAAAAATATCCCAATTTATCCGAAGCATCTCATGATTCAATAAAAGATACACCATTTACTTAAAAATAAGTTTAAAGTGTTTAAATAAACACTTCCAACTAATGATATTTAATATCCCAACTTATGTCAAAAACATCAGCAAGCAAATGCAAATAAAGTCACCTTGGGCTGCTATTGTGTGCACATCAAGAGGACCATTTGTAACTTAGGAAAATACTTATAGTGCTTTCATATTTTTTGGGTGTATTGCTTGTAGTAAAGATAACAAAAATTCTCATCCCATTGTCCTGTGATTGTCTGAGTATCCTTCTGTTACCAAGAACAAGCCAGGGTTTCCATGAAAGCTGAATGATTGTCTGAGAGCTTAAATTTCACAAGGTGTTTTACAGACTAGCTTCTCAACAGTTGTTGACTTAGGCTTTGGTCATCCCAAGGCTCTTGCCTGTCATTCTCCCTTGCAGAAGCTAGCCTTGTGAAGTACAGGAGACAAAGGAAAGTTCTGATGTTGTCACCTAAACTCAGTTGGCCATAATGACATATCATGCTGCCCTCTGCTGATTGAAAACAAATCACAGGTCTTACTGGCACTCAAGGCAAGGGACTGATCACAAGGGGCAAGAATACTCAAGAAAGTGGAATCTTCTGGAACTGTATTAGTAGCTGCCTACCACAATATGCTCTGACAAAGGACTTGTATCCAAAATAGTAATGAATTCTACCACTCAATAAAAAGATATAGAGCTCAATTAAAATGCAGGAAAAGCACTTGAGTAGGCATTTCTCATAAGGAGATACCTGATACCCAAAAAGCATATGAAAAAGTTCTCTGCATCATTAGTCATCAAGGAAATTCAAATTAAATTCACAAAGAGGTTCTAGTATACACCCACTATGAAGCTAAATTTAAGTACCTGACAATACTGACTATTGTCCACAAAGCAGCGTGATTAGAATGCTCATTACTCCTCGTGGGAGTGCAAATGGACCAACCACAATGGAAACAACTCTAGCAATTTCTAATAAAGTTAAACACACACCTACTCATGACCCAACAGTTCCACTCTAAGGTAGTTTTTAAGAGTAAAGAACACATGGTTCACACACACTGCTGTTTTTCTTGCTGTCATATCCTTGGGTTCTAGATCTATGCCTAGGATATAACAAGTACAGAATTCCTGTTTATCCAGAAAGGACTAAGGATGGGGCTGCTGCGATTACTCAATGGTTAAGAGCACTAGTTGCTCTTAAAAATGACACAAGTTCAAGTCCCAACACCCATGAAGGGCAATTCACAGCTGCCTGTAAATACAGCTCCCAGGGGATCTGATGCCTCTGGCTTCCTCATGTACACAAGCTCCCATACTAACTAACACATATACACATACCTAAAAAAATTAAAAATACATCTTAAAAATTAATTTAGCAGAGGTGGTGATCTTTGTTGGTATCATGGTTTTGGTTGATTCTCTGACTTCTATTTGGGATGGATTCCATATCTCTAGTTCCTTCTAACAATAAACATTTTTCCACTCTCAAACCCTTATATTTATATCACAACTTTTGCAGAGAATATTATGTACTTTTGGGTTGTTGCCAACAGGATATTAGTTGTGTATCAGATGCAGAACTTACTGAAACTCAGATTCCTGGGCTCTCTCTTAAAGAGTTTCTGGTTCACTTGGAGATGAACCTCAGAATTTACATTTTTAACAAGTCCTAGGGTGTCAATGATGCCGATAATAACAGTGTTTAATGTTAAAATACTGTAAATATACACTGTGGCACTGACAGCCCTCTGGCACTTTATCATTGTTTTATGATACATTTTTAATTGTTTGATAATTTCACATATGCATACCATATGTTTTGATCAAACCACCCCCGTTCCCTCCTGTTTAGTTTTGTCCTCCCTTATTCCTCCCACTAGTCACCCCAACTTTATGTGCTCTTTGCTTTTAAGCCATTTCAATTTACTTAGTATTTCCAGTGTGAGCACAGGTGTAGGGTCATCTGTTGGAGCATGGTTAGCCTTTCAAGGAGGTCATCTCTAAAGACAATTATTTCCCTCCCCCCAGCACCCATCAATAGCTTCTCAGATAGGGGTCAGACTTCATGAGCCCCTGCCCTATCCATGCTGAGATTTCCTTGGCTTGAGCATGTGCATGCAGCCCCAGCCACTCCAGATTCATGTTTGCAGTGTACAGACATGTTCAGCAAATGATGTTTCGCCAAAGACAGTCGGAGATGTTCATTATCTCTGATGCTTTCAGTCTTTCCACCCCTTTTTTTCATGACGATAACAGAGCTTCACAGTAGGTGGGTGTGACATGCAATTTTGCCCTCTGTTTTTTTCCCCACAGATGTGTGTGATCCTAATGTGCATTCACATTTAGGATTAAAACTTTAGGTGTCCATGTGTTTGCTATGAGTGCTCTCTCTCTCTCTCTCTCTCTCTCTCTCTCTCTCTCTCTCTCTCTCTCTCTCTCTGTGTGTGTGTGTGTGTGTGTGTGTGTGTGTGTGTGAGTGTGTGTGTGTGTGCACGCGCAGTGATTGTGATTGGTCCCATCTTGAGTCAGGTGTTCCAAATACACATTCTAAGATGTTATTTTTTTTCTTTTTTAGTTTACATTTATTTTACATAGCAATCAGTTTCCCCTCCCTCCTTTCCTCCTGTTCCCTCTCCACCTTCTATATACCTTCCCCATCCACTCATCCTTCAGTTTTGTTTAGAAAGGCTCATACCTCCTATGGGAGTCAACAAAGCACAGCAAATCAAGTTCAGGCAGGAACTTGCATCAAGGCTTGGCTAGGCAAGAGGTGATTATTATGGAAATCATTTTGTAAGCAATTGCCCTATTGATTATTAAAGGGTGGTGCTGTCATAACAGAGAATAGGACAATGTTAAGCAAAGAGGGAGAATGGGATTCCGGACTAATCTTAGCTCCAGTGGATTTTCAGACTTAATCTCGGTTGGACAGATGAGTCAAGTTTTCACTACCCCTTTCACTAAATCACTGGTGAAAAGTTATGTGAGAGGACGAACTCACATAACCTCATAGAAATTAGCTCTTTCTTTGGGATGCAGAACAAAGATGCTCTGGAGGTGACAAATATTGTACTATGAAAGTCCCAGATACCAACTAGGTCTTAAAAGCAAAAGCACACAGAGAGTTACTGATGGTGCAGAATCAGGACCAGAGGAATCTGTCAGTGTTGTAGGAGGGACACAGCACTCGGTATGTGGGGAGGATCAGCAGTTTCAGATTCACAAGTATTGAGAATTTTTCTTTGGAGACATCTGTAAGCATTTTTTTATTCTTTCATGTTTTACCTTAAAAGTATATGTATACCACATGCATGCTGTGTCTACAGAGGCCAGATGTGGGACTTGGATCCCCTGAAACTGGAGTTACAGATAGTTGTGAGCCATTTTGTAGATGCTGGGAACTGAACCTCCAGCAAAACAGCCAGTTCTCTCAACTGATAAGCCATCTCTCCATCTCCTGTACTTATTTCCTTATAGTGATAATCTATAGGATGGTGGGTAGGGACATGAGCTGAGTGTGTAAGCTTCTTGGATCACATTGTATACTTTTCTTCAGTCTCCTACTGTGTCTGGAGTCCCAGACTGTGGAGTCATGCCAGTTCAGCTTCTCTATAGAGCAGTGGTTCCCAACCTGTGGCTCGTACCCTTTGGAGATTGAGCAATCCTTTCATAGGAATTACATACTAGATACCCTGAACACAAGATATTTATATTACACTTCACAACAGTAGAAAATTACAGTTAGGAAGTATCGGTGAAAGTCATTATATGGCTGGAGATCACTACAACATGAGGAACTGTGTTAAAGGGTCACAGCATTAGGAAGGTTGAGAAACACTTCCCCAGAGTAAGCTTCTTCTCTCCTTTCATTTATTTCATGGTTGAGTGGTTTGTCAGAAATCAGCTAGCTAATAACCCAGGCTGTGAGGAGATGAGAAGATAGTCTTCCCTCTTTGAGAGAATATTATTATTAAGGGGATGAGAAAGAAGGCTCATATTAGCAAAATGCCTGGGGAGATCTTTGACTCACTCCACTCACCTGGTAGCTCCTAAGGCACATTACTTAAGTGAAACAAACTTAACAAAGGCTCAGTCTACTAAGTGAGGAAATTGTAACCTGTAGCTTCACACACCCCTGTGACAATGAACCCTGACCTGAACTTGTCCAAACACAATCCTTCTTCTTCTTCTTCTTCTTTTTTTTTTTTTTTTTTTTGTTAAGCCTGGGAATTTATTTCTGGGTCACAGAAGCACAGCTTGATTCCAGTCATATTCTTGGATTCTTGAGGTTTATGAAGAAGCAATAAGAAATTTAATAAGCAGTAGGTGCATTTAATGGCATGATAAAGGTAGAACATATGGCTAATTGATTCATGAAAAGTTTTATTCAGATATTCTTCTGTTTTTGACAGTTTATCATCTTAACGATGCTAGTGGCTTTCTCTGTGAATAAAACAATTTTCTGAGTAATTGGAAATTATTCTAGCATATGTTATTATCCATTACAAGAATTAACAGAATTTATTACTTTATCCAAATAATCTCCAGGACATGAATTTGAATAAAAGATATTTATAAATAAACAAGTTAATTAGTATTATTTTAACTGTTGTATCAAGAAGTAATGAAGTTTGCAAGTGGTTACCAGTAGTGCATTTTGAGAAAAATGCTTGTATATAAAAGGAAAATAAAGATACTTTCTGCCCAGTCATGTTATATATAGTAGTGTCTGTAAAGTGTGCACTACACTGCCTGGTGTGTTATAGGTGTTTAGGAGGCCTTCGCTTCCTTCCTTTCATCCACCCCCAATATCTTCAGAGTATAAACTTACCTACGAAAGAATTTGCTGCAAATTGTAAGTCAATTTAATTAAAAAATTATACACTACAGAGAGAAACCAGTGCTGCTGTTTAAAATTCTTTACTATTCTTTATGTCAATTAAGGTCCAGGAATGAGAGGGCATACCATAGAAGAAAGAAATCAAGAAAAAATTCATTGTAAAGTTGAGGATGAATGTAGGAGATCCATAATAAAAAACTTTATAGCTAGAAATAAAAACAATTCATAAGAAGATGGTGTGAATATTGACAGAATCTAGGAGAAGGAAAAGTTGCTCATGTTTTTCATGAGGTGTGTACAACTTTCTAACTTGCAGAAACACAGCAGCATTAAAGTCAAGAGCTGTAGGTCAAATCAGTAAAGGTGAGAAGCCCAGGTATGCAGCTTCCAGATGAGTGCTCCCAGAACTGTCCTGTGAACAGTATCTCTTTCTGCTTGCAGTGACCAGTGGAAATATTCAAAGAAGATTTCTCATTAGGGAAGCTTATTAAGGGTCACTAACTTTGATGCAATGACTGAACATGGGTTGTCCTTAGTTCCAAATGATACCACCTGGTCCCACCTCCCTTCAGTCTCAAATAAACACACAGAGCTTAGATTACTTACAAACTGCTTGGCACATGGCTCAGGCTTATTATTGGCTAACTCTCTCTCTTAAATGTTAAACTATTTCTATTAATCTAAGTATTTCCACATAGTCTCGGCTTACTGGTGAAACCTGGGCCTTTTTCTTCCTTGGTGGCTACATGGCATCTGCCTAGTGGCTCACTCTTTCCAGAATTCTTCATGTCTGGGAGCTCTGCCTATATTTTCTGCATGCCTATTGGGAAATCAGTGTTTTATTCATGAACCTATAGGAGAAACATATATACAGAAGGACATACCTCATCACATGTGGCTAAAGACACTATAATATATAACATCATTACTATAGACATCTGGTATGTTGTAAATACTCCCACAAACAAGGACATTCTGAAAAGAGGACACATTCTAGAGATTAGAAGTCACATCTCAGGAATTGGGGTGAAAGAACAAATTTTGTTTTTCATAATATTCTTTACTGAACATACCTACATAAGTTTGGGGACGGAGAGCAAGATGGAAATGTGTCACATCTATTGAGAAAGTATTATAAATTTCTTCTCCACCCTTTGGGGAAGGTGACATAGCAATATCAAACCAATAGTAGGACTCCTCTGGAGTGAGAGATAGCTTAAATTTTTCATGTTCATAAAACCAACCTTGTAGTTAAGCATCCACCAGAAGAGACTGGTGAAGTTGAGGAAAAGGAGAGTCACATGAAGGAACATGGAGCCAATGGAAATTATCCTATCTGTATACTAGGTATACACAAGCTTCTTAAAAATCTTTTTCTATGGAACTCTAAGTATATGAACCAAGAAAATAGAGGAGTCAATGATTTATCTTACATCCATTTCATTAGTTACCAATGCATGGTGCCCTGTGTTTATCTATACTGTCTCCTATTGCTAAACAAATTCTCCATAATAGCTCATTTTTACCTATATTTGTATATATTTTTAACCCATAGAGACATTTTAAATTTTTATTGAATGCAATTACATCCTCTGAGTATTTTCATTGGGTTTAAAATGTAAGGGAATAGCATTCTACTTTATTTATCTCTCCAGTTACATTTTTCTTCCTCATTTAAAACTATATTTTAGATGACATTAGAATGATATCCTTTGATAACGTCTATGGCTATTTCCTTAGCATAAGAATGCTGGATGAGAATTTTGGTTCACAGGAGATTCACATGTAGCTTAAAACTGTTTCTTAGATGCATAAAGCCCCTTTTAAATTTAAATAAGATTTTGAGGTGGTCTTTTTATGGCTTCAGTTATTGGCTAGTTGCACAAGTTTTTCCTCATTGGTCCAAGTCAGGATTCTGTTGGGTAAAAAATCAGTCTCCAGTATTAAGGCACTTCTAAATTTTTGGGGTACAAAAAATAGGTCAAACATCAGTAGTTCATGCAAAAGGTTTCTGTAACTTTTGGAAGAAGTAGGAAAATAATAAAGGGATTTAGAAAGAATTAAAATTTTTAGTCATTGTGAGACTCAACTGTATACAGTATGTGAAGACAGACTGGAAAAATAAAAAAATACATTCATGGATGTCATATCTGCTTGGTAAATACATATCTGAGTTTATAAAATACGTCTTATTTTTATTTCCAGAAATTAAACAAGGATAAGCAAACCAAACAAATTAATAAACAAACAAGGACTGTTTACTATTATAATGACTTGTATTTGTGTGCTTGATTGACAAGAGCTCTTCAGTAGCTGTCTAGACACTACACCATCTGAATTGCATGTAAGTCATGGATAGAAAACAAAGCAAAGCAAAACAAAACACAGGATGGAGGAACAAAGATTGCAGTCATGAGGCATTAACTGCATTATGTTCAGAGCAAAAGTACCTTCAGATTTATTTATCTGTTAGTTAATCAATTAATTAATTATAATGTGTGTGAGTGTTATGCCTACCTGTGTACCACGTGCAAGCAGTGTCCACAGAGGTTCAGAAGAGAGCAACAGATTCCCTGGAACTGGAGTTACATACACATGGTTGGAAGGTGCACTCTGCAAGAACATCAAGTGTTCTTATCTGCTTAGCTACCACCCCAGCTGGAAACCTTACATTTAGAAACTTAGCTCTGCCATATTGCCCATTATCGGGATGAGAATGGTCTTAAGCTTTAAAGAGTTACTGTCACATCAAAGATTTAAAACATCTGCCCTTTGGAGTCTTCAACTGTTAAAGGTGTTCATTGTGCAGTGGAATAGAAATGAACTGGTTCCTATCTTAGTTAGGGTTTTTGTTTCTATAGCAAAATACCATGACCAAAAACAGGTTGGGGAGGGAAGGGTTTATTTGACTTACATTTTCTTGTTGTAGTCCATCCTCAAAGCAAGCCAGGACAGGAGCTCAAACAGGGCAGGAACCTGGAGGCAGGAGCTGATGCAGAGTCCAAGCAGGGATGCTGATTACTGGCTTGTTTGCTGTGGAACAACCCTTGTGCTCACAGTGAATATGTATTATTCTCATTGGTTAATAAAAAGCTGATAGTTCCATAGCCAGGCAGAAAGTTAGGTGGAAAAGCCAAACTGGAAATGATGGGATGGGGAAGGGTAGAATCGGGAAAGAAGCAAAATGTATAGAAAATGAGGCAACAAGCAATGAGCCGTGCAGCAAAGTGTAAATAAGAAATATGGGTTAATTTAAATGTAAGAGTTAGTTAGTAAGAAGCCTGAGCTACCAGCTGAGCATTCATTATATTCAGTCTCAGAGACAGTTACTTGGGAAGCAACTACCAGTTATGGGGGAGCAGGTGGTTTGTAAAGGAAAACTCCATCCACAATTTGCTCCTCATGGCTTGTTTATCCTGCTGTCTCATAGAACCCAGGACAACTAGCCCAGGGATAGGACCACCCACAATGGGCTGTGCTGTCCCCGATCAATTACTAGCTAAGAAAATGCCTTACAGCTGGATCTTATGGAGGCATTTCCTGAATTAAAATTCTCTTTCAGAAAACTCCATTTTGTATGTCAAATTAACATTAGCTTAGCCAGCACAGTTCCCATCAACTTTATTTTTACAAAAGACAAAAACTGGGAAGAAAAATTTTGAAAAGACATTCAAAGCTCTCTAATTTCTATTTTTGGAAGAAAACAACTAGAAATATATATATGTTTATTTGACTTTACAATTGACTTCACAATGATATTTTGTGTCTGTGTGTGCATGTTCATGGAAGCCAAATGGAGGAGGTCAAGTGTCCTCCTCTAATGATGAAAGTCAAGTGTCCTCTACTGATTTCTGCCTTACTTTATTTGAGGCAGGGTCTCTCACTGAACCTGAAACTCGCAGTTATTAGCTTGGTTGGTCAGAGAGCCCAGAATTGGTGTTACAGACTTTTCCTACATGTGTGTGCAGGTCTCCATACTTGCAAAGCCCACTGATGTGATATTTTGTTTGTGCCTTAACAAATAAAGCTTGCCTGAAGATCAGGTAGAGCTAGCTACACTAGTTTGATGGGAGATGTTATTTTGTAAATATGTTTTTCATACTGGTTAATTAATAAAGCACCATGGCCAATAGGAAACAAGATAGGCAGGGCTAGGAGACAAGGAGGAAAGAGGAAGTGGTAAGGAGGTGTCAAGATGTAGACCAGGGAGGAAGGAAGATGCCAGCCACAGCTCCCTGATAAGATGAGCCACATGGAAATACTTAGATAAGTAGAAATGGGTTAAGACAGAGCTATCCCATAAACAATAATGGTAACTGGCCAACAGGATTGTATCAAATACAGAGTGTTATTTGGGGCTCCCGTGGTGGTGGGACCATGGCAGCAGGACCGGGAGGCCGGCAGGGAGGAACAAAGAGTAAAACCTGCCCTTAACACTAGTTAACCATAGAGGCCAGACAGTGGTTGCATACACCTTTATCCTAGCCTATGGTAGACATAGGCACAGGGATCTCTTTGAGTTCAAGGCCACCCCAGGCTACACAAAATTGATCCAGTCTAAAAGAGAAATAGCTTGACAGTGTGGTTCCACCTTTAATCCCAGTACTTGGGAGCCACACACCTTTAATCCCAGCACGAGAGAGGTGGAGACAAGAAGGGATATGGCTGGGCAGAGATAGGTATAATGGCAGGAGGACTTAGGAGCTCAGAGCATTCAGTCTGAGGATTCATAGGGACAGGATTGCCCCTTTGGTCCAAGGATTCAGTAGAGGAAAGTACTAGTAGTGGCTGACTCGTTTACTTCTCTGACCTTTCAGCATTAACTCCTATATGACTCTAGGGTTTTTATTATTAAGACTAATTACAACTCTTGCTATACACTGACCTATCTCCTCAAATGGAGTTGTTGTTGTTTTTGTATCCATTTTTACAATAAATTCATGAGCTTGTGTTGACCTATTTTTAACTTGGTTCTTTTTCATTCTTGCTTGTCTTGCTGACTACGTGATTATGACAGTATGTAATCATGTGTGTGTTTTTAAAGAACTCTTGCTGAGATTAGAAAAACAACAGTGGAATCAATCCACCTGGCAAAAGGAAAAGGCAAAATAGATTTGGCCTTCATAAAAAATAGCTACAATTTTGTAGAAAATAAATAAACACATGAATTCGTCCTTCTTGAGGATGGTATTTAGATCTTTAAACATATATATATATATATATATATATATATATATATATATATATATATTTCTAACCACTTTTCCCAACTTACAGTGGATGCCCTTTGTAGACTTTGACTACATTTAGCCTCATTTTTTATAAAATATTTTTAAAATCTTTTTATTTAAAACAATCTTTTCTCATTTTTATTTTTTCTTTTCTTCTTTTTTTGTAGCTATTGTCCAAGTAAATGTTTAATTTTTTTTTTTTGGTTATAAAGGTTTATTGCTTATATCTAAAACGTGCCAAAGTACCTTACAATAGAACACTTGCATCAAAACATCATACAATATTAACTCACATGAGGAGAAGGAAGATGAGAAACATTAGCAATATAATAAATAACACAGTTGAGTATTATTTATATGACCAACACTGTACAAAACACGCTGCATGTTAGTCAACCATTTCAGACCTACAGACATTCTATGAGCCAGATGATGCAATAATCCCATCTACCTTTTTTTCTGTAAAACTTTATTTTTTTTAATTAATAATACAATTTAATGATTTCACTTTAAATTGTATTATTAATTTAATAATTAATATTTAATTATTTAATTTATGTATTTAATTATATATTTATACATAATTATTTAATTATGTATTTAAAATGTTGATCCCAGTTTCTCCTCCCTCCCTCCATCCCCCTCCCTTCCTCCCTCTTACCCTCTTTCCCCTGTGACATGCACCCTGGCCACCCTCCCATCCCATCCCACCACCACCATTCCACATGTAAGGCTATGCTATCCAGGTTGGGTCATGCAAATCTGTCAAGTCATTTGAAGTAGGGACTAGGACTTCTCTCCTGTCTCTAGGATAAGGGGGTATCCCTCCATGGGGGATGTGTCTGCAAGGTCCTTTTGTGCATCCGGAATACATTCTGTTTCTACTGTCTGAGGTCCCCCAGACTGCTTAGTCCTTCTAGCTGAGACCCATATTCAGGGGGTCTGAGTCAGTCCTATGCTGGATTCCCAGATATCAGTCTGGGGGGGCATTAGCTCCTCCTTGTTCAGGTCAGCTGTCTTTGTGTTTCTCCAACCTGGTCTTTTCCTCTCACTCTCTGCATCTGGATTCTAGTTCGACTCAGTGTTTAGTTATGGGTGCTTGCTTCTGTTTCTAGCAGGTACTAGATGAGGGCTCCATGATGGTGGATAATTTAGTTGATGATCTCATTATCATGGAAGGGCATTTATGGTAGCCTTTCCACAGTTGCTCAAATTGTTAGTTTGAGTCAGTCTTGTAGGTCTCTAGACCTTTCTTTAGGTTCAGTTTTCTCTTCAAACCAATAATGGTCCTCTCTCTCTCTCTCTCTCTCTCTCTCTCTCTCTCTCTCTCTCTCTCTCTCTCTCTCTCTCTCTCCTGTCTTCTACTCCTCCCCTGACTCAATCTACCTAGTCGCACATGCTTTCCTCTCCTCTCCTTCTCTTTCTCCTAGTTCTCTCTCCATTCACTGCCCCCCCCCAACTTTTCATGTGCTCTGAGGGACTTGTCACTTCCATCCTTTGTGAGGGACCATATATGAATCTCTTAGAATACACCTTGTATCCTAGTTCCTCTGATGGTGTGAATTATAGGCTGGTGAGCCTATGTTCTAGGTCTAAAATCTATACATGAGTGAGTACATACCATGTTCTTCTTTTTGTGACTGGGTTACCTTATTCAGGATGGTTTCTTCAAGTTCCATCTACTTGCCTGTGAATTTCAAGATTCCGTTATTTTTTTCTGCAGAGTAGTATTCCATTGTGTAGATGTGCTACATTTTCTTTATCCATAATTCAGGTAAGGGGCATCTAGATTGCTTCCAGGTTCTTGCTATTACAAATAATGCTGCTATGAACATAGTTGAGCACATGTCTTTGTTGCATGGATGTGGGTCATTTGGGTATAAACCTAAGAGCAGAATTGCTGGGTCCTGTGGTAAACTAATTCCCATTTTCCTAAGGAACTGCCATACTGATCTCCAAAATGGCTGTACAAGTTTGCACTCCCACCAGCAGTGGAGGAGTGTTCCCCTTTCTCCACATCCTTTCCAGCATAAGTTTACATTGGTGTATCTAATTTTAGCCATTCTGGCAGGGGTAAGATGGTGTCTGAAAGTTGTTTTGATTTGCGTTTCTCTGATAGCTAAGGATGTTGAGCACTTTCTTAAGTGTCTTTCAGCCTCTTTGATTTCCTCTATTGAGAATTCTTTCTTCAATTCTGTACCCCATTTTAAATAGGATTATTTGGTGGTTTATTAAATAGTTTCTTGCGTTCTTTGTATATTTTGGAGATCAGCCCTTTGTCAGATACAGGATTGGTAAAAAGTTTTTCCCAGTCTCTGCACTGCTGTTTGGTCTTGTGCACTGTGTCCTTTGCCTTACAGAAGCTTCTAAGTTTGAAGAGGTCCCACTTATTAATTTTTGATCTCAGTGTCTGTGCTACTGGAGTTATGTTCAGGAAGCGGTCTCTTATACAAATTTGTTCAAGGGTACCTCCTACTTTCTCTTCTAAGAGGTTCAGTGTGGCTGGATTTATGTTGAGGGCTTTGATCCATTTGGACTTGAGTTTTGTGCATGGTGATAGACATGGGTCTATCTGTAGTCTTCTACACACCATCATCCAATTGTGCCAGCACCATTTGTTGAAGATGCTTACCTCCCCACATTGTATTCTTTTAGCTATTTTGTCAAAAATCAGGTGTTCATAGGTGTGTAGGTTAATACAGGGATTTTCAATTTGATTCCATTGGTCTACCTGTGTATTTTTGTGCCAACACCAGGCTGTTTTCAGAAATATAGCTCTATAGTAGAGCTTAAAGTCAGGGATGGTGATGCCTCCTGAAGTTATTTTATTGTACAGGGTTGTTTTGGCTATCCTGGGTCTTTTGTTTTTCCATACAAAATTGATTATTGTCCTTTCAAGTTCAGTGAAGAATTGTGCTGGGATTTTAATGGGGATTGCATTGAATCTGTACATTGCTTTTGGCAAGATTGCCATTTTTACTATATTTATCCTTCTTATCCAAGAGCATGGGAGATCTTTCCATTTTCTGGTATCTTCTTTCTTTAAAGCCACAAAGTTCTTATTGTATAGGTCTTTCACATGTTTGGTAAGTGTTACCCCCAAGATATTTTATGTTGTTTATGACTATTGTAAAGGGTGATCTTTCTCTGATTTCTTTCTCATCCTCTTTGTCATCTGAATAAAGTAGGGCTACTGTCTTTTTTTGAGTTTATCTTGTATTCTGCTAGTTTACTGAAGGTGTTTATCAGCTGTAGGAGTTCCCTGGTAGAGTTTATTGTGTCGCTTATGTAAACTATCATAACATCTGCAAATAGAGACAGTTTGACTTCTTCCTTTCCAATTTGGATCCCCTTGATCTCCTTTTGTTGTCTTATAGATTTAGCTAGAACTTCAAGTACAATATTGAAGAGATATGGAGAGAGATGACAGCTTGTCTTGTTCCTGATTTTAGAGGAATCGTCTTAAGCTTCTCTCCATTCAGTTTGATGTTGGCTACTGGTTTACTGTATATTGCTCTTATTATGTTTAGGTATGTTCCTGTTATCGCCGATCTCTCCAAGACCTTTATCATGAAAGGGTGCTGAATTTTGTCGAAGGCTTTTTCAGCATCTAGGGATATGATCATATGGTTTTTCTTTTTCAGTTTGTTTATATGGTGGATCACGTTGATAGATTTTCATATGTTAAACCATCCCTGCAACCCAGGAATGAAGCCTACTTGGTCATGGTGGATGAGTTCTCTGATATATTCTTGGATTCTCTTTGCCAGTATTTTATTGAGTATTTTTGCATCTATGTCCATCAGGGATATTGGTCTGTAGTTTTCTTTCTTAGTTGCATCTTTGTGAGGCTTGGGTACCAAGGTAATTGTGACTTCATAGAAAGAATTTGGTAATGTGCCTTCTGTTTCTATTGTGTGAAACAATTTGAGGACTATTGAAATTAGCTCTTCCTTGAATTTCTGGGTGAATTCTGCACTGAAGCCATCTGGCCCTGGGTTTTTTGTTTGTTTGTTTGTTTGTTTGTTTTTTGTTTTGTTTTTTTTTTGATTGGAAGGCTTTCTATGACTGCTTCTATTTCATTGGGGGTTATAGGTCTATTTAACTTGTTTGTCTGTTCTTTATTTAATTTTGGTAAGTGATTGTTATCCAGAAATTTTTCCTATTCCTTTGAATTTTCAAATTTTGTGGAGTACAGGTTTTCAAATTATGACTTGAAAGTTGTCTGGATTTCCTCTGTGTCTGTTGTTATGTCGCCCTTTTCATTTCTGATTTTGTTAATTTGCATGTTCTCTCTCTGCTTTTTTGTTAGTTTGGATAAGGGTTTGTCTATCTTGTTGATTTTCTCAAAAAAACCAACTCTTTGTTGCATTGATTTTTTTGTATTATTTTCTTGGTTTCTATTTTACTGATTTCAGCCCTCAATTTGATTATTTCCTGGTGTCTACTCCTCTGGGATGAGTTTGCTTCTTTTTGTTCTAAGGCTTTCATTTGCACTATTAACTCTCTAATGTGACTATCCTCTGTTTTCTTTATATGGGCACTCAGTGTAATGAAATTCTCTCGTAACACTGCTTTCAAGGTGTCCCATAAGTTCGGATATGTCATGTCCTCATTCTTGTTGAATTGTAAGAAGTCCTTAATTTCTTTATTTCTTCTTTGACCCAGGTGTAGTGCAATTGCACATTGTTCAGTTTCCATGAGTTTGTAGGGTTTCTGCGATTTGTGTTGTTGTTGAATTCCAATTTTAAAGCATGGTGGTCAGATAAGATATGGGGGACTATACCATTCTTTTGTATCTGTTGAGGTTTATTATGTCACCTAGTATGTGGTCAATTTTAGGGAAGGTTCCATGTGAAGCAGAAAAGAAAGTATATTCTTTTGTGTTTGGATGGAATGTTCTATAGATGTCTGTTAAACTCATTGAGACATCACTTCTGTTAGTTCTTTTGTTTCTTTGTTGAGTTTCTGATTGGTGGTCCTGTCTATTGGTGAGAGTGGCATGTTGAAGTCTCCCACTATAAGTGTGTGAACTTTGAGTTTTAGTAGCGTTTCTTTTATGAATGTGGGTGCCTTTGTATTCGGGGCATAGATGTTCAGAATCGAGACTTTGTGTTGATGGGTTTTTCCTGCAATGAATATGAAATGACCGTCTTCATCTCTTTTGATTAATTTCGGTTTGAAGTCTAACTTGTTAGGTATTAGGATAGCCACACCTGCTTGCTACTTGGGTCCATTTGATTGGAAGATCTTTTACCAGCCCTTTACCCTGAGGTAATATGTAGCATGTCTGTTTTCCACCAGCCTGCCCGCCTCTGGTCTGGCATGCCGGCCCCAAATAACATGCAGAGACTCTGTATTTGATACAATCCTGTGGGCCAGTGACTATCATTGTTTATGGGCTAGCTCTGTCTTGATTATTAACCCATTTCTACTTATCTAAGTATTTCCACGTGGCTCATCTTACTGGAGAGCCGCGGCCAGCGTCTTCCTTCCTCCCCGGTCTACATGCTGACCCTCCTTACTACTTCCTCTTTCCTCCTTGTCTCCTAACCCTGCCTATCTTGCTTTCTCATTGGCCCAACAGTGCTTTATTAATTAACCAGAATGAGAAACATATTTACAGAATAACATCTCCTATCATCTCCTCTTTTCTGTCTAAAATAAAAGAAGGGGTTTAACCTTAACATAACAAAATATACCATACAACAGTTATCAAATAAGAATCACAGTTAACAATATTTATTCCATTAACGTTTTTTAAGATTTAAAGAAAATATCATCTATCCTATCTTTGCGAGTCTAAAGTCCTATATATAACTTATCTTTAACCCTAACTAAGGAAAACTATAACCATAACTATCTGTCTTTAACTCCTTCAAAGACCACAAAAGGATAATATATAAACTCTAGAAATGACAGAGACAACTCACTGCCTAGTCAGTCACCTGAAGTTCTTCTGTAATGTTTCATCTTCAGCTCATAGGCTATGGTGTGTCTGGCAGACCCTTCAGCAAAGCAGGAAACTTTAAGCTGTCTGCCTGTATTGGCAGTTTGTCAGTCATTTTTCTTTGTGTCCTGTAGACTCTCTGGCAGGCAGCCTCTTCCATGAAGCAGGATTCTTGTAGCAATGTCCATCTTGCATCAGCAGTCACCTTTTTGTGGGTCCTGCATGTCCAGTTTCTACAACATAAAGTCAAACAGTCCAGAAGAGCAGTACTTTGCCCAAATGGCTAGTCTTGCCATATTAGAAGCAAACTTCAAAACGAGTTTCTTCAATGTACATCTTCCTTTTTGATGCAGATGTTGTTACCAGTAGCAGTTGTGCCTCACTGTCAAGAAAAAATTTAAACCATTTTAAATGCCATATTCTGTAGGTCTTTGAAAGTTTTGCAGAGTGCCTATTCATCCCAAATACATCTCTGCATATCTAGAAATCCTAACTAACTTAACTCTAAGTCTTAACTATCATAGGTAACTCTCTATAATCTGTACTAAATTATACATTACATTTTCCAATGAGCTATATAAACACAATACCTAAACAAGAGGAGAAAAATACATATCACAATTTTGACCTTAATATCAATAAATGAAAATCCATTCCAAAACAAAGTATTCATATCTATACCATAATTCCCTTTTTACCTTTAAAAAGATTGCTTGTGGTTATAGCCATTTATAACCAAGCCCATTTAAATGAAAACAAACATTTATAAACAATATTTGTTAATTTGGGCATCGTTCTTTCCAAACTACTTCCTGCTGGTAGGGGGTGCTGTCATGGGGGATCCTAAGAAGATGCACAAATCTTGGCTTTAGACATTGCTTCAGGGGGTCTTGCTTGATCAAACCACATTAGTCTGGAGAAAATCCATAGTTTTTCATTTTCTGTGGAAACAAAAATAGAAATCCTTTTCTCCAGTAACTTGTCTTTAGGCTTAAATTTTGGAGTCAAAGCATTTTTATAATATATAAATTGGATTAATCCAGCAGCATTTCTTTTATCAATAGTTGTTATTTTCTCAGCAATCAAATAATTTAAAGACAATAGAATTGCGTATAGTATCCAAAATTTCTCTTTGCTTTCATCTTTACGAAGGTTTTTTATTACTCTATTTCTTCTACTTCTATTTTTACATATTTTGAGACAGGGTTTCTCTGTGTAACTTTTATCTGTCCTGGAATTCACTGCATGCCAGGTTTACTTTGAAATCACAGAGATCTGTTTGCCTCTGCCTCCCGAGTGCTGAGATTAATGGCGTGCGCCACCACACCCGTCCATTTTACTTTCTTTTTTCTTTTTTAAACCATTCTATCCTGTTTCTTTTTCTCTCCCAAGCCAGCCTATTTTTTAAAATTCAGTGTAAACCTTCATTGCAGCTCTCGTGCACACCAATGAATTGTTAGCAGAGCTCTTTAAAAACAAGGAGGGTTTTGCCACTTATGCTAATTTTGGAAACCTCCCTTAAAGGAGCCGAGCAAATCTCTGTCTACAGCAAAACAAATCCAACTGAGAAAATTCTGCTACCAAGAAGTCTTGCTAGTCTCTGTTCCTTTGTTTCTAAAATCTCTTTTTAAGCTTTTATCAAGTTTTAGGTGAAAGTTCTTATAGCCACATTGGGCGCCTGTCTGTTTTCCACCAGTCTGCCTGCCTCTGGTCTGGCGTGCTGGCCCCAAATAACAAGCAGAGACTCTGTATTTGATACAATCCTGTGGGCCAGTGACTATCATTGTTTATGGGCTAGCTGTGTCTTGATTATTAACCCATTTCTTCTTATCTAAGTATTTTCACGTGGCTTGTCTCCTAACCCTGCCTATCTTGCTTTCTCATTGGCCCAACAGTGCTTCATTAATTAGCCAGTATGAGAAACATATATACAGAATAACATCTCCCATCAGTAATATCTATCTTTGAAGCTTAGATGTGTTTTTTGTATGTAGCAGAAGGATGAATTCTGTCTTCGTATCCATTCTGTTAGCCTGTGTCTTTTTATAGGCGAGTTAAGACCATTAATGTTGAGGGAGAGTAAGGGCCATTGATTGTTAATGCTTGCTTGTTTTAGATTTGCTTTTGGCAGTCGTATTGTGAATATATTTGTCCTGCTTTACCCTTGGTTTCTGGTGAAGTGGGATTATCTGTTGCCTACGTCTTTGTGAGCATAGTTAACTTCCTTGGGTTAGAGTTTTCCTTCCACATCTTTCTGTAGGGCTGGTTTGTAGAAACGTATTGTGAAGATCTGGCGTTGTCATTAAATATCTTTGGATATTTAATGGTTAGGAACACTGCCTGCTCCTTTCCTATTTTTCATTCCAACCCCAGTCCCTACTAGCTCCCCTCCTCCTGCTCTCCCCACCTTCTCCCCAACTTTCCCACCCACTCCTCAGAGAGAGCAAGGCTTCCCATGGAGAGTCAACAAATTCTGGCACATCAGTTTTAGGCAGGACCAAAGGCTGAGTAAGATATCCCTCCAAAGAGAATGGGCTCCAAAAGCAATTCAAGCACTACAGGTAAATCTTGGCCCCACTGCCAGTGGCCCCACAGAACTGTCACCCACTTTCATAGGGCCTAGTTTGGTCCTATGCAGTAGCCCTCCCCCCATCAGTCCAAACTCAGTAAGCTCCCGCTAGCTCAGGTCAGCTGTTCATGTGGATTTCCCCAAAATGGTCTTGACCCTTTTGCTAGTTTTACTGCTCCCCCATCTCTTCAACTGGACACTGGGAGTTCAGCCCAGTGCTTAGTTGTGGATCTCTGCATCTGCTTCCATCAGTAGCTGGATGAAGGTTCTATGATGATAATTCAGGTAGTCATCAATCTGATTACAAGGAATGGCTAGGCCAGGCCAGGCACCCTCTCCATGAATATTATTTTGTTTTATGTGTGAGAGTCAATAAAATCTGAGTCAATGTACGCATGCCATATGTGTGTCTGGTTCCCATAGAGGTCAGGAATGGGCATTAGAACTGGAGTTCTAGATAATTATGACATATAACCTGTATTTTATGGAATACAGTACCTCAACTGTATGCCATTCAGTTTGGGGAATTGAACCCAGGTCTTCTGCAAGAGTAACAAGCACATCTAACCACTGAACTACCTCTCCAGCTCCTCTGTTTAATCTCTCCCTTTGAACTGTATGGTGTCCTCTGGATCAATGAAGATAAGCAAGTTTTTGTCCATGTCTTGTCCGGTGACAATTTGCTTCTGTATCTGCTAGCCCAGCATTCTTGAAGTCATTGTGATGGATGTAGGGGTGCAGCTTTCCCTGCTGGGTTCAGTTTAGTTTGTTTGTGTCATATCCCATAAATTCGTCCCTTTCATAATGTCAGCTTCAGTGTGTTCCCTGGGTGGCATTTTGAGACCTCTTTGTTCCTATCCTTCCGAAATTAGGAATTTGAAGTATAGCTGACATCCTTCAATGACATGATGAGGCAGGTCTTTGAGCTGCTGTGATGTCATGGGGTATTTCTGTGTGCACGAAGAGCTCCTGAGAATTAAATATTGTCAAATTCAAGTTCAGAGGCGTCAGCCCTCCATTCTTCAGTTTTGCACAGAGAATCCTAATGCTGGGATCTCTACTCACAGGGATTTCAGGACATTTGCAGGTCCCAAAGTCAATGCCCTGCTTTCCAGAGATCATCTTTACTCCGCATGATTGATCTGTTATTCAGCTCCCCCAAACATATCTCTTTTTGTCCTCTATACCACTGTATTGTCTACTAAGTACTGGTTCATCCCAACAACCGGGATGCTTTACTGAGAATCAGTAAATCAAGTTAAGAAAAGAAATGACTAGGACACTTTCAACATTCCCAAGCAGCAACAAGATTTCACTTTGTGGATCAGGGCAAGGTGAGTTTAACTGGGCCATAGGTGTTGTGGTTAGCTATATTCATAGTTGTGGGTGAACAAAGCTGATTAGAACTGAGAAGTCCTTAGGGATATCTTCAACCCGTTTACTTTGCAGTCTTAGGCTCTGTTCTCTCGTAACTCCCAATGTCCGCATAGCTCACTTTGCCTTTAGATTCATTGTCTTCGCATTACCCCTTTCCAAGCCTTTTCTCTTTTATCGTCTACTTAAATATCTAAGGCTGTCTTTCTTTTCATGCCCCTGCCTCCCTCTAGACCCTCAGAACTCTCTGCTGACTTTGCAACTTCCATGGTAGGTCTAAAGTAGACTTAAGGGCAAGTTTGGGTGGTATTTCCTTCGTGGGGCTCCCCAGTCATCACAGAAGGGGCAGACAGCTTTCTGGCTCCTGTCTGTCGATTCCTGATCAGAAGGCCCCGTTCTGCTGTGAGTGCCTAAAAGCCACCTTTGCTCAAAAAGGATAATAAAAACGTTCAGTCAGACATTGAGGCAGCTTTCCAAACTGCTGGCTGCCAATTCCCTAGTTAAGAGAAGCCTGGCCCAAAGCCATGTAAATTAACCCTTTTCCCTCTGGGTTTTTGCAGAGGTGTTCCTAAGTGATGACTTCAATTAAAGGTAAGGAAAGGAAGGGGGTTTGATGTGTAAAAGTCTTCTCCAGGAAGCATGCAGATACTGAAGCAATTTCTCTTTTACATTGGAACAATTTGTGCTTCACTAGGGAAGGTGCTGTGAAGGGAGGGTGGTCGATATATACGAAAGACAAGCACTTCAGGCTGAGATTCATCTTTCCCGTGTGTGTGTGTGTGTGTGTGTGTGTGTGTGTGTGTGTGTGTGTGTGTGTGTGTGTGTGTGTGAGAGAGAGAGAGAGAGAGACAGAGAGAGAGACAGAGAGAGAGAGAGGGAGAGACAGACAGACAGACAGACAGACAGACAGAGGGGGGTAAGGAGGGAGAGAGGGGTGGTTTTCATGTTTTAAAATATCTATGAGGAATTTGGCTTTCTTACAAAGCCAGATCAAAACTCCACTTCCCTATGAGACAACCAAGTCTTGACAGCTGTGCAAAAAGAGAGAGAAGGGGAAGCAATAAAGGGACTCTGTCCTTGTGGCAATCACCTACATATATGTGGCATCCCTGGCCATTGCTTTCCACCTACTTCATTTTCAAGAGCTACTGAGAGAGGCTGGTCATGGGAAGACTACTACGGTCTTGTCCATTGCCTTTCTTCCATGCAAAATCTTAAACACTACAGCCACACAACAAACGTATAATGAGTGGGAACACAAGACAGAAAAAGAGATGTTAAGAGCCAGTAATGGCAACACCTTATTTGCAAATTTGCTTTGGCAATCATCTGATACCCTGTGTTTGAATCTCAGCCCTACAAGAATCCAGTTTTGTTACTGAAATTTCACATACTGGCTAGAGACAATCTTTGTGCAAATGGCTTCCTTCAGTAGAGAGCACAAAACATGCAAATTTGTTTTGATAAATATTCATCATCATTAAATTCTACCTAAAATTAGTATCATTCTTTTAAAGCATCATAACTCCCAGGAAAGATTTTCAGATTCTTCAGGACACTCTTGCATAGAATAGAATAACAATTTCATACTAAGATCATAGGAATCAGTGCTTTTGATAATCAGGCAACTATCTTTCATGTTCTAAAAATTGTCTTCAAGACTAGGTAATCAGCCACTGTCCCTAAGGTGTTGGATTAGGTATACTGAGTACCAGAATTCAAAGTGAAATTATCAAACTTCAAAATATTTTCTATGGATTCATTTTCATTCAATCTAACTATGGAGAGAGCTGTCAGTCAAGATTCTGCTGCAACCTTACTCTCTTTTTAAATTTGCTTTTGTCGGGTATTTTGTTATAGCCATGTATTTGCAGAGCAAATATTCTAAGAAAAGCTTGATGATCTTATATTAAAAGTTATATACCATGGCTTCTGTGTAGCCTGTATGTTTTCCGCCAGCCCGCCCACCGCTAGTCTGGCGCACCAGCCCCAAGTAACACTCAGAGACTCTGTATATGATACAATCCTGTTGGCCAGTTACCATTATTGTTTATGGGCTAGCTCCATCTTAATTATTAGCCCATTTCTACTTATCTAAGTATTTCCATGTGGTCATCTTATTGGGGAACCGCGGCCAGCATCTTCCTTCCTCCCCGGTCTACATCTTGACTACTCCTAACTACTTCTTCTTTCCTCCTTCTAGTCTCCTAGCCCCACCTATCTAGTTTCCTATTGGCCAGCAGGGCTTTATTAATTAACCAGTATGAGAAACATATTTACAGAATAACATCTCCCATCACTTCTGCTCCATTCTCATTTCAGTATTTAATACATGGAGGTTACCTCATGTAGTGAGATATTCACCTATGGGCACCTGTGGCTTAGACTATGCACATTGGGGGTGGAGACAGGGCCATACGTGATCTGGGAGAAAAGGCTGAGGAGGGGGCTTGGGAGAGCTCTCTTGCTTGCCTTTTTCCCCAGGTCACATCTGGCCCTATTTCCACCCCAATGTGCGTGGTCTAAGCCACAGGTACAGACAAGGTGAAAATCTCACTACAAGCTCAGGCTCAAGAAGGCAGAGGAGTTTCTCTGCTTCTTCATTAGATATTATGAAGGATGTATTGTAGAATACTTGGTGTGATGCTAGAATTCGTGACTATGCCTGAGAACTTACAGGACAAAAAATGATTGAGATGTCAGCCCTTATTAACTCCATAAAGCTATCACAACTGTCTCAAATTGCTAAACTAACCCTTGGACTTCTCCCCTACATACCTCCATCTCACTGTGTGTTTGGGTATGTGTGTGTGTGTGTGTGTGTGTGTGTGTGTGTGTGTGTGTGTGTGGCATGTGCACACAAATGTGTAAGAAGACATAGACATTAACTATTTGAATTTCAGACAGAGTGGTTATAAAAAAAAAAAGCTTGTCTATGTTGAGAGAGGGAAAATTTCCAGTTGTCCCATTCAAACTATTAATATTCTGATTTTATGTAAGGTGAAGTCAGAAAAATGCCAACTGATGCATTGGCCAGAAACCTCAAATCTTAGACTATGAATAGCTCACCGTGTACAAGATCAGCTAAAACATCAACTAAACCAGGAAAATACATGCAAATGAACAGGCAAAATTCAATACCAAATATATTGCAGTCATTGGGTTAAAACATTTGCTTTTGCATTACCATTGATTCAATTTATTTTTTTATCCTAGGTATTTATCTTAGCAGAGAGAAGTAACCTCTTGGCTGAAATGGCCAGGTGGCGTTTCCCGTCCAGCGTGTTGCTGCTGGTGTGTACCAGCACGTTCTGATCCAAGTTTTGGAGCTGGAACAATCTAAACTTGTATGGAGAAAGCCTTCATGGGTTTGTGTTGGCATAGGGGAAGTCTAATTACACACATCCAAATACACAAGAGAAATGGAAGGTTTTTCCCCATTGACTTGGGAAAGTCAGTGGTTTTGACCTGCAGTGCTTGAATGAAAAGACCCAGGCTAATTATGGGATTGTATGTTTAAACAGTTATTACTTTACAGAATACTCACAGTACAGCTAGGACTCAAAGATTCATTAGAATCTGTGCTTTCCATGGACTTTCTGTGCTGAAAAAATTCAATCCAGTAAAGTACATACATAAGAATCAGGAAAAGGTTTGTGAATTCTATACCTATATTCTGACCTACAAAGCCAAGATTGCTATTGGCATATTCTTGGCTTATTTTATATCTGCTTTACCTCTGGTTATAAAGATAGCACACTTCTCTGTTTAAACCAATTTGGTTATCATGTTTTCTCTGAAGGTCACATTGGTCTAACTGCCAGCTTTTCTGTTTGTTTGATAACTTGATCAGTTTTTAAATGGGTAGTTTTTCAATATTTTGCAGAGCAAGTATAAGTAAGGCATGAACAAATAAATAATTACCTCTTGTTACTATTGTGAGTGTTCTTATTAAAAACCTGTGAAAGCAGATCTAGTTGGCCCCCTTCGCCGTGGTGTAGTATACGACATCATGCTTTAGCAGTGAGACAGATGTCATAGATAAAGCCACATGCTAGATCTAAGATGCTGTTGTTATATGAAATATCATGATATGTTTGTTATAGGGTATTAAAGTGGAGGAAGAAGTTAAGACTATCTCTAATCTTGATCAGCACAAGGAGAAGACACTTTAACTATAGCTCCAAATTAGATGCCCTATTATGGTTCTGATCCACGAATAAACTCCCTATGTATATGGTTAGATTATTCAACCAAAAGTTAGGGGGAGAAAAGAAAAACTGAGAGAAATGACACACAAAAATGCCATCCCATTTCATTTTCCTCCCCTCTTTTCTGTTCCTCTTCTTCCCTCTGTTCCTTCTCTCTCTCCTCTTCCTCGATGCCCTCCTTCCCCTCTTTCTCTCTCTTCTCCTCCTTGCTCACCTCTCCCTTTTTCGTTCTATTTACTGTTTCCTTTCCTTCTCTCCTCTCTATTCTTCTTCTAATCCTAGCCTTCTGACATCCTTCTACTTTTTCTTCCTCCACTCTCCTACTTTCTTCCTCCTCCTCTCCTATTTTCTCCTCTTTTCCCCCTCTCCCTTTCCATTCCCCCTATTTGTTTTTCCTAGCTCCTCCTCCACTCCCCTCTCCTTACTCCTCTCCTCTTCCTTTTCAGTCTGCCATCTTCCTACTGTCCTCTCCTGCCCCTTCCTGTAACTCCATTCTACATTCCTTTATTCTGTTTTCTTTCCTTCTTCCCCCATCCCTGCTTGCCTTTTATCTGCCAGTTGTTTTCATTCTCCCTCCTCTTTCCTTCTATAGCCCACTTGGAGCACTCTTGCAGATGAACCTGTAATGGTGGCCACACCCCTTTGTATGTGACTTCAGGTGGAAGAAGTGGAAAGAGGGAGGCATAAGGCATGATCTCACTTGCATGGGTCTTTTCTCTTGGGTCAGTTGATCTGATAGGAAGGGCAGGGAAGTGTCCCAATGGTTCTTTATATTTATCTGTGTAAATGTTCCCCATTTATCATTTTTCTTGGGTCTAGTGAAATCAATATACCTATACTTTTCTTTTTTATTATTTCCCTCTCCCTGCCCCATTTCTTCCTCCCTTCTTCCTTTCCTCCCTCCCTCTTTCTCCACCCCTTCTTCTTTCTCTGCCTTTTCTCCTCTCCATTCCTTCTCCTCTCCTCCCCCTCTTCGCCTCCTCTCCCCCTTTACCTCCCCCTCCTCTTCTCTTCTTTCCTATAGCCTCTTTTTTCTCACTTAATTTCTCTTCCATCCATGTTCTTCTATTTTTATTTATAAACATTTAAGAAATATAAATTATATTTTTAAACTTACAACTACTAATTGGTTGTGCCTTAGTATATGTATATATATATATAGTACACATTTATTAACTCAATTTTCCCTCTATTATTTTTCATTTGAAAATATAAGACAGATCATGTAACTCTGGTGGGTAAGATAATTCAGAAATGTGTCAGTTAGAAGAGAAAATGTCTCCACTGAGATACACTTCCTAGGTCAACACCCCTCTCCCCAGAAATCCCAATGTTAAGTGCTACAAGTGTGTAGCTCAGGGGGACACAATCATGTCAGAAGTGGTTATCAGAGGGATAAATTGGGTGGGAACTGCAAGGTTGCTGCTCTTTGTGTGGACAAAGTGCAGAGTAAACTGTGATTTATACAGATGATATTAATGTGACTTTGAATAAAACAATGAACATCAAAAAAGAAGGCATCCAAAAAGGGCTTATATTCAGTCAATCATACATTTGAAAACAAAAGGGAATTTGTCAATTCTGTCAGAACTCTTGGGAAAGCAGCAAGCTACAATTGTTCATTTCTCAATGCTCTTGTGTTATTTTTGTTTATGATAAGGACATTCAAATTAAATAAACCACATAGAAATGTAGTGACTTGTAGCTTGGTGTAAAGGGCATTATATGCTTGAGATAGGCTATTTCTTTTTCTTCTTTCTTATCTCACAGTATTTACAACTAACAGGACTGAGATTCTTATCCTTCTGAATGGGGATCGTGCTCTGTGTTAATCCTCAGTCTCTCCTAATCCTGAACAGCTTACAATGAATACTAATGGAAAAATTCAAGCAGTCAAAGTCAGGAGGAGGTCTTTGGGGGAGTTCCTGGTTGGTAACACTGCCTTTGACCAAGACCAACACTTTCCAAGTTAAAAATTCTTCTCTGAAGTTATTCCTCCCAAATCAAAGAATGACTATGTCCATGGGTAGATTGATGATTGACAGACAGTGAACACAATATAACAACTAGAGAGATAATATCTGCGTGTTTTTTCTATATTGGGATTGCTTCCATTTTTTTTATTCTTGCATAATTTTTAATCTCAAACCTGTTCCTAGGTAACTTTTCTATAGCATGATTGAAAGATATTAGCCAAGAGTTTTTAAATGAATATTTAAGAGTTTTATAGAGATATTAATATTAATCTTCTATACTCTTTCCAGACACTGTGCTTATACATATTTTATGACTTGTCTTTTGAATGTACATAATAGACTTTGAATATGGTTAATCTACTTAATACCAATACTTTTAGTGAAAGCTATCACTCTCTAGCAAAAATATACTAATAATTTCCACTAAAGTTTATGAGAGTGAATAATTATTAGTATTTATTATTAGTGAAATAATTTAGTATTATTATGTTAGTGAAAAAAGTAGCATTAGTACTGGTATTTATTGAAAATTATTAGGATTCTTTTACCAAAGGGTGAATTATTATTAAGTGAGGTGAATTATTTACCCAAAAGCCTTACTTAACAAATGACTTAACAATGGAACTCTGTCATAAATGTGGAAAAAAGCCAAACACAGAAACATAGCAATGATTTCACATGTCTTTCCCTTCTATAAAAACATGTGACCAAGTTATTTAGCAATATTGAAAATGCAAAGCACATGGTACTTTGACCACCTCATACTCTCATTTGTACTATGTTAGTGTGGGACATAACCTTGTTTCAAGGTGTCCATACTGAGCAAATGAAGATGGTGTGGTACAGAAGAGGAAATGAGACCAGAGTTTAGGTCTCTGGAACTCACACAGCCAGGTTCTGCAGCCTAAGTCTGTAATCCCAGTCACCTACATTGCGATGAGAAGCAGAGACAGTTAAATACCACAACAATTAAGACACTGTCTCAATCAAGGAAGAAGGTGAGGACAGATATTAGAGGTTTTCTTATGACATTCACTTATGCACCATGGTGTTTTAATATCTTCACTTATACACACACAAGCATGCATATATAATACATAAACACTGTGCACATATTATATACACTTTTATTTATAATTTCAAACATAAGATAAAAAAAACACTTGACAGGAAGGATTGTCTATAAAAATGAACTTTAATAGTAGTATTGCTGGTATTTAATGTCTTATATCAAAACAGCTTACTGATCACAAAACATAAGAAGCAAAAGTAAGCTTCCAACAGTTCCAAGAATATTTAAGGCTAATGATTCGTTTTGGAGAACTTTTTGCTGGTTATAGGATGTTATGTGATAGTAGGTGAAGATCTAAGATATACTGATACTAACAAGTTTGAAAATTAGTCTGCTGGATTTAGACTTCAGTTTTTTACAAACAGAACCATTTCCAGAGAGAAGGGATGAGGGAGGGGATTAAGAGGAGTGAGCGGAGGATTGAAGATGCTCATAAAACACGAGTTAAATAAAATGTTCCAATTATGAGAAATCTGAAAGTTGCAAGATTCATAAGGGCCCCTCACCAGCTTAGTAGGGGTCAATAACTCCTGGAGGAAGGAACTTTGATCTTTTGTGGGTTCCCTTTCTTGGTTGAGTAGGGGTATGTGTGTGTGTGTGTGCGTGTGTGTGTGTGTATGTGTTGCATCTTCTCTCTCATTACTCACTACCTCTCTTATTGTCTTCCTTCTGCTTCCTCTTCACCCTTTCACCCTTTGTCCCATCAAGTCTCTCATCTACTTCCTACTTCATGTCCTTTTTTAAAATATGTGACCCACTGAGTTGTTTACATGAGCATAGGTGATAGGTGAGGACTATTGACTGGATCATGGGCAAATTACCCTTGGTTAAACCAATGAAGAAAAGAAGGAAAGTGCTTCATCTATCAATTCATCTTTTCTTATTTTTTATCATATTGTAATGGGGCATTTAGCAGGCAGCATTTACATTATCTTCATTAACTATACAACTTACTAAGTAGGGGAAATCATTGTATTTGATAGTATGAAATTGAATTTCATTGATGAGTATGATAAAGCATAGATTCTAAGGTTTGCATGCTTTTGTCATGGAGTTGAGCTTTAGGTATTGTCAAGTTTTTTTATCTATCTTTAAACATTTTATTATTTTTTTTTTATTTTACATCCTGACTGGTTTCCCCTCATATCTCTCCTCCTGTTCTCTCTTCTACCTCCCCTTTGACCTCTTCCAATCCTCTGTTTCTGTTCAGAAAGGCGCAGGCCTCCAATGGGTATCAACAAAACATGGCATATCAAGTTGCAATAAGACTAAGCACTTCCCTGTGTATTAAGGCTGGGCAGGGCAACACAGTATGAGAAATAGGCTCCCAAGAGCCAGCCAAGGCATTAGGGACAGCTCCTGCTCTCATTGTTAGGAGTTGCACAAGTAGACCAAGCTACACAACTGTCACATATATGTAAAAGGCCTAGGTCAATACCATTCAGACTTCCTGGTTGTTGGTTCAGACTCTGTGAACTCCTATGAGACAGGTTAGTTGTTTAATGTGGATTTTCCTGTGATGTTCTTGACCCCTCTGGCACACACAAACCTTCCTAAATGTAATAAAAGCAATATACAGCAAGTTAACAGCCAACATCAAATTAAATTGAGAGAAATTCAAAGAAACTTAGGAACAAGGTTGTCCACTGTATTTGTTTATTTACTTATTTTCTATTTACTTCATGTTTATTTATTTATTTTTACAAAGTAAGCTTCTGTTTTTTTTTTTTTTAAGTGTTTTACATTCCAGTTTCATCAATAGATGGTTTTCCCATCTTTCAAAATTGAAATTAGGGTATTCTCTCATACAGTATATCCCAACCAGTTTCCCCTCCCTCAACTGCCACACCCCCCAGATATTCCCTCACTTGGGTTCCTCTTTAGAAACTAGCAGACCTCCAAGAGATTATAGCCAAACAGGACATAACAAAATACAGTAAGACAAGGAGAAAACCCTCATATCCAGGTTGAATAAGGCAACCCAATAGGAGAAAAAGAGTCTCAAGAGCAGGCAAAAGAGTCAGAGAGTGAGTGAGAGAGAGAGAGAGAGAGAGAGAGAGATAGAGAGAGAGAGAGAGATACAACTACTCCCACTCTTTGTTAGATATCCCACTAAAACATTAAACTAATAGCCAGAGCACTTACACAGAGGGCCTGGTGCAAGCCCATGCAGGTCTCATGCTTCCTCTTCAGTATCTGTTAGCCCATGTGAACCTGGCTTTGTAAACTTGGTGAGCCATATTTTCATTGTTTTCTCCATCCCCTCTGACTTCTACGTTCTCTCCTTGATGTCTGAGCAGAGGGACCCAATGGAGACCTCCAATTAAGACTCTCTCTACATACTATCTGGCTGTCAGTTTCTGCACCCACTCCTATTTGCTTCTGGAGGGAGTTTCTTATATGTTGACTAACACTGATCTATAAAAATTACAGATCATTATCACTCATGTTTCTTATACCTACGAGAGTAGTCAGTCACAGATATTTGATCTTTAAACACTTCATAGACCTGCAGATTGTGACAGTTAAGTGTTTTAATATTAGTACTTCCTTGACATGAGACACAATTGCTCCTGACAGCACCAAGCTATTCCCAAGTATATGTTTGGCACTGATGACACCCCTTCTGGAGTTCATTCTCTCCTCAGTTGAAGGCCTCTTGGGCAGAGAACTACTCTCCCTCCCACCTCGACTGCTGACTTTAGACATGCTGTCCTAACTGAGCTTGCAGGAGATAAACTTAAAGATGACTGCTGAATTTTGCCAAGTCAGGGTATGATAGCCTTTCAACCTCCCTGCTTCTGTGTAGGTCAATCGGTTAGGCTAGGCCTTAGCCAAATCTGGTTGCCCCTACACTGCTGTGAGACTTTGGATGACTGTCCAGGTAGTGGGCTGTTTCTGTCTTTGTTGGACCTTTCAGAAGTTGCTGGCCTGTACTTCCTCCCTAGCCCAGTATTGTTATCTTCCTTCTAAGGTCTTTGATGAGGTTGAAGATTATTCTTCTCTCTCCCTAGATAGAGATATTAGGTACAAGACTTAAACTTTCCAGTTTAAGACAACTTCATAGTAATCTCTGTTATGCCTTTACCCTAAGACTTGATATATAGTTCTTGCCAATTGCTCTATGTTTTTTCACTGGTAGTAGATCTCAAATTTTGTATGTTTTTACCTTTCCTAAATATGCTTTACCTAAAGCATATTTGTTATTTTCTATCATTGTATATAGTTTTGTATCAAGCCGAAATCTTTTTCTTTAGACTAAAAAAAAGTATTGCAATGACGTATTCACCTACCACCACTGCCTGCACCTGTAGAGCTGACCATGGCATTTGGATGTGGTCATAGGTGCAACTCTGATGGAGAGTATGATTATGTTTGGGGTCTGCACTGATCCCATGATCTCTCTCTTGCTTCCTGCTCTGGTCTTGGAGAGCATCAGGACGGCAGTGAGTGGGAACCCACAGCAGTCATCTGTTTCTTGTGTAAGTATATTCTCCATGAATAAACTTCACTTAACCTGTACTGAGTCTAGTGAATCTTGATTGCCATGCAGTATATGAGTATAGCAGAATACTATTAGCAATCTTTTCTTCTCTTCTCTTCTCCTTCTCCTTCTCCTTCTCCTTCTCCTTCTCCTTCTCCTTCTCCTTCTCCTTCTTCTTCTTCTTCTTCTTCTTCTTCTTCTTCTTCTTCTTCTTCTTCTTCTTCTTCTTCTTCTTCTTCTTCTTCTTCTTCTTCTTCTTCTTCTTCTTCTTCTTCCTCCTCCTCCTCCTCCTTCTCCTCCCTCTCTCTCTCTCTCTCTCTCTCTCTCTCTCTCTTTCTCTCTCTCACTTCTTTCTTCTTTCCAAATCATATTTGTTACAGCAGGTTTCCCCGCCGGCTGCCGCTGGTTCTGCCGCCATTGTCCTGCAGCCACATGGGCCCATAGCCGCGCCAGCCCCAAATAACACTCAGAGACTCTGTATTTGATACAATCCTGTTGTCCAGTTATCATTATTGTTTATGGGCTAGCGCTATCTTAATTATTAACCCATTTCTACTTATCTAAGTATTTCCACGTGGTCGTCTTATCGGGGAGCCGCGCGGCAGGCTTCCTGCTTCTTCCCTGGCTACATCTCGACTCCACCTACTACTTCCTCTTCCTCCTCCTAGTCTCCTAGCCCCACCTATCTAGTTTTCTATTGGCCACAGGGCTTTATTAACAGTATGAGAAACATATATACAGAATCACATCTCCCATCATCTCCTCTTTTCTGTCTAAAGTAAAAGAAGGGGTTTAACCTTAACATAGCAAAATATACCATACAACAGTTATCAAATAAGAATCACAGTTAACAATATTTAGTCCATTAACATTTTGTAAGACTTAAAGAAAATATCATCTATCCTATCTTTGTCAGTCTAAAGACCTATATGTAACTTATTTTTAATCCTAACTAAGAAAAACTATAATCATAACTATCTGTCTTCAACTCCTTCAAAGACCACAGAAGGATAATATATAAACTCTAGAAATGACAGAGACAATGCATTGCCTGGCCAGTCACCCGAAGTTCTTTTGTAATGTTCCATCTTCAGCCCATAGGCCATAGTGTGTGTCCAGATTCCTCAACAAGGCAGGAAACTTTAAACCGTCCACCTGTATTGGTAGTTTGTCAGTCATTTTTCTCTGTGTCCTGTAGACTGTCTGGCTATCTGGCAGCCTTGTCCATGAAGCAGGTATCCTGTAGCAATGTCCATCTTGTTTCAGCAGTCACCTTTTTGTGGGTCCTGCATGTCCAGTTTCTACAACATAAAGTCAAACTGTCTAGACAAGAGAAGTACCTTGCTCAAATGGCTAGTCTTGCCATATTAGAAGCAAACTCCATAATGTGTTTCTTCGATGTCCATCTTCCTTTCTTCTGTAGGTGGTGTTACCAGGAGCAGTTGTGTCTCACTGTCAAGAAAAACCTTAAACCATTTTAAATGCCATATTCTGTAGGTCTTTGAAAGGTTTGAAGAATGCCTATTCATCTCAAATACATCTCTGCATATCTTGAAATCCAAACTAACTTAATGCTAAGTTTTGACTATCATAGGTAACTCTCTAATCTGTACTAAATTATACATTACATTTCTAAATGAGCTATATAAACACAATACCTAAACAAGAGGAGAAATATACATATCACAAAATTGATCTTAAATTGTATCAATAAAAGAAAATCCATTTCAAAGCAAAGTATTCATATCTATACCATAATTCCCTTTTTACCTTTAAAAAGATTGTTTGTGGTTATAGCCATTTATAACCAAGTCCATTTAAATGAAAACAAACATTTATAAACAATATTTGGGAATTTGGGCGTCGTTCTTTCCAAACTACTTCCTGCTGGTAGAGGGCGCTGTCATGGGGATCCTAAGAAGATGCAGAAATCTTGGCTGTAGTCTGCAAGGCTTTGTCTCAACTGCTTTGAATGTTGGATCACCTGGGGAGTTGTTTCAGGGGGTCTTGCTTGATCAAACCACATAAGTCTGGAAAGAATCCATAGCCTTCCATTTTCTGTGGAAACAAAAATAGAAATCCTTTTCCCCAGTAACTTGTCCTTAGGTTCAAATTTTGGAGTCAAAGCATTTTTAAAATATATAAATTGAATTAATCCAGCAGCATTTCTTTTATCAGTAGTTGTTTTCTCAGCAATCAAATAATTTAAAGACAACAGAAGCACGTATAGTATCCAAAATTTCTCTGTGTTTTCCATCTTTACGTGGCTTTTTTATTATTCTATTTCTTCTGCTTCTATTTTTACATATTTTGAGACAGGGTTTCTCTGTGTAACTTTTATCTGTCCTGGAATTCACTCCATACCAGGTTTACTTTGAAATCACAGAGATCTGCTTGCCTCTGTCTGCCGAGTACTAGGATTAATTCTACTTCCTTTTTTCTTTTTTAAACCATTGTATCCTGTTTCTTTTTCTCTCCCAAGCCAGCGTATTTTTAAAACACAGTGTAAACCTTCATTGCAGCTCTTGTACACACCAATGAATTGTTAGCAGAGCTCTTTAAAAGCAAGGCGGTTTTTGCCGCTTATGCTAATTTTGGAAACCTCTCTTAAAGGAGCCGCGCAAATCTCTGTCTACAACAAAACAAATCCAATGGAGAAAATGCTGCTACTAAGAAGTCTTGCTAGTCTCTGTTCCTTTGTTTCTAAAACATTTCTTAAGCTCTTATTAGTTTTAAGTGAAAGTTCTTATAGCCACGTTGGGCGCCACTTCTGACACCATTATGTTACAGCAGGTTTCCCCGCCGGCTGCCGCTGGTTCTGCCGCCATTGTCCTGCAGCCACATGGGCCCATAGCCGCGCCAGCCCCAAATAACACTCAGAGACTCTGTATTTGATACAATCCTGTTGTCCAGTTATCATTATTGTTTATGGGCTAGCGCTATCTTAATTATTAACCCATTTCTACTTATCTAAGTATTTCCACGTGGTCGTCTTATCGGGGAGCAGCGCGGCAGGCTTCCTGCTTCTTCCCTGGCTACATCTCGACTCCACCTACTACTTCCTCTTCCTCCTCCTAGTCTCCTAGCCCCACCTATCTAGTTTTCTATTGGCCACAGGGCTTTATTAACAGTATGAGAAACATATATACAGAATCACATCTCCCATCACATATTTGGTTCTACCCCCAATCTATGGACTATCCAACCTCTGGTTCCTGGCCCTCCAGGAGTATAGTGTAGGGGACCCCACTGCAGAGGACAACTTCCATTCAGCTCATTGAATGTAGGATGATCAAGCTGGTGTGGACTTGGAGCCTTCACCCCATACATTCTTGTCTCTTTGACCTGGGAGTATACTCTGCAGGATATGGAAAGATAAATCTGGACCTGAACCCAGCCACAAAACCCTTCACATATAGTCTGTCCTGCCTGAAAGATGTGTTAGGTCAACGGTGTACAAGGCCATCTTGTACAAGTGGCCAACCAGTGTTAGGTTTAATTTGAGGCCCACATCTCATTTCTTAAGTGAGCTCTCAAGAAGCTGCTTTACCAGTTTAAGCTGAACAGTTAAGATAAAACAGAATCATGGAGAGTTAATGAGGATTCCTGATACTGAATTCAGGTATAAATCTACACAGGCCTTCTCAGACTGCACATCTACCTAATTTGTTTTTTTTTCCCCTCTGATAAATTATTTTTACCAACAAGAACATTCGTTTTGTGTAGTTTCAAATCAGTACCAGATCCACACCTATATAATTAGAGAAATTCAGGGTAAATGGTGAGAAAACGTGAGTGTGAACTCACATGGCAGGATGCTAAATCAGGCAAAGTTGTTAGTAGTAGTCAGTTTTAATCAACCAGACTTTCAAGACCTTTTCTGAAAATTAAAAGTTCCAAGTGTAACAGCTTGCAGTTGGGAATTGAAAGTTCTTAAGATCCAAGCATTCAGAGGGAAGGTCTACTTTCAGTTCTAATTGTAAAAGAAATTAAATTAGAAAAAAAAATCAATGTTCTAAAATTATTCTGTTTCTTCTGTTATACATTTTTTTAAATAACATGATCCATAATTCATTGTTGTTTTCATCTTGTTACCTAACATAATTCCTTGAGTCAATGTGCAACAAC
>JANBXA010000069.1:86997500-87200000 GCA_030556225.1 Cricetiscus sungorus | reverse complement strand
TCATAAGCAACAGTGAGCCCCTTCCTCCCTGCCCCTTCTCCTGAGAAGAATTTCTTCACCCCACCCTCCATTTAGTCACCTCATACATCACAGATCACTCCATCATTCCTTCAGAATGCTGCTCCGAGTAACCAAGCTAAGAGACTGGCTGCATCCTAGTTGCCCTGATGCAAATTCTCATAATTTGAAGGAATTCCATAGCCTTTGCTTTTATTTTATTTTCACATCTCTTCCTGGTTCCTTGGTCACAATTTTATCTTCTTAACTGAACTATAATATTTGTAACCACAAAGAGAGCTTATAAAAATATTTTTATATCTCCCATGGTGCCTGCCATGCTTCTGGGCATGCAGTGAATGATCAAGAAATACTTTTTGGCTCTAATTGAATTAGCATCCAGGGAAAACAATTTAGAAAATAGTATATAATTCATATCAAATGTTTGAAACTTTCTTAAAGAAATTTGTTGGGGGAAAACTGCTTCAAACTGCTTCAGAGTTTAACTCTTCTTACCTGATGTGTTTCTTACATATCAAAGCACGAATACTTTTTAAAAATCTCTATGAGGATAGTAAAGTAGCCCACAGCCTATCCAGTGGTTCTCAACCTTCCTAATGCTGTGACCCTTGAATACAGTTCCTCTTGTTGTGGTGACCCCATACCATGAAATTATTTTCCTTGATACTTCATAGCTATAATTTTGCTACTGTTATGAATTGTAATATAAATATCTGATATGCAGGGTATCTGATGTGTCTCTGTGAGGATTGTGGCCCAAAGGTTGAGAACCACTGGCCTTAAGCATTTAAAAAGCAAAAAGACATTTGGCTGAGAAATAATTGCACTGGGATAAAAACTTAGACTGACCAGGTTCCAAACCTACATCTTTCATCAGGTGTCCTATCCCATCCAAATGGGAGGTACCTCTGACTGCTATACATAAAACACTGATACCTAGCCTGTTCACTGGTTTGTTGAACACCTCAGTGTTAACCCAGTTAACTGTGATATCTTTTATTTTCTTCATCACTTTTATTTTTCTAAAAAAGTTTTAATGTGGGACACATTAATTCCATCCCTCTTCCCCTTGTGCTCATGCCTTCCAGGGTTATTTTCCCAGTGTTCTAAGGCTTCCCAATGCTCTCAGCAACCGAGGAGTTATTCTGTTCATTTTGGATACACCCACATCCATCTGTCGAGGAGATCAGTATATAGAGGCTATTTCTGAACACCCATGCAATCACGTGTGTGTGTGTGTGTGTGTGTGTGTGTGTGTGTGTGTGTGTGTGTGTGTGAGTGTGTGTGTTCTGGTTACATATGCACATATGTGCATGAGGAGACTAGAGGTCAAAGTCTAGTCCTTTTTGAGTCAGTGTCTCCTCATAATAACTCCGGCTGCTCAGTCTGCAACTCTAGTTTTAATTTTAATTCATGTGCATGGGTCTTTTCTTGCAGGCATATGTATCACTTTGTGTGCTTTGTCCTGAAGGGGTCAAAATGGGAGTCAGATCCCTTGTAACTGGAATTACAGTAGGTTATGAACTGCTGGGTGGGTGCTGGGAGTTGATTCTGGATCCTCTGAAAGAACATCCAGTGTTCTGCTAGTTAACTGCTAGTTAACTGCTAGTTAATCCCCATTGTTACTCTTCAGATCACCAACTGTTACGGCAGGTTTTTCCCGCCGGCTGCCATGGTTCCACTGCCACGTGAGCCCCAAATAACACTCAGAGACTGTGTATTTGATACAATCCTGTTGGCCAGTTACCATTATTGTTTATGGGCTAGCTCTGTCTTAATGATTAACCCATTTCTACTTATCTAAGTGTTTCTACGTGGCTCATCTTATCAGGGAGCCGAGGCTGGCGTCTTGCTTCCTCCCTGGTCTACATCTTGAATCCTCCCAACTGCTTTCTCTTTCCTCTTCCTGGTCTCCTAGCCCTACCTATCTTGTTTCCTATTGGTCACAGGCTTTATTAATTAACCAGTATGAGAAACATATTTACAAAATAACATCTCCCATCAACCAACTTTATAAGCCTATAATCTGAGCATGAGAAGCATATTCACTCCTTAATTTTTTCTTGTTCTAAGAAGGGCCAATTAAAAGTTATTGGGGAATCTTTAAGATAACTGATGAGTGAAAAGAGCACAATTACAATCAACTACAATTGTAGCTTTTGTGCATTGTCTTCTCCTGGACCTATCCCACCAAAAATTACCAGGTCTAAAAAGACAGAAAGGAGATGATTTATCCTAGAAGATGGCGGGGATTTGGGATCCCTAATATTTTAAATAGCATTCAAAATAACTTGTCAAAGTAAGTAAGGGATTGGTGTCTCCACACAAGGAAGATAATTTCATTGACATGTTTATTCAAATAAGGAGCACAAGGATTCATCGACAGAATAAAACTTGACCACGATAGTTAAGTATAACCATTTGGTATTCCATTTAGTCCCAAATAAAATTCAAATTTGCAACACTTCATTTAGCAGAATATTAATCCCGTAAGACTGGAAAGGGGAGCTAGTGTGAACAAAACTTTGCAGGGTGGATCAAGTTAAAAACACACATGCAGCTATATCCGTGTAGTGCGTACACCTAGGCCTACACACAGGAAGGACACAAGAGGGGTCTGAACAGAAGTCCAAAGCTCTGTGAATGCAAGTCTATCTGTCTTGTGACCACCAATCCATCTGCTTGGAATGGAGATGGGCAGTTTGCAATGAATAATTATTTAGTCAAATAATTATTCCATGCCTGCAATGTCACTCCTTTTAGAATCATACTGAGGAAAAAAAAAAAAAAAGAAGGGGGTGGGTGGGAGCAGAAAATATGTAAATTGAAACTGATTAGGGGATTAAGTTTCACTAAAAAAAATAAATAAAATCTGGAATAAAAACAGCTTGCAAATCCCTCTAAGCCAAGCCCTGTCTGTGAATTACAACACCAGCGCCTGTCGGTTGTGATAATTTTACTTCATTAGGTTTCAGATATAAATAGCCTTTTTTTTCCATGCACCACTTTGAATAAGTGTGGACTGAAAACACAGGGGTTATTGATCCACTCAGCTGTTTGTTATTGGGTCTTTGGTCTTGCTTCATTGTTACACTGGAAACTTCCAAACACCTACATAAGGAAGCCAGGGACTGCTCACCTCTGTGGAGCCCATTCTAAAGCTGGTGCCAAAAAAATGTTTAAAGACTAAAACTCATCAAGTATGCTGCACAGTGAAATATAAAACAGACGTGTGTGCACACTGTGTACAGGAATTAATAAGAAAACTAGATTAAAACATCAGAGTTTGGGGACGCTTGTACCAGATCACTTTGTAAAATAAGGTTATATAAAATATGTAATTTTTCCTGGATGTTTAACAGTTCATATTCAGAAGCATTTTTTTCCTCCTTAAATCAGAAGTTTTCATGTTATATGTTTTCCAGATAATGTAGAACCAGGTTTTTCAAATTAACTATATTTTGTCCTCCCCAATGTGAGAAATAAAATTTATTATGGGAATACCACTAATTCTAATGTTTATATTTTATGATAAAATCCAACTGCTGGAATCAGAAAACAATAAAAATATTTTTACATTTTAATGCTGGAATTGGCAAATATTTTCTGTAAAAGAGGCAAAATAACAAAATATTATATTGGTACTTCTATGACCATTAAAACGAAACCCCTTTAAAAATATAAAATCTATTGTTAGCTTCCAAGCCTTGTGAAAACAGGTGGTGTGCTCAATTTGGCTCTTGAGCCAGTTTGCCTACCCTGGATTAACCTATAGAAAGGCACATTGTACATTATCACTTTTAATCATTTATTTTTCAGCTGAAATTTAGACACCAAGTTTGGACACTGGATATGTTTGAGCTTTAACCTTTTCGCTCACAAAATTCAGGTTCAAAATATTTTTATAAATCAAGAGAAAGAAATGGTTTTGCAAAGCCTTTCCTTCCTCTCAGTGGACATCTGTCCATATAATAAAATCACTTGGCATCATTTGGTATCAACAAACATAACTGGCCATCTGCAGTTGGCAGCCATCTAACAGGGAATGAAGCTGTAGATCAACATAGGGGGTAAAGTCACTGTTTGGGAAGTGGAGATGCTGTGCTGTGGGGTAGAGATACTGAAGTGTTTCTCTGAGTCTGGTAGAGCTGGTGCTTGATTCAAAATCACTTGGTTCTATGAACTTTTTATTCATGAACATCCTGTTAAATGACAGGAAATCAATTTAAGAGGTAAAGGTGATTTTGGACATTGTTTGGACAATCCTCAACTTACCCAACATTGGTTTGGAATGCTGAGGTGGTCATTTATATCTATATCTCATGTCAAATGAATTTAACAGAAACCAACTGTAACTAGCGTAGTGTAATATTTCTTTTGTCTATTATCAACAGCTAGTTAAGTTGGGAAGAAAAATATCGAGTGAGTTCTATATTAGAATACTTCAAATTCTATTAAAAGACTATTGTTTTTGTTATGAGTTACTGTTGTTTAAGTGATTATGCAGTGTGTGTAAAGATCAGAAGACATCTTGAAGGAAAGTTGTGGAATATATCATTCTCAGTGTGTATGGAAATGTTTATCTCAGCAACAGAGTTTCTTATTTCCAAAACAAGATGTTTAAGGAAGCCATGGTGTTCTAGTAGGGCATCTGAGAATTTATGTTTTTAAAGATTAAATGCCAATTATTGGTAATCTTTCACTTACACACATGTACACATATTGATGTAATTATTATAAACAATTAATTGATATCAAAACTATTGCCTAATTATGGAATCCATGGCTAACATATTTAGGTGTATACATGATACCTGTCATTGTTGACACTGAAAGTCTTTGGTAAATAGCATGACCCTTATCTTTAACAGAATCCCAAGAAGTCAAAACTATTGTCAGGGATTGAAAAGCAACACAGGGAGGAGAGAAGGGGATAGAGACAGAGACTGAGAAGAAAAAAAAAAAAACAGAATAAATTTATGTTCATGCCTTTGTGTCTATATGAGAGGTGAAACACACATGCACACATACATAGAGGGATAGAGAGAGAGAGAGAGAGAGAGAGAGAGAGAGAGAGAGAGAGAGAGAGAGAGAGAGAGAAAGAAAGAGAGGAGCAAACACATCCACTTCCAGGAAAATTGAATCATTTCTACATAGATGGCCTACCCCTTCCACATAGGCATTATTATACTTCCAATGGTGGAACATCAATAAACTGAACCTCTTCAAGGCTACTGTTGCATTAATGATTAAATTTCAAAACATGAGATATTGTGGACATGTTGAGACTTTAGGACACACAGACTCTTCTGATTATTGGCTTGTAAACTTCCTTTAAAATTTTTGAGCTTTTAACTAAAACGGGAATGCTTTGAGGTCTGATGCTAGAGTTACATTTGTATTTGGGTGGCGGAAACTACATTTTAAAGTTAATTCCTTAAATCTTTATCTGGTGGTGCTTTAAAGGAAGATCTACTTACTTGATTTTTATGTGTATGAGTGGTTTTTCTGCATGCATGCATGTGAGCTATGTGCACATAGTGTTCCCAGAGGCCAAAAGAAGATGTCAGATCCCCAGACCTTGAGTTACAGATGTTAAAAGCTGCCAATTTGGTGCTTGGAATAGAAACCAGTTTCTCTACAAGAGCAGCCAGTGCTCTTAGTCTCTGAACCATCCTCCCAGTCCTAGCTATTGGCTTTTGTTTGTTCAGCACTCCCTGGTAGCAAGCCACACATGTAATTTTTCTTTTTATTTTCTTTTTTAAAATTTATTCTTTTCTCTTACAATACATCCCAACCACAGTTTTACCTCCCTCCTCTCCTCCTAGTACATCCCACCCCCCTTTCTCCCCTGGATCCACTCCTCCTCCATTTCCCTTTAGAAAAGAGCAGATCTCCAAGGGATATGAACTGAACATGACGTAACAAGATATAGTAAGACTAGGCACAAACCTTCATATCAAGGCTAAACAAGGTAATCCAGTATGAAGAACAATGTTTAAAAAGCTGGCAAAAGAGTCAGGGATATTTCCACTTCCACTGTTAGAGGCCCCCCCACCCCAAACAAAACAAAACAAAGCAAAACAAAACAAAACACCAAACTATCAGCCATAACATATGCAGAGGACTTAGCACAGACCCATGCAGGCTGCATGATTGCCACTACAGACTCTGAGCCCTTATGAGCCCTAATTAGTTGATTCTGTAGGCCATATTCTACTGGTGTTCTTGACCCCTCTGGCTCCTACAATTCTTTCTGCCCCTCTTCTGTGGGGTTTCCCAAGGGGGAAACATGATAAAGATCTCTAATTAGGACTCTTGCTCTGCCTAATGTTTGGTTGTGGGACTGTGCACCTATTCCCATCAGTTGGTGGAGGAAGCATCTCTGATGACAGTTGGGCTAGGCACCTGTGGTGGTTTGAAAGAAAATGGTCCCCAAAGGAAGTCGTACTATTAGGAGTTGTGTCTTTATTGGAGTAGGTATACCCTTGTTTGTGAAAGTGTGTCCCTGTGGGGGGTGGGCTTTGAGATCTCTTTTGCTCAAGTTTTGCTCAGACCACTTCCTGTTACCCACAAAATGTAAGACTCTCTGCTACTTCCTAACACTTTGTTTCCCTGCACACTGTCATGTCCCACCATTGTCATAGTCTCTTTTCCTAGCACCAATCTGAGTGTAGTAGAATATAATTTGGAATCATTGTATTGTTGTTTTTTTTTCTAGCCCCTCTAGTTCCTGGTCATCTAGTCAGTATCCACCAGGAACTCCTTCTTATTATGTGGGCCTCAAATTAGAACAGTCATTTGTTGGCCACTCCCACAAGTTCTGTGCCTCCTTTTCCCCAGCAGTTCTTGTGAGCATGGTAGGCTGTAGGCTGAAGGTCTCCTGGCTGGGTTGTGAGAGGAGATGTCATTCTATATATATGTTTCTCTTACTGGTTAATGAATAAAGCACTGTTGGCAAATAGGAAGGCAAGATAGGCAGGGCTAAGAGACAAGGAGGATTCTGGAAGATGCAGTAGAGGAGATTCAAGATGTAGGGACTTGAGAGAAGTCCAGACCCTCTCTCCGGTAAGATAAGACCACGAGGAAACACTTAGATTGATAGAAAGGGGTTAATATTTAAGACAGAGTTAGCCGATAAGAAACGCTTGTAACAGACCAAGAGCTTTATATCTACTACAGTGTGTTATTTGGGGATTAAGCGGCTGTGGATCCAGGCTGGCAGAAAAACTGCATCATAACAGGGTTGATGTCCCAGCCTCACCACTGGAAGTTGTCTGGTTACAGAAGATGGTGGTTCAGGATTATATCCATCATTACTAGGAATCCTTCCTAGGGTCACCCTCATAGAATACAGGGAGTTTCCACTGCTCTTTCCCCTGTTCCCCAATGCCGTCCAATGCCAGTCACCTCCTCATATTCTCTTTTTCTAACCCTTCCCCCAACTTTATATGTCATGTTTCCATTCCTAACCACCACCAGTCAACACACAAAAGCTGTTCTATTTCCCCTTCTCAGGAAGATCCATGACCATCCCTTAAAATCTTCCTTATTGGTTCCTCTAGGAGTAGCAAGTAGCATGCATATCAGTATTGTATTGTATTTGGCTCTAAGTCTTATGTCAACTCATAGTAGACAGAAAAATGAGTGACATCTTTTACATTTTTGTTCAGTCTTTATTATGATGTTTATTTTATCTTCACAGTACAATTCAATTCAGGTATTTGGAAATATTTGATCTATATTTTCAGTTAATAAAATTGACTATTGAAAGAAAAAAAATCTATTTATGCCCCCAAGCTGTTCTAAGTACAGTAAAAACTTTTTCAGTATCTGAATCAAGTGCTGCTAGACATTTAAATTAAAACAAAGAAATTTAAATAAAAAATTAAAATTTGGCTCACTCATTGCATCAGCTGCTATTAATATTTTGACCTGACGTCCTTGTTGTTAGTCCAGACAAGGCAGCGGATGATTACAGTTTTCAATCCTAAGATGCATTTCAGAATCTTGTAATGCCAGCTTTTTTCTGGGGATACACAAAGGTCTATTCACTCCACATAGAGAACTAAGGGCACAGCTAAGAAAGGATACCACTAATCCTAACTTAGAGAATCAATGAGTTTACTGAGGTTGGTTACAAGAGTCTGGGTGGCTCAAAGGCAGCTGATTTAAGGAAAAGCACACTTGAGAGTGGGTGATGACCTCACCAAAACTACATCCCTGGGGCTTTCATATCATGAACGGGGAATTAGACATGTCCTCAGGGAAGAGAGTGTCCTCTTCCCAGCAGTATTTACTATTCATATAACCTTGGTGAGGTACATTGCAGAATCTGTAATTTCATCTCTGGTGTACATGGGAGTCTGTTTATCTCCACTCATGGATTTCTGTCTAGGATGAAAAGTTTCCCTTTGGAAGATGTTACAATGCTCCACTGAACGTTATTAAGCAAAGATGCAGTAAGGAGCTAGAGGGAAAACAGCTATGCTGAACACCTCCACTGTGTCAGATATCAGTAACATCATTTTATAAGTTGGAAAGATGAGACACAGAGTTGTGTCATACCCTGCGGAAGGTCACACAATCAAGAGGAGATAGAGTCATGCCATGTCCTTTGTGAGAACTTTCTGCTTATGGTGGAATATCATTCTGAAAAGAGTCTGTGAACACCAGGAACCCCTTAAAAAGGGACTTACTATACCTACAGTAAGCTCTTACACTCACTGCTTTTTGTAAAATTTTGTTTATTCATTTATTTATTTGTAAGTGTGCATGTGTGCAAGAATGTTCATGCCTTGCTGGAGCTCAATACTGAATATCTTCCTTTGTAACCCCATGTCTTATAGTTTGAGACAGTCTTTCACTGAACCTAGAACTCACCAATATAACTAGGTTGCCTGGCTGGCAAGAAATACCCTGGGATTTGTCCTTCCCTGTCTCATCCCAGTGCTGGAACTATAGAAGCTCGCTACAATATCTGCCTTTTATATGTTGGTCATGGGGTCTGAACTCTGGTTTTCCTGTTTGTAAAGCAAACATTTTGCCTATATCCCACCAACTGAGTCATCTTCCAAACACAACACTACATTTTGTATATGATCAAAACTGATTATACAGCATGTAGCTACTCAGCCACATCTTAGAAAGGTTTCTTTCCTAATTGAAAGGCAGGGTTAAGTATTTTCTTTCTTTCTTTTGTTCATCAAATACAACTTCTTTACTTTGTAAAGCCTCTCATTAAAGGTAGAGTTGTACCTCTTACATGCAAAACTGGTAACCAAATCAGATAAAGAAAGTTTTGACTGCTGAAATACTTGTAGCAAACAAACAAACAAAAAAACAAACCAAAAAAATAAACAAAATAAAAATAAAAAACCAATAGGCCAGCTGGCCAGTGGTGGCACACACCTTTAGTTCCAGCACTCAGGCGGCAGAGGCAGGCAAGATGACATCATGCAGGATTATTGTTATTTTTGAGTTTTTTGTTTGTTTGGTTTTTGTTTCTCATGATAGGGTTCCTCTGTGTAACACCCCTATCTGTCCTAGAGCTAGCTCTATAGATCAGGCTGGCCATGAACTCATAGAGATCTGCTTGCCTCTGCCTTCTTAGTGCTGGGATAAGTATTTTCTTAATTTAAACCAATTATCCCTCCAAAACATTTGCTGAATATTAAAACACAATTGAAAGAAACACCCCTTCTATCTGGCACTGTTTTCACAAAAGAATTCCATAGATTTATCTTCTGCTGCCCATTCTAATTCCTAGAGGGATTTACTAAGTCCTATAGCAGTCTGGACAATAATTTCTTTGGTTTAAGTATATAATGCTTCTTTATGATCTTGGACTTGACATCCAGAGTTTATTGTTAATGTGTTGTGATTAGAACTTAAAATAGAGAAGGGATACCACAGTGGTTAAGTGAGTCAGTGGTTAAGAAAACTTGCTGCTCATCCAGAGGACGTGGCTCAGTTCCCAGCACCAACATGGTGTCTCATACTCATGTGTAACTCCAATTTCAGGAGATCCAGTACCCTTTTCTGTTTTCCGTGAACACCAGGAACTCACTTGGCATACCCAAACACTCATGCACATAAAATACTTAAAATATTAAAAATAATGTTAAAAAGATAAATATTCAAGATATTTTATAGAACATTTCTTCATTATGTTTGTCCTCAGAACTGCTTCATTTCCTTGGGGTTGAGATCTGTAGAAGGAACAACAACTTTCACTCATTCAGCATCAAGTTGGTAGTGGCCATGTTTCCATGGAGATGGGGGGAACCATTTCCTTTCACACATCACCAGACCAGACCCTTCTACCAAGCCCAATTTCTGTCCCCTTCACTCAAGAGTTTGGTGAGATTGGGAAGTTTGATTCTGGGTCTGGCATGGCTCCAGGCAGAACAATAAAAAAAAGACATAAATCTTGGGGAAGAAAAGGTTAACACTGGTGGGAAGTGTGAAGGTGGAGAGTTGAAATATGGCTACCATCGCACATCTGGTGCAACCCAGAGCTCACTTAAAGAGAAAGAGTGCATCTTAATGAAAATGTGTGCTCAACCTCCGGTATTCACAGTGCAGATGTGGACATGTGTAATGCTGCTGAAGGATCTCAGGCCAGTGGCATTCCTGGACTCACGTAGATAATTCCTTACCCTCAGCTGTATTAGTTCAAGATGTTATAGTCCCTCCTTATGTTCACCCATCTCTTTTGCTACTTCTTCCTTTAAGTGTACATGGAGTACAAGTGTCACAGCAGGTCACACAGTAGAAAGGGGAGTCAACATAAATTAAAAATCCACTTTGTATGTGACCCTTGCTGTAAGACATAGAGAGGTAGGTCATCCACAAAGAACCACAGACAGAAATGAATATTTGCAAGTACTAGGAGGTCTTCTGTTCAGTGCTCTGAAAATGGGCATGCACCTATGTTTAACTTTTAAATTCAATATAAGTAAGTGGCACAGGAAGGACTATTTAGCCTATAAAAATTCATAAAAGAAAAAAAAGAGTGGTAGACGTGCAAAAAAAGAATCACTTCCCAGTGTAGAAACTCCAGAATTGAGATTGCAGATTCACAAAATTATTTGTTGCTGGGGTCGCCTGATGTTACAGCAGGTTCTTCCCACTGGCTGCAGTGGGTCCTGCCACCATGGTCCCGCCACCATGTGAGCCCCAAATAACACTCAGAGACTTTGTATTTGATACAATCCTGTTGGCCAATTACCATTATTGTTTATGGGCTAGCTCTGTCTTAATTATTAACCCATTTCTACTTATCTAAGTATTTCCACGTGGTCGTCTTATCCGGGAGCCGCAGCCAGCATCTTCTTTCTTTCAGGTCTACATCTCGACTCCTCGCTACTACTTCCTCTTTCCTCCTCTTGGTCTCCTAGCCCCACCTATCTTGTTTCCTATTGGCCATGGTGCTTTATTAACCAGTATGAGAAACATATATACAGAATAACATCTCCCATCAGCCTGGCATTGGGGCCTTTCATGCTGATAGCATACACTAGGTCACATGGCATTCTTAATCAGGAAGCAGTGTGCCTTTATTAATCACCCTAGGATACCAGCCCATGGGATGCTGCTACCCACATCTAATGGGATTTCCATTTCAATTAATATAATGTACACAGTTCTTTACAGATATTCCCAGAGGTTTATTTCCATAGTGATTTTAAATGCCAGTCAAGTGACTATCAAAATGAGCACAAGGTATCAGGGATTGAGACAAGGCTTGTATTCAGAGATTAATTTGGGGAGTGAGCCTAGAATTCATGAGTATGGGACAAGAGTGAGTTAAGAGGATGGAGAAGAGAAAACTGCATAGTTTAAGCCTAGTATCTTGAGGGAGCATTGAGAGCTTCTGTGTAGAAAGGAATGGGTCTGGGTCATGGAAGAGGGAGGGAGCAACCAACCTGATAAATCCCCATATTTCTTGTTGGGAGATAATATATTGGGTGTTCACTTTCTTGTTTCTTTCTTAGTAGAGTTGGCTGTCAATGTTACTCAGACATCTCACAGTGTAGAGAAGAATCTTAGAAAGGCAACTGGGTCATTTGATGCAGTTTCCAGGACATGTGTTAACAACCAGTTCCTTGAGGTTGGAACATGCTGAACATCTGAAGGTACTCAAGATGGTAGATAAGATGCAGTTCTATTCCCCATCAATACAATGAAAGTTTTCCAAGAGTGAAGATCAAGTTTAACTCATTATAATCATAATCTTTGTCTAGTACTCTGGATGTAGGGAGATTTATTAAACACAGTTGCCCAGTTGATTGAGCTGGCACTTTGAGAAGTTGAGGAACAACAAGGTTTGTGACTCCATTACTTTTTCTTATCTTTAAAATACCAAAACATTTGTTAGTTTTGAGTGTTTCATACATGCGTACTATATTTACATAATTTCCATACTACCCTCTCTTCTTCCAGCTCCTTGCATGTCCCCCTCTCAAGTCATTATCCCTATAATTTTATTATTATCACACACATATTCTTCCAAGTCTCTGTCTCTCCTCTCTCTCCCTCTCTCTTTCTCTCTCTCTCCCTCTCTCTCTCCCTGTCCTCCTCCCTCCCTCTCTCTCCCCTCCTTCTCCCTCCCTTTCTCTCTCCCTCCTTTTCTCTCTCTCTCTCTCTTCACCTCTCTCTCTCTCTGTCACACACACACACACACACACACACACACACAAAGCCTTCCAAATCCATTCAAGTCACGTTGTTCAGATCTGAATTACTTGGAGTTGGCAATCCTATCAGGAAACTCCTCTATGAAGATGCTTCTCCCTCTCAGCAGCTGCCAATTGCATATAGCTATCATTTGAGGAAGGGACAGTTTGATAATTTCCTCTATTCATTCTGGGATGCCAACTGATGCTGTTATTGTGCAGCTCTTGCTTGAATCACTGTGTGGTTAAGATTTCATGGGTGTAATTCCATGTCATATATAGAAGACACTGCATCACAACAGACATCCTGATTTTTCTGGCTTTTACAGTCTCTCCATACCATCTTCCAAGATGCCCTAGTTTAGCAATCATGTTGTAGAAGTGTCAAATGGGCATGGGGATCACATGTCCCATGGTTAGTTGTTCTTTGCAATTTTTTTTGCTGTCTTGATTTACACACATGTGCCATGTTCTACTTGGGCTTTTTTGCCATACTTACTCATTTCATTGAATTTATGACACAGATATGGCTTGGGTGTAGATCTAAGGTCAGCTTTGGATTCCAAATAAAATCATATAGCTTCTTCTTTCTCTCCATGTGATGGGACAAATCAAGGCCCAATTTCTAGAAAGAATCATAGGCCCATAGATGTCTCAGTCACATGTACTGTTATCATGAAGTACATTTTAATAGATTTTGAAAATGTGATAAGGTTTAATGATAAGATGCTACACAATGTGTCTTTCTTCTCTCTTCCTTCTGTAGCCAAATTGGAAAAAAAAAAAGATTTTAACCTTTTTGTTTCCTTCCTAGGAGTCTGAATTTCTAGGCTTTATGTTCTAGTTGGAATATCTTGACTCACTCATGGGGACTTTAATAGCCCATTGTTTCCAAACACCAAAGTGAACAGAAACCTGGACATAGCTTTAGGCTTTGTGATTCTGTTTGGCACTGGGGACTTGGGCTAATCTGGGTTGGTTACTGAAGAGGGCTTGAGGCAACTGCTAGAAAATGGCTGCATCCTAGGTAATGAACCTCAAAAGTGGAAGGATAGATTTGCAATTTCTCACAGGGTTGAGGGCAAATGTAGAACATTCTTCTATGTTTCCACTCCTCTAATCCAGTGGTTCTCAATCTCCCTAATGCTTTGACCCTTTAATATAGTTCCTCATGTTGTAATGACCCCCTAACCGTGAAATTATTTCGGCTGTTACTTCATAGCTGTATTCTGCTACTGTTATGAATCATAATATAAATATCTCATATACAGAGTAATTGATATGGCACCCTTGTGAAATGACCCTTTGACTCCCAGAGAGGGTTTGACCCTAGGTTTAGAACCACTGCTCTAAGGTAACATCTTAGGAAGTGTTGGGAGACAGCATGGACTTGCCTGTCTGTGTTAAAGAAGTTGAAGTTTAAGGACCATCAAGTTGTAATTTTTCTTACTTAACAACTTCAGTAGCACAGACAAAGACAAAATTATTGGTCAGTTGCTTCTTTTGTGCTTGCTAATTGACCCAGGATGTCCTGTTTAAAATTACAATAGTGTGAAAGGAAAATGACTTTCTTTTTCGTTATAATGCAGGAGGCATTGATATTCAGAGAAAGGAACCAATACATGATTTTCCATGGTATAAGCAACGTTAGAATTCAGACCAAGACTATCTCATGTGCAAAGCCTTGCTCATTTTCTGGGCTGCCATAGCACCTCTTTTATGAAAAGTTGGCAAAATCATTTCCACTCTGACTTTACAAGGGCCATCCAAGAATCCCACTGCAGTAATTAAGCTCTGATCCCTTTACCTTAAAGGGCGGAGATGTTTGGGAATTTCACTACCTAGTTCCAAACTTCTGGTAAGTAAGCTTTACTCATTCCAATTTAGTCAGCCTCCATAAATACATACATCTCAATTTTATCACCAGTAAGTGAACTAACATGAGTCATCAGCAATATGCAAGCACTAAGATTAGAGATTTTCATTACAAAAATAAAATCTTTTTTTTTTTTTTTACTAATATTGATTCAGAAGATAGAACTCATGAAAATTATTGAGTTCAGGTAAGATATTTTAAATTTGAAATAGTAAATGTTTGACATCCCTCCCTGTGACCATTGCATTTTAAAGTTTATTCTTTTTAAAACAAATGTGATATATTGTTTTGTGATTTTAGTTTAGAAATAAGTCACTATAGAGATCACATTTTAATATATTCCAGATTAGAGTGCATGCTATATTTGTAATAAGGATTTGTTTCCAACATTAGTTGGCAGATCACTCATATGAACAATTATCCAAATAGCTATTAGGATATGATTGCACTCATTTCCAGGCAGAGCAAAGTTGCCAGAACTAAGCCTGGCTGCTGGTTAGATCTTGGTCTGACTTTTGGAGAAAGCCACAAGAATTTGTCAGTCATCTTGGCTGTAAGGGAGCCTCCCTGTCTTGAAGCTCGTCTCCTTCCTACTTGAAAATAGAGGCAAATGTTTTCCTTTGTTTTCTTTTTATAGCTTTATGTGATCTAGAATGGGAGAAGGAAAGGAAACAGGGGGGCTGAGAAGGACTGCTGGAAAGGAGAGTGTTGAACAGGAGAGTGAGTTTTAAAAGGGCTAAAATCACAGTGTTCTGAAGAATCACAGCACTAAAGAGCCTAGCTCCTTAGCTAGGTGTTCTTCATTTCGTGCACATACTTCATAGGTATATATCAACAGAGAGTTTAGCTTAATTTGTAGAATGGATGCCAAAGAGAGATGGTGTTTATGGAAATGGAGACTCCAACTTTTTCCTGTTGCCCGTTCATTATGCTTCTGCATAGCTTGGCACTTGGGGACCACACTAGGTAAGCTGGTCCAACACTCTATCCCAAGAACAGTGACTCCTTTAGATGAGGTGAAGAAAAGCTCCCTTTGTGTTCAGGTCTATGGCTGCTGGGGAGATTATTTAGAAAGCCCATGTGCTTCATGGGAGTGGGGTGGTCCCTCCCACAGCTGCATGATGATGGAGGTTTATGACACGTCTCAGATTCCACTCATCAACCACCAAAACCACTGTCCCTGCCATAGCTGGAAAGGTCACCTTTCTTCAGGTTGGGGATGGAAAAGTTCTAGAAGGGCAGAGAATACTCTTATTTTATTTGAATTTGAAATTATTGGGGTCCATACAACTGAGGGTCACTCCAGTATACTTTCAGTAGTTTGAGTCTAAAAAGACACATTATCCAAATAAATTATCCTTAAATTCAATAAAATGTGATGCTCTCAGAGATTTCTTTGTAGAATATTGTTTTGCCTAATGCAAAGAGAATAATGACATTTTATTTTGCATAATCGTTAAGGACCTCCAATAGTCAAAAAGCTAAGGTTTTGGCTTTTGCTAATACTTGCAAACACAACAAAACCCTGGCGGCCCATGTAGAGGAGTTAATTATCAATTGTAGATTTTTTATAATCTCATTTTGATATTTCTACTAATATTTTATGTAGTGAGTATGTTTTCCCCGTTACCGGTCTGGTCCTGTTGCCATGCCAGCCTCCAATAAAACGCTGAGACTCTGTATTTGATATAATGCTGTTGGCCTGGTACATGTTTCTTATTGGCTAGATATTTCTTAATTAACCCATTTCTATTACTCTAAGTATTTCCACATGGCTCATCTTACCAGGGAGTGATGGCCAGCATGCTGCTTTCTCCAGTCTCTCCATGTTGACTCCTCCTTCCTACTTCCTTACTCTTCCTAGTCTCATAGTCCCTCCTATCTTGCTTTCCTATTGGCCAACAGTGCTTTATTCATTAATCAATACAAGGAACATATTTACAGAATAACATCCCCCATCAATTTTATATACTTTGATGTTTGAATTCAGAATGTCAATAAAAAAAATCAAAGATCATCCATACAATTATTCTTTCCCACTCAATCAAAGTCAGGTGAAAACAATTAAAGATTGTGTGCATATGTGGAAAGAGATCTTATACATATGAACACATGGATATGTGCATGTGAAATCCAGAGGCGTCTTCCACTTATCTCTTTGAATCTTATCCTTGGACACAGTGTCTCCTTGAACACCTCACTTCATATTTGGCTAGACCTGACTGTGTCTGGCTTTTTATGTGGGTGCTTAGCATCAGAACTCAAATCCTTATCCTTGCATGTCTGGCACTTTACCAACTGAGCTATCTCACTAGTCCCAGGATTATAAACTTGGATAGTTTTATCTAACATTCACTGAATTCTTATCACGTGACAAATCCCTACATTCTTAAAAACTCGAGATCTGCTTATAATAGTGTTCTTTGGGAGGTGTGAGCACCACTTCCATCTATAGCTATAGAAACAGGGTATGGTAGTTCAAGTACATAAGGCTTTTAAGAATGACTCAGCTGTGTCTTCAGTGGTCTGAATACCTGCTTAGATGCTGAGTGGATGGCTACCTTTAATAGTTGTATATTGACTTGTGCAATGAAGAAAAAGGAATCAATCATTTCATCATGTCAAAGTAACACACTTTAATATAATAGAAAAACTATGATGCAAATAAACACTGGAGGGTTCTTAAAACCAAAAGAAAAATATCTCTGTGCTATTATGAATATTTGACCTTCCCTCTTGACTAACAGTGATTCCTGTGAAAGAGGGAGATAGGAGTTGCGAATGACAAAAATTCACTTTATACATGCATGCACTATCAAGAAAAAGAGATTACTTCAAATCTTTGAAATAATTGTAAAAAAAGTTGCCAAAGTTTTTAATTTGTGTGTGTGTGTGTGTGTTTGTGTGTGTGTGTGTGGGGGGGGTAAAGTAATACATAAAGCCCTAGATTTTCTTTATTTCACAGGAAAAGAAATGAAAAGCTATCAGGGACTCCTGAGTGGGTCTCTGCTTCTTCTGTCTCCTCATGGGCTATTACCATTCTGTTTGCTTGTTTTGTCCTAATACAATATATTAGATTTTATTTTATTTTTATTATTACCACATAGAACATGTTTTTCTAATGAGAACTGAAAGGTGATGGATCCAGATGATAAGGAAGGAACTTGGAGGAGTAGAAGGAGGGGAAATTGTATAAAGGACATATAATGTGAGAAAGGAAAACTACTTTAAAAGAAATGCAAAAATTTAAAAACAGAATATAAGTTGACAGAGTAGAGATTAACTTTAAGAAAAGAAAATGTCTCATATGGCTCTTAGTTTGGTCTTTTGTGAGACTCCTAACTGCAGTAACAAGTGTGTCTCTGATTCTTTTGCTTGCTCTTGGGACTCTTTTCCTCCTATTGAGTTGTCTTGCCCAGTCCCTTGCAGAATCTTGGTTTGTCTTATTGTATTCTGTTTGGTTTTGTTTCGTTGTTGCCTCTTGCAGGTCTGCTTTTTTTTTGAAGGGAAAACAGGAGCAGTGTATCTGGGAGAGAAGGAATGTGAGGGCACCTGAAAGGAGTGGGGGAGGGAGTAGGAAACTGCTGTCTGCTTGCATTGTATGACAGAAGAATCTATTTTCAATGAAATATAAAATAAATCAAGTTTCAGCATAAAGTATACAGAAAACTCTCTTTTCTTCTTCTCTCTTAAGCATTATATTTCTATTTCCTTTAATAAATAAAATTTCACCTAATAGAGTATTTATAATAATACACACTGAGTGAATTGTATCACAAAATTAATGAAATTAGTGCAATGGATGAGGACAGCCAGATGAGAGATGCAATGGGTTCAATCTTTCAGAGCTAAAAGAACAAAACAAAACAAAAGGTAGAAAAGAAAGCTAGGAAGGGTAGAAAAAAACATATTGGCTTTACAATCTAATCTTCTAGAAAATCTTATTCTCAATGGCCCCTGATAGCAATAATCATTTTATTGAGTCACTATAAAACATGCTAGATCCCCAAAGCACCAACATTTTAAATGGAAGTATGCTGAAAGTTACTAATAACTGTACATGACATTTCCATGGAATCCATTTTCTTTTCTTCCAGAAACTCCAGTCTTGGCCTGGCAGTCAATGAATTTCTCTTGTCAACTAGAGGACATGAGTTTGGGCTTTGCTTGCCACAGTCTCCATTCTTCACAGACTTCTCAAATGTATCATAGTCATCAGAAGGCCATGTGGCTCCCAAGGTCAAGGATACAACCAACTAAAAAGAGAATATGCCGTCCTGTTTTATATAAATTATAATTAAGATCTGCAGTTGCCTGGGGTAGAATGATATTCTGCCTGTAGTTACTTTTTTCATGACTCCTGCTGAAATAAAACTTGGAAACGAGAGGGAAAAGATTGATATTGTTGGTCATTGGGGTTTGCATTTTGCATTCCTCAAATAATGGGATGTAATATGGTTATGTGGAAAACAGATTGATTTTTCACTATTTTCCCACAGAGATAATAGGGAACAGACTGGAGGAAATTCCAAGGTTTCATTGGGGGAACTATTTGCAACACAACTGAAGAGGAAAACAAACGAAAACCATCCTTTTGTGCAATTTTCCCTTCAATATTTTTAAGTAGGAAATTTGCTAACCAATTTGTTTTATTCCAGTGAGTCTCAGGAATTTGGGAATATGTCCGGCTTTGTAAAAAGATTTCGGAATACCCTACCCATTGGGTAAATCACGGATGATCTCAGTTAAAATCACGATAATAGAGATAGAATTTACATAATGATTTTCTTATAAAGAGTTACAATACATGATTTAGACTATGTTTCTCCCCTCTTTCATATCCCCTCTCCTTTCTGCCCCTCTTGGTACTAGTGGAGGCAGAAAATGACATCAATATGTTACTGTGATTATAATAAGGCCAGGGAATCTTGGAACATATTCACACTGTCACACAGTTGGTAGTGGCAGTCCTGGAACTGCTCTCATTTCTGTGTAGGTAGACTTTTATTAATGTGGAGCAGAGGAATTTGCCTGTTAATTTGATTTCCTATGTCTTCATAAGATGCCAATCACCTCGTGTACTCAGATGTATGGTTAAGCAGCCTAAATTCAGTGGCTCAACCCCAAAAGAGTGTCTTCAGTTTTGAATTTGCCAAGTTTCATTCACTTTGTACTCCCAGACAATGAGCTTGGATAGAATACAAGTTTTGATCAATTGCTTCTGTAGTCATAGTATGGTTGGTATATAAAAAGAAAAAGAAATCCCCAAAGTCCACCTGGAGGATAGGCTCCAAATAGAATTTATCCTCAATTTTATGTATGTATAGAAACAAGACTACCAAAACAATTAGCCCTATTAAGGTATATATATATATATATATATATATATATATATATATATATATATATAAATTTTAAACTGTCTCATTTTCTCACTAAATGTCTTTTTCCACCTTTCATTTGTTGCACAGCCAGAATATTGTTTCTCATTGCCCCACCTCCCTAGTGTCTAACAAAATAGCTGCAGGAAGCCTCAATAAAGAGGTGGCTGTAAATGCAGAAGGTAAACACAGTTAAGGCTATACACACTTTCCAGTGTCAGCCTGGAGGTCCTCCATACAGACAGCCATAAAGAGACCAAGTTCCAAACTCCAGGAAAAACAACATAGCTACCTGGTTCATGTGCAGATCTTGCCCCATGGCTTTTCCTAATTATTAGCCTTTTGTGGGGCATACACATTCTAGTTTGGTATTCTTTTTCTTTAACTTGCTTGTCTTTCATTACGGTGTGAAAAGTCTTCCCATCCTTTGCTACCTGGAGATTATTCCTAATCTTTCTGTATGCATCAAACTTCTAAATAGGTTATCTTATGCTCTGCGCCAGAAACAAATTCGGAGTAGGTTGAGTGTCAAAATGGAGTATGTACAACAATCTCAGTATTAACTGTCAGTAGAGAAAGTGGTATAAATACACAATTAGTAAACTCTCTGGCCAGGCTATGAAGCATAAAGAAGGGGTATTTTGCATCATACAGGCAAGTTAGTACAGAGCTTTCTTTTTTCTGATCTACTCATTTGTGGCTATTATAGACTTCTATGGCTAACATATTCTGCTTCTACATTGGATTGTCATTCCTCTTTGTCATAACAAAACTTAACTTGGGTACCATCATTTCACAGGGCTGACCTCACCCAGCTTTTATACTACACTGTAATCTGAGAAATCCACTGGAATGTTTGGCTAGCAATTGTGCTTCCTTTCTAGGCATGGCCAAAGCATGATGAGCTTCCTGAAGAAAGTAGAAGCTTTCTCTTAAATGCTAGTAATCAATTAATTCAAATAAGTACATAAACAAACAATTTCAAACAACAAAACAACCTAGAAAATACACATTAATATACTTCCAGTTCCACAATGTAGAATCAATGTCTGTCTTATCCATTACCCATATGACAAGCTTTATCCACTAAGCCTTAACCTATTTTAATATTGACTCTAGCTTGTTACTGAACAAGAGACAACTTTAATGGAGAGTTTTCCATCAATTATGACACCATTTGAAATCTCTTTCTTGCTTTCCCTTGAAGATGGGGAATCTGACTCTGATGACATAGGAGATTCAAACTCCTTCCCCTCCACCCTACTTAGAAAATACCCCCCACCCAGTGTCTTATTCCCAAAGCTGGTCTTGATTGTATAGTTGTTTTATTGCTTTTCTGGCCTGCTAGCTGTGTGGTGTGCATTAGTTCATAGTTAAATAAACTTTCCTTCTTTTTATTCCACGGGAAATTACTCAGAGTACAGCATATACGTGTCACCCTCACATTTCCCCAATACTTGCTTCATTTGTAAGTGTGTGTCTTACTGTTTAACAAAGATCAAAAGATACAGAAGCCTGGCTTTCATTTCTATTCTTTTGTTACTTCACAAGATCCAGTTACATTCACTTTCCTTCTCTTTCCCTTCCTTGTCTGAGTGAAGCCTGTGAACTACAGTAACTTAAAATTTCATCCTCTGGAATCCCTGTAAATGGGTTCCCTTATTAAGATATCAACTATTTTTAATTGAAATTGACTTTTTATAAGAAATATGGATGGTAACTCAATTCTAAAAGTACACAGGTTTGTTTGTTTTTGGTTTTGTTGTTGTTTCTATCCTTCTGGAAAACCATCAGATTTTTTGATTCTTCCCATTTTGAACTTTAAAATTACAATTGCTCTAGAGCAGAGACTAGCAAGTCTCTGCCCTTGAACTTTACTCTGCCACACATGGAAAAAAAAAGAGTATGACTCCAGAAATACATGCCTTTGATGCATCTTGTAGGTATGAGACTAATATTTGTCATTGAAGTAGTTAAAAGAATACCATACAATTTAAATGTTTAGTACACTATTCAGTCAGTACAACTGATTTATGACCAAGAGTCTTAACAGGTGTTATCATTAAATATTACACATTGAGAAAATATCAGACAACCATAATAAGAAGAAGCTGATGTATTATTAATAATGTTCAAGGTCTGGGAAGATGAATCAGTTAGGTAAGCCCAGACTTAACAAGTGTGAGAACCCAAGTTCAGATCCCAGGAACCCAGAACTCATGTAAAAAACTGAGCATGGTGGTGTGAGCTTGTTATCTCAGAGATAAAATCAGAGGCAGAGAGAGATGGGTCACTGAAGTTTACAGGCCTGCTAACCTACTAAACTTAGAATATCCATAGACCACTGAGAGAGCCTGTCCAAAACAACAACAACAAATACAGAACTCGTCTAACAAACAATATGGAGGTTTTTTTCTGATCTCTACATGTATCTGCAGTTATGTGCATGCATGTACCTACATAATGCACACATAAGAACAACAGTAACAGTAAAAGCAATGACAATAAATATTCAAACTACCACAGGCAAAGCCATAGATTATTAGTATCTTGATGTTGGTCAGCTCAATTGAAGATACATCCAACAGATGCAAGTCCTTGAGTCATTGTCCCCATAATGTAGTTAAGTTAACCTGTTCCTGACTAAGAAGGAAACTCACTTTGAAAGCCCATCTTGCCAATGATAGAATTCATCATATGAAGCAGTGAGTAAGAAAGTTTAGCTGAATGCTGCCAATGAGTACCTACTATACTAAATATACTATATTAAATAAAAAAGTGACAAATACTGGACATCCATTGGCTTTGTGTACAAAACACAGAATGCTGTCAAGTGTGTTTCACAGTTCTATTGTTTGGTGTATCTAGTTATCGAAAGCATTAATGTTTCACTTCACTCTTTGAAAAGGTCATCCAAAATCAATGTCTCTATGTATAAATTGAGGGCTTGGCCATGCATTTTTTTGTATAATGAGTGTATGTATTTAATTATTTAATAATAATTATAGACAATAAGTCAGGAATAAAGGCTCAAGCTTGAAATCCCAGAATGCAGGAGGCCAAGGCAGGGGTCATTGATACAATTTCAAAGCATTGATTACATGGTGTATTCTAGGCCAGCCTCAAAAGAATACAAGTATGATAACCAATTTTTATTATCAACTTGATTCAATTAAGGAAAGTCTAGGAGATTAATAAGGTTGTGGAAGCTTTTATAAACCGTACTAACATTAGATGAAGGCTTGCCCTCAATGTGGGTAAAACCATCCCACAGACTGGAGTTTTAGAAATAAAGATAAAGTGAGAGAACGAAAAGCAACTGAGTACCAATAATTCACTTTCTTTGCTTTCTGGTTAACCAAGATGTGGACAAAGGACCCCCTGTTGCTACTTCTTCCCTGACATGATGAACTACACTATAAGCTCATAAGCTACAGAATCACTCACCTTTAACCTCTCTAATAATGTCTTATTAGGACATATCTCACTCAAGTCAAAGGAAAACAGATATCCAGGGTATCCTGACATTGTTTAGCTTCTCACTCATGGAGGATTCTCTAACTGGGATTAGGTGGACTGAGACATAGATACATGTTGTTGAAACACAAATGGTATACCTCCCTGTGTGTGACATCTATGGTCTTTCTTTTATTTTAATTTAACTTTATTTTATGTGCATTGGTATGAAGGTGTCAGATCCCCTGGAACTGGAGTTACAGTGAGCTGCCATGTTGGTGCTGGGAATTGAACCAAGGTCCTCCGGGAGAACAGCTGGTGGTCTTAAACAGCTGAGCCATCTCTCCTGCCCTCATCTATGGTTTTTCAACTCCTACATATCATTCTTTAGAAAAGGAGAATAAACTGGTCTCAGTTACCGCTGATGTACTATGTATAGACAACCTCTAAGCAATGAGTTCTTCAAAGCAAGAGAGTTTCTTAAAAATCAGACTGGGGCTAGGAAGACAAGAGCATGCTGATTTCAATACAAACTCTTCAGGTTTCTTAGATGTATTCTTTAGTCTGTGTTGTATAACTGAACCAGACTTTCTGTCTCTCTGTGTGGTATTAAATTAATTAATTAGTATTTGTGTGTGTGTGTGTGTGTGTGTGTGTGTGTGTGTGTGTGTGCGCGTGCGCTCATAGAGGTCATCATTGGTGAAACATCAGGATATCTTTCTTTGATTCTCTTCAAATACAATTTTTGAGACAGTCTTGCACTGAACCAAGAGCTTATGAATCTGGTTAATGTGGCTAGACAATGAGCTCTTGAAATTCATCTATCCAAGATTCCTCAATGGTGGAGTTAAAGTCACTCTACCTGGCTTTTATGTGAATCCTGGAGATCTGAACTCAGGTTCTCATGCTTCGGTCACAGACACTACACCAGCTGAGCCATCTTTCTAGCCCCTCTCCTGTCTTTGTTTTGGAGATTTAGTATTACATATATGTAATTAATATCAAACTTCCTCACTGAAGATATTCTTGAATCCCAGATCCTCTTACCTTCATTTCTTAACTGCTGACACTAAAGTTGTGCTACCATGTCTAGATAACTAAGTATCTTCTATTATTATATGTCCAGCAGAAAAGCCAATGGTAATATTCACATCTAAGAGGTTCTGTGAGATGCAAGCAGATAATGTTAGAGGTAATTAACATCATGTCAAGTGCACCATGACAAATAAAGATAGATGTTATATTTTTCAAATAGTAAGTTTAATGACAATGAGCAACTCTGCCATCAGAAGAGAAGACAGCAATGCACCAATAAAATGTAAGGTAGCGTGTATTAAATGGCAATACACTCTCTTCTCTCCTCACAATGTTACTCTTTTAAACAATGAACCAAGAATATAAAATGCTCAAATAGAATATTATTTATGAAATTTACCATATGGAAGGTTTCCAAGTAGTAGCTAATGAAGACATGGGTGGATATCCCATCATCCCACTTGCTATATATTAAATATTTGCCACTTTGCTTTTGTTAGCACCTCTATGGATCAAGTGACTCTCAACTAACAAGCGCTGATGCTGGTTGTAACTTGTGTCCACCAATTAAATGAAAGTAAATCATTCATTAAGGGTTAGGAAAAACAGCCAGTGTGTTTTTAGGACATTCCTTTTTGGCTTCAAAGATGTGTTTAGGCAGTTCATGTGGGGGAATATAATAAGATCAAATTTCAGAATGTTCAGTTAATTAAAATAATATATTACAAAGCTCAATGTGGTTCTTGGCATGCACTAAACACCTGACAGATAACATCAGCCTCCCTGTCAGTATTTCCTCCTCTACCACTCTACCATCATCATGGCAAAGGTGTTTTCTTCCTAACAGTGCAAAGATATCAGGCTGTATATTTCAAATTTTTTTGTACGATGCCTGTGCAAATAGACAAACTATCTCATGGCCAATAGAAATGAATTATTCTTTAATATACTTTAATATACTCTAATTTACTTAGAGTGTCAACTCTTGATATGTTTCAAAAAAGTGCCTTTCTTAGGGGTCCTTCTCTATAATAATGGTACAGCAGAGATAGGAGGCAGGAGATTCTAGAGACTGAGGTTCACTTGGCTACATAGAAAGATACTTTCTTAAGAAAGGTGTGTTCTGAGGCACAAGGAAACTTTAGCTTAATATGTTATCAACTTTTATACATAAAGAAACGGAGAAACTGGAATGGCTCATAGGAGCTAGCATTGGAAATTTAAGAAAATTAAGAATTTATTCTGCTGTTATCACAGTTTTGAAGTGTAGTTGGACTCTTATTGATTGTGTTGGCCACCTCTATCTTTGATATCTTTAGTTTCTGAAGATCCAAGATGGCTGCACAGTGATTTCTGAAGAAGGAAAGTGAGACAGAGAGAATAAAGGCTAGTCTAGGCTAGATGGAGTAGGATCAACACTTGGTATACATTTCAGTTTCCTAAGACAGCTCTAGCATAACAATAATGAAGATAATCCACTGACAGAAAAGGAAGACAAAGCCATATTAGTATTCATTAGATCAATACATTGAAAACTCTGAGCATATTGGGAGCAGGGGTGTCAGTGAGTGGAGGGGGAGTTGGGAGAAAGAGAAGGGTATGAGAGGAGAATGTGTGGGACCAGGAATTGTGGGGGAAGGGCAAACAGACGAGAGCAGGAAAAGAGATACCATAATAGAGGGAGCCATTACAGGTTTGAAGAGAAAACTGACACTAGAAAAATGTCCAGAGACCCCCAACTAACAGTCTGAACAACAGTGGAGAGGCTATCCTAAATGCCCTTCCCTGATAACAAGATTGATAACTAATTTATATGCCTAGATCTTTCATCTAGTAGCTGATGGAAGCTGAGGCAGACACCCACAGCGAAACACTGAGCCAAACTCCTGGAATCCAGTTGCAGAGAGGGAGGAGTGATAAGCAAAGGGGTCAAGACCAGACTAAGAAAACCCAGAGACAGTTGACATTCCAGATTGATAGCTGGGAAACCAGCATAGGACTGACCCAGATCCCCTGAACGTGGGTCTCAGTTAAAAGACCTGGACAGTCTATGGGAACTCTGACAGTGGAACCAGGATGTATCCCTGGTGCTCAGATTCTCCGTTAACCTAGAGATGAGAGGGAGGGCCTAGGCCCTACTCCAAATGACCTGACAGATTTTGATGATCCCTCCTTGGAAGGCCTCACCTTCCCTTTTGGAGAGGTTGGGGACTGGGATAGGAGAGGGTGGTCGGGGGCATGGGAGGATGGGAGGGAGAGGGGACTGGAATAGATATGTAAAATAAGAAAAAATAAAAATAATGAAAAAAGAATACAAAAATAAAAATATATTGAAAAGCAAGGCTTTGTAGTCACTTGACCAAAATAACTGAAGACTGTGAAGCAGACAGAGGCATAGCATTATTTTCCTAGATCCTGCCACACTAAGACCGTAGCCTGACATGCTTGTTCGACTTGAAGGAGAATGATGCCAATTGTTATTTGTGTCCACCATGCAATAGAAACTGTTCACTAAACTGGGTGAGATTTCTTGGCCTCAAGGTTGGTGTCATTTCTCCAAGTAAAAACTTAATTTCCAGAGGCCCGTGGTTTGGACTCTTGGTCTGTTGTTGGCATTCCATTTTGCTCTGGGCTGCCACAGCTAGATTGAATTTGCTGTTACTGGACTCAAGTGATGAACAATATCCTTATGCCTCAGGTAGAGTATGTTTGACCATAGAGGAAGAAAACCCTGTCTGCAGGATCCTTTGTCCAAAGTAAAGAAACAGCTGTGAACGTACGGAAGAGCTACAGTCTGAGCATCAACATCCAGTGCACAATGAGTCAATACACAAGTGTCTAATGCTTCTGTAAAAAAAAATGTACATTTCCTTTTATAATCTGCTTATGTAGAGAAATATTTATGGAATGAGCCCTCCTGGCTTCTGATACCTAGGGAGGTTCATTGTTCCCAGATCCTGGTAGAATTACTTCTATTATTACTATCATTTTAATTGCATATGCTCATGGGATATAATCTGATAATTCAATATATGTATACAATGTGTAGTCATCTGAGAGTAGTTATGTATATCTCTACCAGTGAGAGGCATTATGGATATTTGGTTTTCTGGGTCTGATGTGTTTCCAAGACATCATTTTTATCCATGCTCAGAAATTGCCATCTATTAATCCCTAATGAATTCTTGATATTAGCATTTTGCCCACATGGATTCATTTATGGATTTTAATTCAACTCCAACATTTTCAGTTGAATAATTTACCTCATTCTAAGGAGACAGTATACTAGAAATTTCTATCACTTCACCAAAAATCACAGCTTTGCCTTTTCCTGTGTCTTATCTATAACCTGTCCAATGTAAATTGCCTCTGTTTCTAATCTTTTGTCCACTTGCTTAGTATTTTACCACTTGGGTCCTTCATATCATTTACACTAAAACAATTTAGAAATGGGGTTATCTCTCCTGTTTGACTTAAAGAGATTTTACAAGTGTCCATCAAATAGAAGATCCAGGATCCTTCAGATGTGCATCTTGTGTGTTAATCTGTCACTGATGTTAAGGTTGATGATTGGATTAAAAGAGGACTTTTAAAAAAAAATTGTCTTATGGGTACATGTGTTTTTAAGAGCCATTTTGAAAGCTAACCTCCAAATAAAAAGCTGTCTTGGGTAGTTCAAAACAAAGGTGTCAAAAGTGCAATGTCTGATAAATGAACAGGAATATTGTTGATATATCATTATATCAAAACAGAGAGTGAGAAATTGACTATCTTGACCAAGACAGAGTGGGGTTCTGGAAGGCTTCTTTTCTAGAGAGATTAAGCTGTAAATCATACCTCATTGAAACTTGTCTCCAGAGTATAGAACCAGAGGTTTCTGTATTTTAATACAAATGTTTTCCTCACCTACTGTACTTGTGTAAGGGGTACAATTCTCACCTTACTCTACAATTATGTTGTACGGGCTTTTCTAAAACTGGAAACCCTGTCATTAGAAAGTGCACTGTGCTTTTGTCCTGCTAAAATTATCAGATCTTTGTGGGAAGTCTCAGTGACCACATGTTGGGGCTAGTTGTACAAATCGCCATTTTGGGTGACTGTACTGGAAAATGGACTCATGAAGGATATGCATTGATTTGAACTTTCTCTCTCTCTCTCCCTCTCTCTCTCTCTCCGTCACTCCCTCCCTCCCTCTCTCCCTTTTCCCTCCCTCCCTCTCCTCCTCTCTCTCTCCCTCCCCCTCCTTTTCTCCTTCCCTCCCTCCCTCCCTCCCTCCCTCCCTCCCTCTCTCTCTCTCTCTCTCTCTCTCTCTCTCTCTCTCTCTCTCTCTCTCTCTCTCTCTTCAGGCAGGTGACACCTCTTCACCATAGACTTCTCAGCGATTAAATTAAAAGCTCAATAAGATTCTGTCTAATGACAGGATGGGTTAAAATATATAATACTCAGCTGCAGCTCCCTGTAATGCTAGCACATTAAAGTTCTCTGCCCCTGCTTCTTCTTCTCCCACACCTAAGGATGATGTAGGTATTGGGTTATCAAATTGGTTGGAAACTCTGTAACTCCCTGCTCTAAACTTTTCATTACAAGGCGTAAATGTAGTTAAAGGATAACTGATATTTTTATGATGATGGATTCTCACTGGGGAGTAAGTGAAAAATCCTAGGCATGCATGCATATCAGATGTATATTTTAAGAAATTTAAAAATTATTGTATAAATACATTTTGGCATTTTAGGAAAAAGATTTGTAGAGCTACAGCAGTAATGGTCATTTTAAATAGATTATGTGCTAGGTTGGTTCATTCAAGGTTTTATCATAGGTTTGGGTGTTTTCAATTTGGTTCATTAAATAGGGATAAAGTATAATGTTGTTTGCAAATGACTGACTGCCTTGTCCTCTGTTTGCTGTCTATAATTTACTCACATGCGTGCAGAATGCAAATATAGACAGACATTATTTAGCATGAGTCTTGGGATGATTAATGCACCAAGACCACCTGTAGCATTAGGATATAAACTGACAAATTCCACACATGCTTGACACATAGTAGGTGGTTAATAGATTTTTAATGGCACATGGGCTCAAAGTTAGCTTTGTCTTTATAGCTTTCATGTAGTTCACTCTTTGAGGGTCTAGTATGTATATTGTTTTACTTTTCTGTGTGTGTGTGTGTATTTGGAATGAGCCAGGAGTGATGGCTTCTCTCATGTGCCTTCTTGAATAATGAGAGTGATTAGGAATTTTCCTACTTCGTACAATGCACCAAAGGTAAGTGAATTTTCTGATGTGAATCATCTTTTTAATTAGAGTACACAAATGCAACCACAATCCAAACTATGGCTGTATAAACAGTAAATCTAGTATCATCCAGAACTCATACAATAATGCAATTTGACTTAATAATAGAACTTAATACTGTACTTTAGTTTTTATTTTTTTAACCTAAGGAATATACATGCTGATACCTGGATCTATCCAAATGATTATAACTTCTTTCTCTGTTGGGATACAGGGTCAAAATATATTTTTCTATTGATTTTTCTTTGTAGGCTTATTGAAAGATGACTGTTATATTTCACTTTACAGGACCTGTCTTCTGTGCTTTTGTAGGTACAACCCTGATTGTTGTGGGTGTGTTTCTTGACAGGTGAGTAAGGACCTGTGTATCCCTTTGACACTTCTGCTAAGGTAAAGTGAGACCTATGTTACTTCAGTCTAAGGGAATTCCTAAACAAAAATGGAAGAAAAATGTCTAAAAGTCATTTCATTGTTTTATTTCTATACTATAAACATCCCAAGTTGTTTGATTTGGGGTGGGAAACAATATTAAATTTTATAAACATGATAAAATTGTGTAGGGGAAGATATGCAGATAGCATAGCTACCTTATTAGCTTTCTTCTTGCCATGACATTTCCATTAATATCTCCTTAATTAAAAAAAAATAAAATAAAAGCTAGTGATTTGAAGTGACACAGTCCATCATGAGAGTCATGGTGATGTCAGTATGAGGCAGCTGGGCAAATTATAGTCACAGTCAAGTAGGAACTTCCTCCAAGCCCCTATGCATTCAGTTCTGAACCCCAACCAGTAGCATAGTGATACCCAATTCAGGGAGGGCCTTCCTGGGTTAAATCTCTTTGGAAGCACACCCCGGGAAGCACACTCAGAGCTGTGTCTTCAGCACCAATCTAAATCAGATAAAAAGGACAATGATAAACATCAACCATAGCAGATAGCTTTCCCCCCCCCCTCCCTCCTCCCTCCCTGGCTCCCTTCCTGGCTTCCTCCTTCCTTCTCTTCTTCTCTCTCTCCCTTGAATCCGGAACCATCCTGCCCCTCTCCCTTTATATGCAAAATATACACATGCATGTGAAGCCTTACATACAGTAAGTTTTAGCCTAAATCATACCATCAAAATTTCAAGGTATAATTGAAATTAGCCTTCTGTATATCACAAGAAAGTTGACAACTGCTTAAAGATGTTTTCAGAGAACTTTAGATTTAATACAAAATCAAGAGGAGATCACAGTGATTTCTGGTATACCTTTCCAGCCCTGCACAGCCTGCCGCAATACCATCATCACCTTTTCAGTGGAACATTTGCTTCAAGGGACAAATCTTTGTTGAAACACAATATGGTGCTACTTGCTTTGGTTTTTCTGTTTTGTTTTGTTTTTTCCTTTTTTGTGGTCTTATATGTTTTAGATTCTGTGATTTAATTTTCAACATCAGTAACAACAGAACACTTGACAGTGTAATAATAATAATAGTAATAATAATAATAATTAATAATAATAATAATGGTGTTGAATCAGTTCAATTTATTGTGATCTCTTACTCCTCTCCCAAACTAGTGAAGCAGGGCTGCTTCAAATGAATCTATTTAAAATGAAGATTTGTAAGGGAAGGCATGGAAGAAGACATAGAGGACATTTTCAGTTTAGTTGCTGGAAAACTCACAGTCAAACCTACCATTTTTCAGGGTCTTATTCCACAGTTTGATGGTTAGGTAAAGATATATCCTATGTTCAGTGAAGGAAGGCACACGTGTATGTAGCTAAATTGTTTTCTTGCCTTCATGATATAAAACAGCACTGCATATTATTTTATAATGTTCTCTTTATCTCTCTTTTTTCCCCCAGGAGTTTGATAAATGGTGCCACTCAGAAATTTGTCTTTCTTGTTTTTCTGTTCTAGTAACCTTAACCATCTTTGGGCTTCACTAATCTTTCTAGGGTGTTTTTCTTCCTTTTAATGATGGCTGTAAGAAGATACCAGATTTTATTCTTTGTTCCCCTGGCTTGTTTCTGTTTCCCAGAAAGGCCTCTTAGTATCTGTATCATACATGGATGCTCATCACAGAAAATTATGTGTCTTTGCCCTGGGTGTCTTGGATGCTGCCTGGATCCCTTTTCTCTTGTTTCATATGGCTGCCATCTAGGCTGTAGGCATTCATGGGGCTCCTTATTAAGACAACACTAGAGGTGGCATTGACAGTTTTCCTCTTCCCCAGGAGCACAGCTGAAATCAAGAAGAGAGCCTGGCAGCTCTTCTTGCTGCCTGTGGTTCAACTTGAAACCACAAGGTCCGGAGGCACATGGTTTCCATTCAATCTTTCTCCAGCTAACAGGAACCATTTGTTCAAGCAACTTTGGTATCTGTTTGAGAATAAGAGATCTGCCCCAGTCCTCGCCAGACAGTCAAATACATTCTCTTGGCTTAGAGACAAATTCAGAAATGTCTGCTCAACAATGGCACGCCTCTCCATTTTTTCGTTTATTTTTGCAACATGTGAAGAAACGACCCGTGGACTCCTTGAGAAATCTGAAAATGCCAATCAAAAAAAGTGGAAAATTAAGAACCGTTTATTATGGAAAGTTTCTATATTACATTTAGGGAAAATGGAAATAAGATGATATATCAAGCAGGAAATAGAATTAGAGGCTTGCCAGAAGCAGAATATCTGCCACTGATATTTTCTCCCCACTTTTTAATTCTCCCACTTAGCTGAATTGGAGGTAAATACTATTCATAGATGTTGGGGGTGGGAAGCAAGAAAAACTCGGAGAATGAACTATGTTGTATTCATATGCTAGATGATCATTAAAGATATTTCTGTCTTTATGAGAAGCTCTCTTTTAAGGTGTTGGTCAAGGTTATCCAAGAGATCCTCAAAACATTATAGGTTATTGTTACTACTAACACCCCCCCCAGGAAAAATACCCACAATCATCCAACCAAACCACTTTTATTTTTCTTTTGTTGTCTGAATACATCTATTCATAATTCAGCACTTTGTTCTTCTACACCAATCTTATTTTTACTGTTACTTGCAGCTCCTTAGAACAGTGGCATCTGTGAGTACACTAAAGTTGCACTGAGATATATAAAATTATTTTCGGTATAATTTATGCTGTTTTACCCAATTGTAATTTTGAAAATTAACATTAAAATATACTGATTGCTTACCTCTGCCTCATCTGAATCTTTTGCTAATTTGTGAAGCTCTGCATAGCATAAAGAAGTAAGTAAATGTAGCATAAGCAAGTCCCAGGAAATCAGTCATGGCAGACAAACATTGGAATCCAAATGTGAGAGTTAGGAATCCTTATTGAAAGAGATATGTTTGCTCTACTGAAGTCCCAACCCACCAATTGATCCAAGTTTTAAACTCAATCACCATTTAGCAAAGTTAACATATAAACCACTTTGCATATATCATTTATTTCAACTCTGAAAGTGTCTGTGGAAAAAAGAGCTATGTAATAGGATCTGGAAGAAACACAAAGGCAGACCTGACCTTTCTGTTGCCTCTGTGGTATAAACACAGAAATGATGAACGATGTTGAGAAATCATGTTTCATATATTGATTTAAAAATGCATTGGAAAACCCGAAGCTCCCCGTCTTCAGAAAAGGCGGGTATGGGGGTAGGGGTGCAATTGAGCTAGTCCTTAACTGTTGTGATTGGTAAAACAGCTGCTTAAAAGAAGGAAGAAGATATTACAGTAACGTCATAGATTTTCTAAGACCTGGTCTAGATAATTAATACTCATTCTCATAAACATCTCTACTTTCTAGACAGTAATGACATTTAGAGCAAGCACAACAGCTTTCCAGGGGGGAAATTTGCTTTGCATGTATAAGGTGGACTGTGAGAGAAATTGACTCAAATATGGGGAAGTGCTTGCATAAGACATGGGTCACACAAGCCATCTTCAAATTGCTTTAATTCCCATGGATTTTAGGTGATACAGGAAGAAACATGATTGCCTCACATGTCCTCTACAGTCTGGATATTCATCTTAGCTCTATGTGGATCCTTTCCCCTAATTACAGAAGGAATTTAAGTCCCTGAACTGTTCATTAACACCTCCTCCCAAGGCATGAGGACCCCTATGGAAGAGGGTACAGTGAGATTATTAGAGCCAGAGGGGAGATAAGAATTTTCCTTTAAGAGTTTGAACCCTGCTAGATCAGCCATACTCCAATGGGTGGACACATATCTAAGAGTACAGGGGCAGCACAAATTGGATTTTGACAGTTTTAAAAACAACTAAAAAGAGGATTCAAAATTAAGTGGGTGAGGGAAAGGAAAGAATATGGGAGGAATTTGTGAAAGGGCATGGATATGAACAAAATTACATTGTGCAAAATTCTTATACTACTAATAAAAAGTCGTAAGTCAGGCTTCTTCCTAACCCTTCCTATTATGTACCTATTCACAGCACCATGATGGATGGTCATTAAGTTTCAAAAGAAGAGAGGATATGAGAGAGGATGTTTGAATCCTGAAAGATAATTTCCCCATTTTTGGCCTTTCGGGGTAAATTATATTCTCTGAAATATAGTTAATATTGCACAAGTATTCATTTCTGATTTCCATAATCTTAGTGGTACATAACATGCATTGATCATGGCTATTTTAAGCTTCAAAATTTGGCAGTCTAACCAATCTATAAGTCTAGACTTTGATCATTAACAGTTTAAGCAGTACATAATAAAGGCTTGCCAATGAGGACTTACTCACATATCAGTTGCTCTTAAAAATGTGTTATATTCTTAAATATACCTTTGCAACACAGAGAAAAATAATAAATTGATTAAAAACAAACACTTGTTTTCTATGTGCCTCTATTTCTTAGTTATGAATAAGTGGCTATAAAGTATTTGAATGTGTGAAGCCACAATATGTCTCCCTGTTCTATCATTAAAAGCTATTCGCATCATAAATGGGAGTGGAAGGGAGAAGGCCAGAGGGAGAGAAAATAGTTTTAAGATTATATATAAGGAATTATTTTCCAGTGAGGATTGGTTCTGGGAATGTAGGCTCCTTTTTGTTATGTTATGGGAATCTTGAAGGGGGTTCTAATGTTACAACCTCTTACATTTCTACATGGTACTGTATCATTAATATTAGCAAAATGGCCCATAACATCAGAGACTAATATTCCAGAGTTAATGGGGTGAGTCTGAGTCACTGGGAGATGGATATACTGTAGGTACAGCATCTCAAAACTAGCTTGACAATCTTACAACTGAATGGAAATGCAGATTTACCTTTTATGTCTGTTGTTTAAGCCTGTTGGCCAGGCTTCAAGTCCAGCACTGGGCTGAGCTGTTCACCAGCAGTTTCAGAATGTTCTGAGACAGTTTGCTATGCATGTAAAATCCAAACGGAAAACATTTTAGACTGTGCAGGGAATGAAGATGGTTAAGCTTTCAGGATAATTTTAATGAGAAGAAAAAGGGAAGTAGAGGAACACCTAATTGGGAATAATTTTATGTGTGTGAAGGGTGGAGAGGACATGGGGACATGGGGTGTGTTTATGTACATAGCGAAATTTGGAGAGAGCAAAGCTTGCTGAATTCAAAGCACTGTTTATTTTCCACACAGCCCACTCGCAATCAGTCATCAATCTACTGCTTTGCTTAATTAGGGAAGAAATGTTTTTAGAGAGATTGGAACTGTAGATGGTGGGGTAGTGGAAAAGCCAGGATGGTAATAGGTTTTCACTGAAGGAAGTACTTTTACACCTTGGAAGGGCAAATTGTTTATTTAGTTGCAAAGGTTGATATTAACAAATGAGAGACAAGATATGGCATTTTAACTCATCTAACAGATGGTCAAAAGTGTAAAGGTCCATTTAAAATAAGAATAAATTCAGAAAAAAATTAGATGACTCATTAATGATTCCTATTAAACTATCTCATTGCTTACTGGTTTTATTTTAGATTACATTAATTTATATGAATGCATTTAAGGAGTGGAGTAAACCCTGCATGTTAATTCTTGAAATTGCTGTAATCTCAAGATGTTGTGAGACTTAGGTTCATATTGGAAGATAATTATATTAGTAGTTCAAATAGAAGAATTTGAAAAAGAAAATTAATGTAAACATCACCTATGGTCTATGTAATGAAGAGACAGCACAGTATAAAATATCATGTAACAAACACTCATGAAAAACTATTAAATTTTGAAGGATAATGGAAGTAAAGGCAGGTATGGGGAAGACTATAGTTATAGCATAAGTAATAGAATTTGTCTGTATGATAATCATCAAAACTGTGTCTGCTGAATATGTGTGTGTGTGTGTGTGTGTGTGTGTGTGTGTGTGTGTGTGTGAAAGAATAAATAATTTAGTTTCAGAATCAGTACCCAACAAATGTGAAGATAAGAGACTGTGGCATGTTCAGCTCTAAATGGAATGTCTAAACCATATCCTCTGCTCTCACGGCTTGGAATCACTGTGGAAGAAAGAACAGAAAGATGATAAGGGCCAAGTTAATGTCTATAGTGAAAAGTGTTTGCTAGACATGATGGTGTCATTGCATGTATGAGCTCACAGGTACTGTACTGAATGTACAAGTCTTTCATAAGATAAAGTAAACCAAAATTCCACCATTGACAGGAGAGGAGCTCATAAAGCCTTGTCCAGATCTGAGGAGCTGAAATAGTTGATGGCTGCTGAAGGAGGGAAATTCAGTTACTGGATTTTTGTTGTTACTACTGTTCCTTCTTTGTTTTTGTTTTGTTTTAGGAATGAAATCCCTGAGAGGCTACCTATCCCTTCAGCTGATGCTACCATAACATACTCACTTATATACAGGCCAACAGCTGTCACACAAGAAAGGGGTAGAGACTAGCTAGCCATTATTAACTTCTGAGTTGAAATGCTTTTTAAAAATACTCACTGGGATGCTTATTAACCTTGCTCCAAGGTTAATTTTATTAACACAATCTTGGAATTTCTCAGTGTGGTCAAATATCTCCCAACATTCTATAATTGTTTGGGAGACAAATATATTTGCATGGCTCTGAGGGAGTTTCTATGTGGGAACGTTTGAGGTGGAAAGACTCTCCTTTAAATGATGATGTCCTTACTATGACATTCCATATAATTTATTTTTTGTTTATGAATCTGTGAGTGTATGTGTGAGGAAAGTAAGAAGCTGGAAGAGGAAATCTGATCCCCAAGAGCTGGAGTTACAGGTGGCTGTAAGTTGTCTTACATGGGTGCAGATAACCAAACACAAGAACTCTTCAAGCACTTTCTATTTTGTTTTGGGCCTAGATTTTATGGAGAAGATTAGTATGGATGGTATGAAAGCTCTGGGGATCCTTCTGTCTGTGTTACCAGTTTTGGGATTATAAGAAGGCAACCATGTCCACCTTTTTATATAAAAGCCAGAGATAAAATTGTCTCCTATTGCTCATCTAACAAGCACTCAACAAACTCAGTGCTCTCCTTATTTTCATGAAAATTGCTAAGGTACCCATTCTTAGATTTTGTCCTTGTGGAATAACACTCAATATAAATAAAATTAGCTCTTTATGACTTGTGAGAATCAAGCAACTGAATATTGTACCTTCCCTGAGGATGGACGCATGACAGGCAGGCACCCAATATGAGAAAACAAAACAAGTTCCAACCACCAATGCTATGCTTTCAAATGAAGTTGTACTAATATAAGCTAACACATTGATATAAGATTTGAAGATGCTTCATAAGTGTATGTTTAATGTCATCATGAATTTGTAGTGTATTGAAGAAGAATCATCATTTCTATATAAAATATCGACTGTCGTTTGGGTAGCGAGAGTAAGGGAATTCTCTCCTTCTGTACTTTTAAAGTCTAGCACTATATTGTCTTCAACCAGGTCCTATTAAATAAAGGAGAAAAGAATAAGTTCAATTTTTAAAAGTTATCTTGAGTCACACTTTTAAGTTTAGCTCACGTACATGTTTTCATGAGAGGGAAGTAAGTTGACTAAAGGCATTCTGAGCAGGAATGACTGCAAAGCAGTAGCTCAATGAGGCAGCTTAATAAAGATTGGGTCGACCTCCAGGATGTTGGGGAGCGATGACCTTGAACACCCCAGACAACATGAAACTCCAGGTTGTAGCTGACTGGAACCCTGAGGTTTTATTGGCCATGAGCCAGTCTGCAGCCGTACTAACCACCCCAGTATTTTATAACATTGTAAAGACTGTATTGTTTGAAACTTTCCAAAATTTTACACACAACTTGGCAGTCTTCCAAAGCCATTTCCAATGGGCCAAAACTATCAGCAGCCACCCACCTCCTCTGCCATCGCTGCCTGAGTAATGATGCTTCATCAACGGAGTCTTCTATAAGAGATTCAGTGCTGGAAGAGACTGGAATACACAGCTTCTTTAAGAGCCCTAAACTAAAATGTCTTTATAGCATGCAGACTTTTATTTTATTTTACTTTATTTAAGATGCAGAGAAATCTTTCAGAAGTAGCATTGGGATGGGTTACAGATTAGATTCACTAACTCAGTAGGCAGGCTTTCATTCAGTACAAAAAGCCAGAGATATGCTTTGTCATCAACACTGTTCTTGCTTCAGGGTATTTGTTATGATAGGAACATTTCTAAACAACACCAGTCCCATCTCCTTGCCCTGCCATGTTTTTCCTTTGCTGCTTTATCCAGACATACAATTTATTTACCTTACGGGCTCAGAACTGAAGTTCTTTTTATAAAGCAAACTTGGTACTAAATGTTCTTCCTTGGTTCTTTCCACTTTGAAATGGATAATTTACATTATGTCCCTGTGGTAACCTTTTATGTTCTGGTCATATTCTGGACACATCACACACATAGCTTCTTTTACATCGGCAACAATTCTATGATTAATACAAACCTCCCTTTTTTGAAGACAAAGCCGAGGGACCAGAAGGTGAATGCTACTGAAATGTATCAAATGACTTCCAATTGCAGCCAAAAAATGAGCCAGAGGATGCATCTTTATAATTAACTAGTTTATGGATATGTATGTATGCATGCATGCATTATGTATGTATGTATGTATGTATGTATGTACATCTTTATAATTAAATAGTTTCTCTAGTTACATTTTTATTTGTTTTGGAGACATGATACATACTTCTTCCTGGAAATTACTCCGTAGTCTAGTTTTCTCTTGAACTTGTGGCAATCCCCCTATTTCAGCATCCTGAGTGTTGGTTGTCATGTGTCACTATACTCAACTAACCATTTGAAAATATTTGGGGTATTTATTTCTATTAAATCATAGTGGTGGAGGCAGGAGGATCACTAAGTGGTACTGACCATCTACTTAGCTTTGGGTTCAGTTAGAAACCCTGTGTCAAGGGAATAAAGGATACACTGTTAGAGTAGGTCAACGAATGTCCTCTTGGAGGACTCTGTATGTAGGTATATGGGAGTGGGTATACTTCCTACTCACACATACACACAACACATTAAATACATAGATGTGTGAATAAACAGAAGAGAAGATAGTATATAACTCCGTGAGAGGTTTATGGCACACCTGTAGCTCAGAGAAAGAAATATATGAAGCATATTATTATAATTTTTTTGCGGGAAAGGATAACTTTATTCCTGGTTTGCTTTTCTGATTTAGTATCTATTTTGTCTGAAACTGGAGAGATTGGTCAGAGGTTAAGACCACTGACCGACCGCTCCCCTGGAGGACCCAAGTTCAATTCCCAACATCCATATACAACTCACAACTGTCTATACTCCAGTCTAGGGGATCAAGACTACTATATCTTGTCTTTGTTTATCCCAAGGTTGAAACCTAAAAAAAAATTGGATTTGACTTATCCAAGGAGACATTCTGATCATTTCAGCCAATACCTTTTTTTCAGTTGTTCTGACTTCTGCTACACAATTTTCCAAACCAAATGATGACCAATGATAACAGCAAGAGTCACAATGTCTGTGGGGATAACTATCCAACATCATGAAAGGCCCCATACAAATCTCCTATTGCAACTTTAAGCATTTCATATTTCCAAAAAGCCTCCTTCCTATTTGCATAAATATTTTAAAAAATATCCACAATGAAATACCTGCTTTGTAGTTAGGGATATGTTTTGTAGAGAACCTAAGAGTTCTGGGGAAAGAGTGAGCTTGAAATTAGTAAGTCATAATGGTTAGTCTTTTTCATGTGATTTTGATATCAGACAGCCCACCCCACAAAGGCTCAAGTGCTTTACGCTTGGTCCCACCAGTCATCACTATTGAGAGAGCATTGCATCATGAGGGATCTGATCTATCTGACAGCTGAATCCCCCAGTGGATTCAAAACTCAGTATTGTTGGGAGATGGGGCTCTGTTTGAAAGACATGGGTTCTTATTTGTATATCTTTAAGGAGGTTGTTTTGTCCTATCTCCTTCCTCTCACTCTTTCTGCTTCCTTGTTCTATGGTAAGCAACCTTCTTTGGTCATACCTCTTTAATGAGATGTGTATGCACAGCCATGGAAGTTAAACAACCATGTTAGCAACCTCTGAAATAGGGCTTTTCTCTCAAGTGCTTGACACAGCAGTAAAAACGGGGGCATAGTTTGAATGTGGTAATTTCCCACGAAGAAGACACAAAGATTCCTGGGAAGATACCAAGGGTCATAAAGAAATGAAGTGGTAATCACAGCATCTTAGTATGGTCTATGCTGGCATTCATGAGATCAATAGCTGTAGAGGCTGGAGTGGGATATATTCTAGAGTAACTATGTGAAAAGCCAAGGTTTCACATACACAAAAGCAACTATAATATAGTTTATGGAAAGAGAGGAGAAAAGGTTGGGGGAGCTTCCATTATTTCACGTTGGTAAGGACGCATTTTCTTTACAGTTTTCTTAATATATTCATATTCAGGTAAAACACATCCCTGATGGAGATGAAGCATAGATTAAAGCCTCCATTACTGAAGGTTTACACCTACTGAAATACAATATGGTCCTTTAAGATACTGTGAGAAGGGAAAGGATTAATCCCAACATCTTTCAAACGTTGATTCAGTGCACGCTCTCAAGCAGCAAGCCATAGAGTGTTAAGAGCACAGGCATAAGATAGTAACTCTAAACCTCTATTAACAATCCCTCATATTGTTTCTGGGTTTCCACAACAAGCCAGCTAGGAAACCAAACCTCAATTCTTGTGGCGGGTGTGATTTGTAAGTTGTTTTTCCATGGTGATTATTTTGTCAGGCTAAGCCTTGCTGCTGTGTAGAGGTCTCTCTGTCGAAGCCCAGGGTGCACCAGGCTGTGTTTGCCATGCTAAATCAGGGATCACTGCTCATTGAATGAAAATCTTTTTGTTGTAGATGGAGCTTGAACAAGAAACATATCCACTGGATTGGATAAAGAACACTCTGAATGTTTGCCTATTAAAGCAGTCTCTAAACATTGGGGTGGGAGAGAAGCTCACAGTTTTGTTTTACGTTAAATATTCCTAAAAAAAAATCAAGAGGCTAATAGCACCAATGAAGGCCAGTTATTTTTCTGGCAAGTAACATGTGAGTTTCCTCTCTCTGCTAAGCCAGTAAAATTGCTCTGTCAATTTTCCTATTACAACAGTTATTTGATGGCATCTCCATAGTCCCAAAATAGCCAGATGAGAAGTGAAAGTTTTATTCATTTATAGAGGAACTGCCAAACAACAGAACACAACATATTATAAATTATCACACTATCAGCACATTTCTTCCTTCTTGCAACATATTTTGGTATTGTTTAGATGCCAAGGTGTACTTTACTCATGGGATATTTCACAGACCCAATCATGAGATTCAGCATAGGGCAAGAGAGTCAGTATCAGTTTGATGTTCAAAGTGGATCTGGTTATGTGCTTTGTTTGTTTGTTTTATTTTAGACTAAAATGATTCCTTATTGTAAGTCTGGTTAAAGTACAGATCCTGTGTTTTAAAACTTTGTTTACATTTTCTTTGAACAGGCTACCAGATAGCTTTTTTCTTTGTCCATTTTTGTGAGTGTGTGTGCACATGTGTGCACGTGCATTTAGAGTTCCGAATTTGTGGTCAGTAATCATCACTGATTATTCTTTTACCTTATTTAATGAGGCAGGGTTTCTCAACAACACCCTGAGATATCTGTGTGTCTGATCATGCTAAGCAGCTTGTTCTATGGACCTCAGTCTCTGCCTTCCAAAGCTGGAAGTAGAGGTGAGTTGCCATGTCCATCTGGCTTTTACTTGGCTGCTGGGCATCCAAACTCTAGTCCTGACACTTACAAAGCAGGTACTTTATCTACCGAGTCGTCTTCCCAGATGAAGTATTTTTTATAAACTAAAAAAATGATATTTTCAAAGATAGCATATACCCCTCAGTACTATCAAATGGATTGCATGTTGTACTGAAAGTGTTGAACAAGAATATATTCATGTGTAGTTTTGCAGTGTTTGGGATCAAATTTAATGTAGGCAAAAAACATGGGTTTGGGAGTTCTTGCTTCCTAGGGATGAATTCTCTTTAAAGAATCAGAATATACCTATGAATGATATATATTTTATGAATGTAACTTTATTTGACAAGAATAATATACTGGGATTTTTACCTATGTAGAAAAGGCATTATGTGAACAAAGAGACAAAGATTTGTTTAGGACCTATGGTGTTAGTGGGGATCACAGAAAACAGGGTCCATTGGTCCTTAAAAAGGAAACAGGGGGTTCCCAAGGAGTGGAACAGTCAGGTGCCTAGGTGGGAACGCAGCACTCAAAGCCACTGGCCTGGGATTGTCTCCATTTTAATTTTGGAAGCCCTTTTGTGCCAGGAATCCCTTCTATCCCAGCCAAACTAGGATGGTAGTTTCCCTAACGGGTGCAAAGGGACATGGCAATGTCATGTAACAGTGGGTGGTCGAAACCAGAGGCTCCTTTTTCAGAGAAAATGGCAGAAACACTTAGGGAGAGAGAAATGTGATTTGAATCATGTGTCAAGGTCTTTGATGCCAATATTGAAGTATTTGAAATTAGTCGATGCTCAATAATGGGTTTAAAACCCATTTTAAAAGAGAACCCAAACCCCACAAGAACTCTTTGTTGAGGGCTGTTGAGATGGATCATCAATTAAGAGTGTTTGCTACTCTTCCGGAGGATTGAAGTTTGGTTCCCAGTACCCATGTTAGGCAGGCCACACCTCTAGCTCTGTGGGATCCTAAGCTTTATTTCCAATGGGCTCTGTGGGCTTCTTCATTTGTGTGAAAATACCCATAAACAAACACATACAATTAAATAATAATAATAATAACAAGTAATTTTAAGAGAGATTTTTGTATAGAGATCAAGCTATACCATGTAGATATATGTAATCATTGAATATTTTAATGCAGACCACACACACACACACACAACACCTATCTTTCTGAGGATGAAGAACAAACCCATAGTCTTGTTCATGCTATGTCAACACTCTATATCTGGGTTACACATCTAACACTCCCAGCTCCTAAGAAAGACAGATTGATCTTGAATTTGTCATCTTCCTGACTCCAGCTTCCGAGCATTGAGATTTAACAAATATTTAAATATCATTTATTGTTAAATGTAAACTCTTATTTAATGTGTCAGTAAATGTTTGAAAAGGGCTTCATTTTTACGGTGCTTATATGCTTTTGGTGGGATAAAAGGAAACCAGTAATTTTAGTTTGATATCTCAAGGTAATATGTGAATGAATCAATCAAAAACTAGAAATAGATGTACAATAAGAGCATAATTTTAAAGAATTTGTGCATGCACTCGCATGTGCACCGTGTCTCTCTCTGGATGGGAGATGTTATTCTGTATATATGTTTCTCATACTAATTAATAAAGCCCTGCTGGCCAATAGAAAACTAAATAGGCTGGGCTAGGAGACTAGGAGAAGGAAAGAGGAAGTGGGAAGGAGGAGTCGAGATGTAGCCCGGGGAGGAAGGAAGATGCCCGCCGCGGCTCCCCAATAAGACGACCACGTGGAAATACTTAGATAAGTAGAAATGGGTTAATAATTAAGGCAGAGCTAGCCCATAAACAATAATGGTAATTGGCCAACAGGATCTGTATCAAATACAGAGTCTCTGAGTGTTATTTGGGGCTGGCGCTGCTGTGGGCCCAGACTGGCGGCAAGCGGGATGGCGCCAGCGGGTAGGAAAAACATGCTGTAACACTCTCTCTCTCTCTCTCTCTCTCTCTCTCTCTCTCTCTGTGTGTGTGTGTGTGTGTGTGTGTGTGTGTGTGTGTGTGTATACGTATGTTCACTCAAGTACAGTGTCCACAGATGGCAAAAGAGGAAAAAAGATAGCCCAGTGCTGGAATTACAGGCAGTTGTAAAGAAGCCAATATAGGTGCTATAAACTAATTTTGGGTCATCTGCAAAAATAGGAAACTGGTTGGCAGTAAGTCCCTGGTATCCTCAGCTCTCAGCCTCCCTAGCACTGTGACTATTGACATACATTGTCCCTCTGAGCTTTTTATGCAGGTGTTGGGAGTTTAGTTCAGATTACAGTGCTTGTAAATCAAGCACTGTATTGACTAAGCCACATCCTCTGCTCATTAATTAACTTCTAATATTTGACTGTGTCTTCTCAGTTTTTCCTTGAATTTATGTGTTACATTTAGCTTATTAGGCATAGTCATTATTATTTCATTTTATTCTTCATCATCTCTCATGACCCTGAAATAGCAACTTTGATTTATTTTACAACGCAGTGATCTTTCTGGGCCAAATAAATACTCAATGCCTCTTTTAACTCTGAATATTCAATATTTAAAGTCATTTGAAGTCACATAGTAGTCAAATCTCTCCTGCAAAATTCTCTGAAGTTTGATTCCCAGCACCTACATAGTGGCTGAAATTCTGGTTCCAGGGTATCTGATACCTCCTTCCTTCTGAATCTTGTGGTACACATGACTATATGTAAGCAAAACACTCATTTGCATAAATTAAAAATAAATAAAACATTTTAATATGGCCAGCTCAAAAGTCTAATGGAGAAATTAAAATTTATAAAAAGATATTTGTCAAATGAGCAAAGTGCCCTCCAACTTAAATGTCTCAACAATGATGAGGTGAATATATAAACACTTCCTTATTAACAGGTGAAAAGGGAATAACCATGTTTCTGACTCTACAAGGAGTGTAGCAAGATGCCTATGATATCATTAGTGACAGAATATCATCTCTGAATTCAGTGGTTTACAAGCTGTCTCTAAGCAATCTTAGTAAAGCTGCATTAAGGTATGAATCAGAACATGTAGCTTTGTAAAAGTATGCAGCCTAATGTATGAACAGACTTTGGGAGCCCATTTCCTACAGAGGGATACTTCCTTAGCCTAGATACATGGGGGAAGGCTTAAGCCCTGCCCCATATGACTTGACAGATTTTGATGATCCCTCATGGAAGGCCTCACCCTCCCTGGGGAGTGGATGGGGCATGGGATGGGGCAGAGAGGAGTAGGAGGAAGGCATGGGAGGACTGGAGGGAGAGGGAACTGGGATTGATATATAAAATAAGATTGTTTCTAATTTAATTATAATTGTTTAAAAAGATAAATAAAAATGTACTCAACCTCTAAAGAGAATTGCACTCAGGAGTCTTGCTCCATTACGACTCATCATATGCTTTCTTTTCTACATTCCACCAAAGAACTAGGTTTGCTTTGCCAGATCTGAGAGGAGCCAGAGCACATTCTCACAGGCCCTTGCTATGAACAGAGATCACCAGGCTACCCCCAAAACAGCAATTTGTGGACTCCTGCTTCATACAATAGTGACCTTGGCCTGCACAACCCAGACAGAATGCACCCCAGCTCATGAAGTCAAGGTAGTGTAGTAAGCAGAAACTGTGCCAACTGCATGGCATTTTGACTCCTGCATGTGAAGCATGCCTGGGCCAGTGTGCATATCCCCTGCTGTGTTTTTGTGTGGACCACTCACCATTTGGGTGAGAGCTATGCCATAGAACCATTAGGTTCCCAGTGGCAACCTCTGATGTTTCATTTTCAGCCATCTGTTGAACTCCTGAAAAGACTCGAAAATAAATGAACTTAAGATGCACAGACTGATCGGCATCATAGAAATAAAGCAGATGGGAGGTGATAGATGGTAGAACTGCATACAACAATTGTTTACAGTCTTGTTGTCATGGTGACAGTGGTTGGTTTCCACTGCAGGGTTTCATCCACAGTTCTGGGCATTTATGTACAACTGCCTGAAAGTGTCCAGAACTTCCTTCCAGACAGTATCCATAAAATTCTTACAGGATTTAGTGTTCTGTCTCTGAATGGTGTCTGGCTGTCAGTCCACCTTACGGCTTAAAGATTCAGCAGGATAACTTCGGAGTTTTAAGAATAAAGATAAATATGTTGGCATCTCCTTTTCTGCTTGTAGAGATACATTGTGTCTTTTCACACGTGTTGATTTGTGTGCATGTGGAGACCTAGATCACAGGTGCCATTCCTTGAGGGGTACATCAAACTTGGTTTTTGAGACATCGTTTTTTCATTGCTTGGTGTTCACTGTTTCTATCTCTAGGCTGACTTGCCAGGGATGAGCAGAGATTCACCTGTCTCTGTCTCCCAGCAGTGGAATTCCATCACACCCAGTATTTTTCACACCGATTGTGAAGGTCAAGCATGGGGTTATTGTGGAATGTGATATGCACTTTACTGACTATCTCCACAGCCCCGTATTTCTATGGACTACAATCCATCATGGCCTGCAATAATGAACTGCTGAAGTCACATGCATTACAGGGATAAGAGTGTAAGCGCCTGAGCTTTAACACTTCAGTTAGTAAAGATCATGAAAGGGTCGCCATTCTAATAAGCCATGCCTGTATATCTGTTGTATAAACCTTGAAATTACTGTTGAGTGACCATGGTTAATGAATGATCTAGGAATATGTTGTATTTAGTACATCAGACATACAAAATGCTCAATAAACAAAGAAATTAATTATTTTTTTTCTTTTTTGCTGTACTGAGCTCCTAGGAAAGCCAAGGGGCTGCAAACATCTGTGCTTTTATCCATAAAATCAAGATGAGTCTAAAATGCTCAGATAATTTAATAGTGTAGGTACTTCTGAGGTCCACTTTCAGCTGCTTCTGACTCTGTTTCATATACTTCTTTTCAGTGGCTTCGACCATTAATTATTTTGCTTAAGATGATGCCATTAGAAGAGTGTTACATGTAAAAGAGAAACAATCCACCAGATGATGGTGAGACTTTCAAACACTGTTGCTGGTTTGAAGACTGTTGAGGAGTGTATAATGAAGAACAGATAAAGACAGAGACAGATGCACTTGTGGAACTTTATAGCTACCTCTGGTCAGGAGTTATTGGGCAGATATTATGATGCTTTTCACACTGTCCCCTGTGGTCCAATATGATTTTATTTTTAGACATTTAAACCTTGGACTGTGCATCTAACCCATTCACATAGCTACATGCAAGAAATATGAACTTGGAAACTCAGGCAATGTACTTTGGTTCTTTTTTAAGCCTTTGACTCTCAGTTTTCTGTCTTCGTAGCAGCTTTTTAAAGATGGTATTACATCTCAAGGGCCTAATTTGTGCTAGCATTAGCTTGTGATGGATAAAACAAATGTGAGATCTTGTAATAAATAAATAGCACTACTTCATATGAACCAGAATACTAAGAGACCTGAATAAAATATACAGTTTGGTCGGAAATATAGGACCATGACTGTGGAAAGAAAAGATATGGCATGGAGTGTTAAGAAATATGACTTAAAAATAGTCATGATCAAAACATACTTTAAAAAGATGATTCTGCTCATGGAACTAATTTCTGACTTGGGATTTGCATGCCTAAAATCTCACATTCACTCCCAAGCTCCCACACTGCACCATGCAAAATAACCCTGTTCCTTATGTGTCAATAGCTGTTCAATATTTGACAAACAGATGCACAAGTATTTTTGGAACTTTTATTTATTGATTGATGGAAAACCTCTCCTCACACATGTACACAATACATTCTCATCATATGTACCCCACTGCCTTCCATAACTCCCCCCTGGATCTTCAGTTATGAGGATCCTTGCAACCTCTTTTTATTACTTATATATTTTTGGCACCATCTATTTCTGGGGTCTCCACTGAAACTCAAGCTTCACTTTCCTAGCTTCGTGAAATAGCCTTTCAAAGTTTCTTGACAGGGAGTCCACCCTTGCCACATGTCTGGTCCCATCAGATCTTTGAAATCTTGGTTTAAGGCTCCATGACTTCTCATTTTTACACCTCTCATGCCTGTAAAATTAGTAACTTTGTGCTGCTAATTTCTGTTGTTGTATTGAGCTGTCAGCCGCTCCCACCCCTTAGACCATTGAGGCAGTCACTCTAATGTACTGGGAAGCTGACCCCAGGAACATTGGTGCCCTTGGTGCCTTCTCTGTTTTTTGCTTTCCCCTATCAAAAAGAAAAGTGAAAATTGACAATTCAGAGCTCTTGTTGGGGGAGACTGGCCCTTAGGGCAACTTTCTTATTGGCCTAGCATTGAGAACTAGTTTTCTCTTTTATGATGCAAATCTCTTTAACAGACACAGTTGCTTTCCCTGCTCCCTTCTTTCTGTTACCCAGCTTCACCTTTTAAATATCCAACTTTCTCTTGCTACATATCTGACTAAGAGCAGTGAGGTATAATATGAATGCCACTCTATATTTGAAATATCTTCTACTGAAGAAATTTCTTTTGAATTCAGTAAAAGTGCAAAATAAAGGCTTACTCTTTTCCAGAATAAAACAGAAATAGCCTCTAGCCCAGATCATGAAGATTCCTTCCTTCCCCTCAGAAACCTCATGAGTCAGGCCTCCGTTGTTCACTTTCCTGGTGACATTATTATCTTCCAGATTCTGTTGAAATGACTTATTAACTTCTGCCCATTGCCTGCAATAGATTTTCTATCTCAGGGTTTCAAACTTCTCAACATTCTACATGCAAACTGGTTCCAAAGCCTGTGTACCACAAAGTCAAGGTTGATCACAGCAACAGCCCAACTCCTTGGTACCAATTCTCTTTTCTTGTTGCTGTGATGAAATACTTGGCCAAAGCAAATTAAAGAATGGATGATTTATTTTGGTTCACAATTTGAGAATGCAGTCACGGTGGTAAGAGCCTGAGGCAAGAACTATAGCTTTGAAACAGTTCAGCTTGCTTTCTTCTCTTTCTCAGCCTGAGACTCCAGCTCAGGAGATAATGGACCAATACTGAAGTGAGGCTTTTGAAAGTTTCTGTTAATACTGTCATTATATGTAGCAAGAGGTGTTATTCCACGGTGATCCAGTTAAATTGATGATGAATATTAACCAGTATACTTTGGAAGCTCTTGACTCCCCATATTGTTGAAAAATAAAATATCATGGAATAATAAAGTTTTACTACAGTAGATAATCCCAGTAATCAGCTATAGAATTTACTCTTTCTATAAACTAAAAGAAGAACCATGTTTCTTCATATTTTATTAGTGTTAGTTCTCAGGAGACAATAGGCATGCTTTAACATTAGCCTTTGTACAAATTACTAATTTATGTTCTATCTTAAAAAGAAAACCTTGACTATCCACTAATTACTTAGTGATCCTTCAAAAACTCCTTCCTTATAAGATGAAGTGAGCTAAAATGAATATTTTTGTAGGCCTCAGCTGACATTCACTTAAATATCTATTTATATTTTTGCAGAAAAACAAAACAAAAATATTTTACATTGTTTACATATATTTCATAAAAACTAATTTGCTACTATGAGTTACTGGTGTTTATTTTATCTCTGTGATTATAGGGCCATCAGGATATCAGCTATTATTAGTTGATTGTTTAATTAGACCTAACTCCAATCTAATGAGCTTCCTCATCAATCTCCCTTGTTTTCTTCTAAATGTCTTGAGATTGGAAAATCAGCCTGTTATAATTGTCTGAAGCTGTGTTTACTGAAGAAGCAAAATCTGAAGCCAGAGAGAAGAGTTAAAAACATGGCGACTGGTTTTTATCCTTCCAGATCGTCACAGAAAGGTACAATGATTACAACCTTTGAGAAAAGGCACTGGGTGATACATAAACCTGTTAAAATGTTATTTTTCTTTCATTTTGAGTTAAAAATTTCTCTCAATGAGTGATTTATTTTTGTGAACATCTGTTATATAGTTTGAAAAAACTGGTAAAAGACAAAATAAATAGCATTTGATGAAGGTATCAGATTCTTTTAACAGTGATGTTTGTGAGATTCCTGGTGGCAAGAGTTGTTATTGTTGAATAGTTAATGAATTTATTATGCTTGCTAAAATGAGCCTAGAACTGACTACAGTGTTGTTAAGTCACTAGAATTCATCTGTGATTTTTACTATGAAACTGAAACCGTAGAAAATTCAAACCATATTATCATCAATAGGTAATTCATGGTTATTACAGTTCTTGTGTAATTTGTACACAACAGAACTGAATAGCTATCATCAAGAAATGGTGCTACCAGGACTAGAAGACAGTTCAGTGCATGAAGTGATTGTCACACAAGCATGAAGACTTGCATTTGGTTCCTCAGAATCCACCTAAAATCCAGGGATTCTGGCATGCATCTGGGATCCTAGCCCTCAGGAAGCAGACTGGAAGATCCCTGGAGCTCACTGGCTCCAGGGTCAGTAGAGATCAATGAGGAAGACAAAGAAGATACATTGACCTCTGTCTGATACTTGTCCAAGTACACACAAATGCACACACTAAGAAATGATGTCCTTAATTTTACTTTACTGAAAGCATTACTGCAATATAGAATGCAATAATTCTCTTGTTGCAGTTCCTGGATGTAGAAAAACTAAAAAAGGTTTATTTCAAAAGTGGTTTGAGAAGGAAGTAAATTGTCAAAGTGCAAAGGGTGATTGATTGGTAAAGAATAAAGTTTGTGGGAAAACTTGTTTTACAGGTTGAAGTGACTGAGTAGAAAATTATACAAAGAAAAAGGCAAGAAACACACACACACACACACACACACAGACACACACACACACACACTACCACCACTACCACCACCAACAAGAACAAAACAGAAAATATCACCTAAGTAATTCACACACACAACTCATGCCACAACCATATTCTATCATCAATACAACCTACAACTTGATGTATATATTGTGTGTTTAGTCTTTGGGAAGTCATTTTGTGCTCATATCACATGTGTGTCATGTATAATCTTCTCAGATCCTCCAAGAAAAATAATAACATAATTCCAATAAATAAAATTGTATCCTTTATATAACTCATTTATCATGGATAATATTATGAAATTAAATATATATTATATTTTCATCAATCAAGTGTCCCTTCCATAGGCCAAAAGCCTTTGGTAAATATGTGAAGATGGGATATACTTGAACATAGTGACTTTCTTTCTTAGGAGACAACTTAAGTAATGTGGTTTCAAAACCCTGGAGGCTAAGTTAAAATTATCAAGTGATTATTAATAGGAGTCTATTAACTGTGCTTAGGAATGCTACATGCCAAAGTGGTTCACCATAATGCCATAGTATGTGTCAAGAGAAAATAACAATTTGGAACTATGTAAGCCTTTCATTTAAATGCACTAAATGAAAATAAATATGACTTAACATCAGATTTTTGAAGCCTATTAATTAATTTTACTACCTATTTATTTACTAGAATAAAATTACAATCTAATAGTGTTAATTCTATATTTAGAAGGCATAGGAGACCATTAAATATTAAATACTGGGAAGGTATATGTATATTGAAATACATAAACAATATAATACAAAATTAGGTAATTTAATTTATCCAGACTGACCTTTTAACACAAAATTTAGTATCTTGTCATGGTAATATAAAACACAATGTTCGATTTTATTGAAATTTGTTCAATGATCCTTATTTGAAAATATTAAGGAAAAAATGTTTGTCTCCTAATCATATAAGGGAGGATTGTTGTGTTCAAACATTTCATATAGTTTGGTCATTTTGTTGTTATGTTTGGAGAATTGGCCAGTGTGCAAATGCAAAATAAAAGAGGTAAAGACATAGTCTCCTGCCAGTACACATTTTTAAAGTCCCAGTTGTAAAATATGATAGTAAGTTATTAATCAATCTTTGTTTATCTTAGTAGGGGAGATATTGTCTATTGAGTTTTTTTTTTTTTCGGAACTGAAAGAAAAACCCTTCCAAACCTTCTGTAGGAGGCTGTACATGCAAGTAATAACCAACATTTGTAGAGTTTCCTCCTTGGCCATGTAAAAATTCCCCTTGGCTTTGGAGAGGATGAAGTCTTCAGAGAGTGTGTCAACAGTGATTTATTACAAAGCTGACTTAATTCTCCCTCGATTTAAAGGCCTTGCCTACGACATAATCACTTTCCTTGCCCCCCACCAAGGTAGCAGCTTAGTTCGTGATTCTCAAGACAGCTTCAACCAGAGCCTGGCCAAGCTGAGAGTTCAAATGTTTACTTTGGAAATTTTTGTTTCAGGGGTTGCCTGCATGATGTCTAATTAGTCAAGTATGGGTCTCACCCAAGAAAATTTCAGCATGAAGACTGCAAGTGTGTGTGTGTGTGTGTGTGTGTGTGTGTGTGTGTGTGTGTGTGTGTATGTATGTGCATGTGCGTGTGTGTGCCCATGACTGTGCCTGTACCTGAGCATGCTCCATAAAAATTATCTATATAAATGTTATGTGTGGACATGTATGAGCAAAGAGTAGTCACAAACCTAGCCTTTTGTAACCTGTAGCATCTGAAGATCACTTGCCCTTACTGAGTTTGTTGTGGTTTTATTTGAGACTCATGAATTGAATTAACAGAACCTGGATATTTGTTTTCAGATAACCCAATGTTCTATTTTGATTCTGCTTCTGTAATAAGCATTAAAGTCCAAACAATCTAAGGAAGGAAAAGGTGAACTGCACTTTGTTCTTTCAGGTTACAATCTATCATTGTGGGGAAATCAGAACAGGAACTCAAGTAGGACAGAAAGTAAGCTCAGACTCACGTGCATAGGAATAGTGCCTCAGACGGCATAGAGGGCTTGGCTTTTCCTCATCAAGACAGTCTCTTACAGACATGGCCACAGACCGATGCAATCTGCCTAATTCCTCAACTAAGGTTCCTTCTTCCCAGCTGACTCTAGGTTCAGCCCACTCCAGGTAAAAGAGGAAAAGCAAACCTAATACAATACATAGGTAGCTAAAAAAACAAGAGAGAATGGGTCTAAATGGTCCCTGTGAAACCATCTTCAATCACACAGACATTTTATTGACCACTGATCTAGTCTCCACCATAATTTCTGTAGATAGTAAATAAAAGTTGATAGTTCAAGCCAAAGTTGTGACATTTGTGGTAATGGTCTTCTTGTCCTACAAAAGCTTTACCATTATGTTATGAGCCACAACTTCTGCTCAGTACCACCTGAGACTTTTGCAATAGGATCTATCTCCTCACGGATAGCTATCATATTTATTTGATTTTGTAATTAAAGATTACTTACTTAACAATGAAACACTCTGTGCTCTACAGGTTTCAGTGGTGTCCATTAAAATCAGGGAATTACTTCATCTCTCTTCTGAAAATATTCTGATTCAGCATCACCTGATTGCTTCATCCCAGAGATTACTCATGAAAAATAGATATTCTTGATATTTCTGAAATCTTTAAAACACCCCTTTTCTTTTCAACAAACAGAAAGTCATTAAGGCTGAGGAAAATGATGCAACATTGAAAAAGGACATCATTATTTTGAGGGAAGTGATGTTATGTATTAAGCTATTTAGCTAGGAATATTTCAAGTTATGTTTCAATTTTATCTCAAGAATCATGCTTTGTTTTCAATTTTATCCCCAAACCAATGCCTTTCAACCTTGGAACCATTAACCAGTTGGGTCAGGTCACCCAGTGTTGTTCAGAGATTGTATTTTAAACACAAATACTTAGCAACATCTCTGGTATCTATCCAGCAGACAGCACTAAGTTGCTTATGTGGCTTTATGACAACCACAGATGTCTCTGAGCATGGTAAAATGACCCCTGTAGAGCAAAGATTGTACTCAGTGAAGAACAGCTCATATAAAAAGATAACATTAGCTATATAAAGTTTGTGACTGATATAAAATATGAAATTTCAGCTTTATGTTAGGATCATAGTTCTATCCTGACATCAGGATCAACAGTTAGACCACATATGGATCTTGATAGGTACAATGAAGAACCCATGGATCTGACCACAAGGAAAACAGTATCACCTGCAGTTAAATCTTAATATGAAAGCATGAGTATGGAAAGTCAAACACCTGTTGAGTTTTGATACTGCCAAGCATAAAGCTTTAATGATTTTTCATTACCAGGCTCTAAATTTCCAATGTTGGAAGAAATTTCTAAATTAGAAATTGATTAATTTGTCTTTCTTATACATGTGTAAGGATGGTCATTGAAATGCCTTCTATCATAAGAGTTCATTGAGAAGACCAACAAAATCCACATCACATGGGCCATTCCCCAGCTGACCATGGGCTTTACAAAGGAAAATGATGGAGCAAGCAGCATACACAATATCTAAGTTGTCAATCCCATGCCTACTCAGCTATCTTCCTGTCTTAATTATCTATTAGTTGCTTTTTATTTCTCTAGATAAATATGTGCTCTGTTAGGGATTGTTGTAATCATAAATGTAAACTTACTTTTCTTAAAGCCTTTATTATTCATGTGTTACTCAAATCATCTTATTTAATAGTTATAGGTGTTAGAAGTCAACATTTTTTTCTGTAACAATCACTTCTACCATACTGATGCTAATAGCTATGAACTTTACAGCTTACAGGTTTTGCCCTTAGATGATGAAACATTTCCCCTTTAAGCTAAACACTGAGCCAAACTGGAACCCAGATGCAGAGGGGGAGGACAAGACCAAGCTACAGAAACCTACAGAGACAGCTGACCTGAAAAAAGAGGGAGTTAATGAACCCCCAGACTGATAGCTGGGAAACTAGCATTGGGCCGACTTAGACCCCCTGAACATGGGTCTCAGTTAGAAGGCCTGGGCATTCTAAGTGACCTCTGACAGTAGAACCAGGATGTATCCCTGGTGCACAAAAGGACTTTGGGAGCATATTCTTCATGGAGGGATACTCCCTCAGCCTAGAGGCAGGAGGGAGGGCCTCGTCCCTACTCCAAGTGACTTGACAGATTTTGTTGACCCCCTCCTGGAAGGCATCACCCTACATGTGGAATAGGGGTTGGATTGGGATGGGAGGGTGGTCGGGGGGAGGAGAGAGGGAGGGTGGGACAGAGGGAGGGAGGGAGGGAAGGAAAGGAAACTGAGATCGATATGTAAAATAAGAGAAAAAATACATAAAAAACTCACAAAAGGAGCAGACAAAAGTCATTGGGAAAAGCTGAAACACTACCCATCCTCAACAAAATAAGAAAGTATCAGCAATTTAACCTGGTTTTTTAAAATATAAGGACAGTCTTTGCCACACTTGTGGAGTTCAGACATTAATGTTAACTTCACGGGACTTTTTTGGTAAAAAGATAGCAATGAACTTATGATTCAAAGATAGTCAGGTTCTTCTGAAACTGTTATATATCTAGCATAGCTCATGGTATATAGCTATTAAGGCCAATGAAAAGTGAAAGTTTTGGTGAACATGCACTCTTAGAATTACTGTACAAGACAGCATGGCTGATCTGTAGCTGAAGAGTTCATATCCATATTTTCTCATTACTAGAATGATTATGCAGTAAGTAGTTAAAGGTGTTTTTGTTACACATGATAGGAAGCACTCAGTACAACTCAGGCTAAATGTGATGGAAATATAAACAGAAATTCTACATAACTAAAGACAGGAAGGCAAGCACAAGAAGAGGCAGTATGTACAACAGATACTACATCTTTCTGTGCCCAGAAGGATCTTGGTGCAGGATATGTTATTTTGCCTTTGCAGATCTACTCATCCTCTACTTTCTACCCCAGAAATGTAATCTGTATTCATGCTGTTATGTGGGTGGTTTTCACACCCTCTAGGCCATTGTTTGATTTAGCCAATAGGGGTCTGTGTGTTAATTTAGATAAAGAATAGCACTGGATTATTGGATACCCCATCTTGTTACTATGGAAAACTCAGTCCTCCATAGTTGATTACTTCTGTCAGCTAAGGATCAGGCAAAGATGGTCTGCTATTGGGAGTTATGGCACCATAACTCTAAAGAGGTTTAGTTAAGGTCCTAAATGTCAGGATAGAAGATTTCACCACTAACAAGATCTACTATGGCCATTTTTATAAATCAACATAATTTCTTACTGTATTCTAAATACTTAATCTTATACCCATAGGTAAGTATAACTCATTCCTTATCAGAGAAATTTCTTTTTTGTGGCAAATAGAAACTATTAAAGAGGTCCACACTGGATAAAAATGTGGAGGATAAATAATCATAAGGTGCCCAATCCTACTGAATACATCTACAACACAACTTTTGTGCCTAAGGCTCATAGAAAATGGAGTGAACAGATGGTAAGAGCCAGAGGGCTAGAACACTAAAGGATAGGCAATGTCTTCTAGACATGATAGGGAAGCTGCACCCACAAAATCTCAACAATATGGCTACCTAAACAAGACCTGAATAATGACAGTAGTTGACAAGATGCTGTGGATGGGAAAATCTCACAAGGCCTCACTCCTAGATGAAGAGCAATAGGAGATCAAAGGAAGCTGAGAAACGGAAAATTGGATTTATCAGGGTTAAGCACCCTGACAGGTTATGCAATCTGAGGTGAGGAGCCCTAAATGCATGTACATATGAGCAATGCCAAATTAAGAGTTTTATATGTTTGCACATGCATGTAACAATAATAAAGATGTGTTTGAGTGAGAAGGAATAGCAATGGATGAGAAGAGTTGACAGAGAGAGAGGAGTAACAGTTATATAAATTTAATACTCATCTATGAAATCTAACTAGTTTAAATTATGAATAGGTGAACTTTCTAGAAATGTGCAGATGCCCCCATCACTTACTTAAGAGAAGTGATTCATTTCAACTTCTGACTCAATGAGTGTGGCATTTCCAAACTGTAGTAGAATAAGGCTGCATTCAAATTTTAGTTGAATATTAGCAAGGCTAGAGAGAACATGAAACAGAACATCAGAGATGGCTGTCCATTATGCCACACATAATATCACATGGAAAGCACACCTCCTGTTCTACTGAGGCCTGGGCTAGGGTAGTGGCCCATGCCAAGTTCTTTATGTAAAGAGGGCCACATGGTAGTTGAGTGAAATTTGATGTTGGCTTAGTTCTTTCAGACATATTTACTTTAGTAAAGGGTTATGGAAAGGTTGAATCAATAAACACTTTCTTTTCAGTCAGCAGACTTGCCAGGGACATCAGAAGTTCTGCCTCATGTAAGACGGGGCTCCCTTTGTGAATGGAGGCATTCCGTGTGTCCTGGAGGGAAAGAAGTCTTATGGGTGATACATCTAATCACAAGGTGCCTGCATAGAATTGTCAGTGATTTTCATTTTATTCCAAATATGATATTGACATACAGACAACTATAAAATAAAATAGGAATTTCATTGTCCACTTTTGCATTCATTTTCAGTAAGAAATGAATGAAAATGGTTAATGTTTTTTAATATTATGCCCCATTATTTATTCACTAGATCAAAACAAATGGTGTGAATTTGTATACTTATAACCCTATCCCATAAGTGTATCTTGTCTTTCAGCCTTGATTTCTCCCTCAATATTTGTGGGTAAGGATCATTTGTAGAAAATTAAAATATCTCAAGTAATATTGTTTTGCTATATATTACTATTTTTTAAAAAGTTATCCAGTGAATTAAATGCTAGAAGACCAGACAATGATCTTTGAAAGTAACAGTACAAAATGAAATAAACAGACTTTTTTTTTTAGGTGCAATTATCATGACAATAATTAAGCGAGAAGAACAATGCATCAAATGAAGTGTACTTTCAAATTCCCTATGCTCCTATTCTCCCTCTTTGCAATTGAGTATGTAGGTAAGAGTGACAACAAAATGTACTTAGATTACCTTAAGTCCTGAACAACTATGTAACCACATGGCAAGAGAAGTTTGGCCTCTCCTTGTCAGCTGTAGTCATGGATACCTGCTGTAACAACAGGGTTAAAGCAAGCCTCTACACAGGGAAGCTGCAAGGAATATGATTTTATGGTGTTGTCAAGTTGTTGTTAAAGAACTTTACCTCTTACACCTTTGACATTGAGTAACCAATATCACCCCCACCAGCTTGGCTTTGCATAAACAGAAGCTTCCTGACACTTCTCTGGACCTGGTCCAGCTCAACTATAATAAGGTATTTATTTTATTTCTTCTCTTTTCTTGCTTGTTGGGTGCCCTATCACACAGGTGCACATCACGTTCTATCATTTCCTCTTGTTCTTGAAATACAAGAATGTGGTGGGATGTACTTAATGCATTGGGAAGGGCTCAAAAGCAGGTGAGGAAGCTAAGCCGTGACACCAAGATTATCATAGCCTGTGGAACTAAACTAAGGGGAATGACCTCACCTATGCCCCTGAGTCAAGTGACAAAGATGGAGACCACGGTTTCCAGACCATGGGAGAGAGCCAGAGGCAGTTGATTCGTTGCTAGAAAGAAGCTGGTGTGCTGTTAAACCAAGACAATACGCTGAAGCTGTTTGTGACAATGAAGGACTGACTAAGTGATTTTTGAAATTAGCATAGGTTTGTGTACTTTTTAAGATATATAAGCCAAAGCATTATTAAATACCTTCATTTCATGAATGTGAAGGCGAGGAATGACTATGAATACGTATAAACTCTCCACACACACCCTGCTATGCAATGAGTGGAGTTGATTTTCCTTTCCCTGGACTCAGGACTGAACAAAGACAACAAAGACTCTTTTACCTACAGGTGAATGACATAAGAAATACAGTTAGAAGCATTCAACAGTGCAGCCCTTGGGATCTGCCTGCTTACCTGTCCTGGCAACCTTGTTATTGCTGCTGTGAGAACACAGACTTATAGATAATGAGTTATAGGACAGTTATCCCCAGAAGCAGAGTCTGATAAATAATGTCATTAGGAAAATCTTCCAGCTTACCAGAACCAGCTTTGTTAAGTTAAATAAATGGTCACTTTTTTAAGCTGCGGAATTTTGAGACATATTGTACAATGAGAGCTACAAATTTCTTTCTCTCTCTCTCTCTCTCTCTCTCTCTCTCTCTCTCTCTCTCTCTCTCTCTCTCTCTCTCTCTGTGTGTGTGTGTGTGTGTGTGTGTGTGTGTGTGTGTGTGTGTGTGTGTGTGTGCCTGGCCATGAGCCTGTGAATGTGTGTTGTTTTTTGAAACAGGTTTTTGTTATGTAGTCCATGATAGCCTTAAATTCCCAAGTATCACTATTTGCCTTATGTCTACCTCCTTGGTATTACAGATATGTATCACACTGAGCTTCTAAAGGGTGCTGTTTTGATAGTGCTATAAGCCCTACATGACACTGTTACTGTTAAAAGCATACTGTGAAGTAATGTTATTGAATTCTCTTTATATCTTTACTGATGACTTCGCTTCCCCAATGGGAGAATTACAAAAGTCACCTGCACCCCATGCTTATTAGTATATTGCTCATGCTTTTGACCCAAATAAATAAAAAACTAAACTGACAAAAAGCAAATGTCATAAAATGTGTTGGAGGCTGGTAGGCTGGCCCCTAAACTGAAGCCACAGATGACTAGAACAGATAGAAAATCTCAGACATTTGGCTGAGTAAGGAAAGAAACTCACACACAATAGGGACACTGACCAGATTAGAGTTAGTAGAATTTTTATACACCAAGCCTAATACTCATCAATTATTTTAATGACAAGAAAGAATACAAAACAAAACAAAAGAAACGCCCCAAGAAGTTAACCAGTGAGCCACAAATTTCTGCTAAGAGACCAATATAAGCTACTGTTATGATATGATAAGATTTCATTTATGAAGTTCCCTGAAGATTTTCCATCCTGCTTGTCCAGCTTTCCTTTTATTACCAATGTCCCACTGTACCTTCGCAAGCTTGAGTATGAGTGCCTTAAAAGATTATTTCATACTTGTACATGGTGCACATGACTTTAATCTCATTAATTGTGAGGCAGAGTCAGGGGCATCTCTGAGTTTGAAGTCAGCTTGGTCTGCAGAGTGAGTTCCAGGACCTCCAGAACTCACTCACTCTCAGAAGCCCTGGCTTGAAAAGCCCCCCACCAAAAAAGAAAGATAATTTCATTTACAAAGCCATGTTGAATATCTTACTTATATCTGAGTCCCAGTATTGTGATACCTATGGGGGCTGCCTCTTCATTGTCTGTCAGACACTTAGGCTGCTTCATCAGAGTTTAGGAGTATTGGCTCATGAAAAGGAGGGGGCTGCATCATTTGCAAAAGGAGAGCTAGCAGGGATTATGCAGTTGGAGCCCTATAAAGGGAAGTGGATGATAAGAATATAGCTGAGCTGGTTTGCTGAGCTGGTTCTCTGCTCAAGTCTCAAAAGTTTCCTTTGCTTCTTTTTTCTCTTAAGAAAATTTTGAAGGGTGAGGGGTTGTTCATCATGTCAATTTGTATATGCTGTTCTGTGGGAACATCTTGAAGACTTCATCACATGCATCTGCCTTGTCACATTGTTTATTTTTTAAACCATTTGACATTTTCAGCTGTCGGCTGCCTGGAAAGTTTGCCCTCCAGATGCAGTTTCTCTGAGCACCCGTTTCCATGTGGTCACTTTCTACCCCCTCCTCAAACCATGGGCCAAAGCCAGATCCCTGGTTAACCACACCTATGGTTTTTCTCAGAGACCAGACAATCCAGTTGTCTGTGAAGTCACTGCTCCAGGCTGAACAACGTACCTGGAGGTTCCACCCACAGCAAAGAAACACTTTTTTTTTTTTTTTTGCTATTTCCTCATAATTCTTTTATACCCACTAAATGTCTTATTTATGCTTTCATTTATGCTACAACAAAAATTTATATCAAATTTCTTGGGTTAATTTTTTAGTCATTTGTGTTTATTCTTGTTGATGGATATTAATTTTACAACTTTTGACATGCTCTGCTTCGGTGTATTTAAATATTATGGATTGGACTAGAGAGGTGGCTCAGTGGTTGAGAGTGCTTGATGCTCTTTTAGAAGATTGCATTCCTAAATAGGTTAATGGCTCACAACTGACTGCAACTTTAGTTCCATGGATGAAATTCCAGGGAATTCAATACCTTCATTTTGTCTCTGCCAGCGCCCATATTACAAGTGAACCACACACACACACACACACACACACACACACACACACACACACACACACAGTGAGAGAGAAAACTAAATCTTGAATAATTAAATAAACATTGATTGATGATATTAGCTTCCCAACCATCTTCACATTTATGAATTCATTGTAAGAATGTTCTTATGTAGAAAACAATGGCATCACATATCACAATAAATTTATTCCATGCTATAAATGTCATATTTCTTGAATAGCTCTTTTTATAGTCATTGTTTCTGATGATTTGTCATAATATTTTGTTTATTTCACTGTGTAGCACAACTAAGAAAATTACGTTTATATGTAGGCCCAAAATAAATCAACAGTACAAAGATGCAAAATGTGTATAAACAGCACCTATAAAATCTACCTTTATGCATTGTTCTTTTGAATGAAGACCTTGAAATTCATCTTAAATTGGAACAGATCTTAGCTATGAGAATTATCTTTTCCTAGATTATGCATCTCATGGACATGCCTACAAATGAAGAATGGCCTCAAACCTTTAGCATCTCATGCTCAAACCCCCAAAATTTTCATGGTTTCAAATTTCACCAATGAGTAAATGTATATTACTATATAGTTTATTGGCCCTAATGTTATCAATATTCTTTCTTTCCAATCTCAAAACCTCAGAATTACCTTTGATTTTTGCACACAAGATTACCCGTGAAGGACTTTGTGTGACTCTTTTTATTATTTCCCTCTGCATTCACTAAGTATCTTGCATAAGAGCTATTATGACAAACAAAGCAAATTCTGACCCAAACTACTCATTCTGTCAACACAATACCTCTAGAAGACAAGGAGTGTGTGTGTGTGTGTGTGTGTGTGTGTGTGATACTTTTTTCTTCTCCCATAAATCCTAATTACTTACTGAAATCAATCTGCATTTAAAAAATTTGATAGAAACATTTTTAAATGTAAGATCTGAAAGCTCTTAGAGTGAAGTTATGGCTATAGTTTGTACAGTGCTTGCCTTGAATACAAGAAACCCTGGCTTTAATCACTGGCACTGAGAAAACTGGGTGTAGTGGCCCTATACCTGTCATTCTTTTATGTGCAAGGTGAAAGCAGGAGTATCAGAAGTTCAAGGTCACTCTAAGTTACACAGCATTAGAATCTACAGACTTAGCTGCTATGTATAACCCTAGGGGAAGGGTAGAAGACAAAAGTGGAAACACTTAGAATGTTCTTATGCATATGAGTGCTTGTGACAGGTCAATGACTTATACAATATCTTATTTCCTCACTAGAAACTCACTGTACAGTAAAAGACTTGAAGCACCCCATGTCAGAAAAATCTTTTTCACTTTTCATAGGGTTGTGATTATTGGAAAAATGATTGAGCTGGTAAATGTTTTTCCACACTAAGACTTGGTAGATAGACTCACCTTTTGTGTCTCAGAGTGAATGCATGCTAATTAATACACACCATTCAAACACACCCATGTGTTCCCAGTAAGTTGAAACTTTCCCCTTTATTTTTCCTGGTTCCAACTTATTTTTTCTGATGTTGACTGTCCGTGAGATTCATTTTCGTCTGTTAGGATGGTAGAGCATGCTATTTCAGTTTCAACATCTGAAAAGTTCTCTTAATTTAATTGTTTAAATTCAAAATTGGCCAAAGTGTGACAATGTTAGTATGGTATTGTTTTTATCATTTACTAGAGATCCTCTCAATGCCCACCCCCAAGGTAACCATCAGAAACTTGAATTTAATCTATACATGTGAATTATTAAACATATATATGTATATGTGTGTGTATGTGTGTGTGTGTGTGTGTGTGTGTGTGTGTGTGTGTGTGTGTGTGTGTGTGTGTGTGCCAGTGTGGTACAAAGGACTGAAAGACTTGAAGCATCTCATGTTAAAGAAATCTTTTTAACTTTTTGTAAGGCTGTTTCAATAATGAATGTGTGTGTGTGTGTGTGTGTGTGTGTGTGTGTTTGCCTTTAACACACAAGCCAGAGGCCAGAGGCTGTCATATCTTAGTCTTTTGAGACAGTATCTTTTATTGAATCAGAATACACACACACACACAACACACACACACACACACACACACACACACACACACGCACGTACACACGCACAAACATGCACACATACGCGTATTTATCTGTCCACAAGACATTAGTCAGATCTCTGTTGGAATAAAAGGCTGTCTGAGGTCTAAAGCAAGTCATCATTAGGTCTTAATCTTTCTAGGAAAATGGGCTAGACAAAAACATTCAAATCTATAATTGGCATCTTTTAAGGTGCCTGCCATCTGGACCTCACTTGGTTTAATTAGACATTGCAGGGTGGCAGTACTCTTGTAAAAATCTTGCACTCCATTAACCTTGACTTTTCACACATTGACATTTCAGACCACGTCTTTGCTTTCCTACAGTGGAGTGGCCATGTTTCCATTTCATAGGAGTCTACCTCAGAGTTCATGAGCCAGGCGCTTGCTGTTTGGCAAAGCTACGGAGAAGCTCAAGTCTGTAAATGGTAGTAGCCAGGAAAGGTTGCAGGCTGGTAAAAATGGCAAGATAGCAGGACTTAAAGGATGCACTCCACCCTTGCTTTGGAGACATTCAAACAGCATGGCTAGTAAAAGCTGGCAAGGAAAGAGAAATAATGGAGGAAGATGAACTCGAGTAACACAGGACCATGAGTTTAACCACTGAGGCAGTGTTAGTCAATCATGGGGCAGCAACTCAAAGCCTGCTTATTTAGCTTGTCCAGCTAAACCATTTTTGACATTTGCAAAAATTATTTACTATTTAAGTGAACTGTAACCCGGTGGTAAAGAAATAAAGCTACCTATATTCTAGGGTATTCAATCCAGTAGGTTTCTCTTCCTTATCTTACCTCTTTTAGTTTTCATAATAATGGTTATTTGGGGAATGTAGATGTCAAGAATAGGAGTAGTCATGACTGGTTAGTGACTTGTCCATCTTTTCTAAAGGTTTGGTTGTGGTTTTCTTGTTTGTTTGTTGCTTTGAAGTCAGAAGTGGAAGGAAATGGTTATCAGGCTTAGTACATTGATGTCATGATAATTAGAGAGCTACTGAGTGCCTCCCTCTAGTAAAATAAGAGAATCTAATTTTGGAGATTGTCAAGGGTCGCTCAACTCAGATTCATAGCTTAGTTGAAGTAGAAAATACATTTTTTCTATCTGTATTCCAATAGCTTTATTTAAAATATTGTTGATGTATTTTGTATTATATTTTCATGATAATTGTTTATTAAAATACAAATAAATTGTATTATTTCAAAGGATATCAAATCACCTTTCTTTTATTAATATTTCATCCATTAATAAATATATAATATTTTCCAGAATTCTGATACTATTACAGAGCAGGAAATTAAATTTAAGATTATATGTTTACATTACTTGCTTAATTCTATAGTCAAGAAGAATAACCAGTTAGCTATAAGGTATTAGAAATTAGATTTGATAAAATATAAGAATGTTTTAATACATGCTATTAAAAGTGTAGATGACATCCTAATTTACATTTTGTTGCTGTCCTAAAATCCTAAATAGAAGTAACTTCTTTTACCTTACAGGTCATAGTTCTTCACTGAAAGATGTCAGAGCAAGATCTCAGTTCAAGAACCTAGAGGCAGGAACTGATGTGGAAGCAGAGAGGAACACTGCTTACTTCCTTACCTCCCCTAGCATTCTCAGTATCCTTTTTATACAGCCCAGGCCCACCTGCCTAGGGATGGCACTGTCCAGGGAGAGCTGAACTTTCCTATATCAATTATCAATTTAGAGAATGATCATAGACATACGTGCTCACATATCAATTGAGTCCCTCAATTGAGAGTCTCCCTTCCCTAATGATCCTAGTTTATATCAAATTTATATTAAAACAAACAAACAAACAAAAAACTATCCAGATCAGGTAGAGTTCAAGAAGTAACATGTTGAACAATCAACTGACTCATGCTCTCTCTAACTGTAGTAGTTAGCTACAATTCACATATATATATATTTCTTATTATATACTTATATATTAAAATTCATGGTGTGTGGTGTGTGTGTGTGTGTGTGTGTGTGTGTGTGTGCATGCAATGTGCCATAAGCTTCCTCCAGTAGGTCCTTGCTTTCCTTAAGTCAAAAGAATAAGTGCCGCCTTGGAATGTTTCATTAAGGTTTCATTATGATCAGTAAACATGTTCAATGCATATTTGGGGACAATATTGACAATATTGGGGACAATAAGTATGAGTACATTGAGAGCTGCTAGGATCTCAGGGATTATGATCCTGAAGCTGGGAGGAGGAGGCTTAAGATCAATGTGACCTGGCATATAGGTTTCAGTAAGTTGGCCATTTGACAGGGGCTGGGGCAGTGACAGGTAGTAGCTATGGGCACCAGAGTGCAATTTAACTGTTAGAAGAGCCCAGTGGAGTCATGGAAATCCTCATTTCCTACTTTCCATCAGGTAATCTCTGGCCATCATACCCTACATAGGAAACTATGTCAAAGCTTTCTTGCTTATGACAATAAAATTTTTCAAAGACTTAAGCCTAGGAGTGGCTGTTGATCCAGGAAGCCCCAGAGGGCTGTTTCTTTCATTTTGCTTGGGCAACTCAAGTATCAAGCAAGAGCATGTAAGCTAGGATCAAAATAATAATAATCAGTTGTATGTTTCTTCACTCGCTGGAAGGGTGTATAGGCATGTTTTTGTGAAAGGCAGAGAAGAGCTTGGATTTGACACACTCACTTTTTTCAGCCTTCTATTAACCAGACCACATTGATAATGCAAAAGTGTAAGGGACAGATGACAAACTGCATATGCATAGATAATGGTGTCATGAATTCATGTAGCCATACATATGCATAAAACAATGAGGGATTTGTTACCTCCTGGAAAGGTTATAATTGGGAAATTAAATTTTTTTCTTCAATGATAATTTATTAGAATATCAATCCAGGGTGAGGTAACCCAAACTCAGAAAGACAAACATGGTATGTATTCACTCATTTGTGGCATTTGTGGATATTATATGTAAAGCAAAGAGTAGCCGGACTACAATTCATAGCTCAGAGAAGCTAGATAACAAGGACGGTCTTAAGAGAGTCACATGGATCATCCTGAGAAAGGAAATTAGGTGAGATCTACAGGAAAAACTGGGAGTGGGGTTGGTAAATGAGAAGGGAACAGAAGGGAATGAAATGCCATAGTAGGGAGGCCTGCTTGGAAGAGCAATGCCAAAGATATCTTAATAGAGAGGGCCACTATGAGCTTAGGGAGAAACCTAAGGTAACACCTAAGAATCCACAAGGAAGACTCCAGATAAACGTCCTAGCAATAGTGGAGAAGATGCTCTAACCAGCCTACCCCTGTAATCAAATTGGTATATAATTCAACTATCATCATAGAGCCTTCATCCAGTAATGAATGGAACCAGATGCAGAGATCCACAAACAAGAGTCAGGCCTAACTCCGGGAATCCATTTGAAGAGTGGGAGGAGGAAACATATGAGCAAGGGAGGTCAACTCATGATGGAGAAATCAACAGAGACAGCTGAACCAAGCTCGTGGAAACTCATAAACTTTAGACCAACAGCTGTGGAGGCTCCAGGGGATGGAACTAGGCCCTCTGTATATGGGAGAAGCTTCTGGCAGTAGGACCACAATACAAACTTAGTACATGAGCAAACTTGTTGGAGCCCATTTCTTGGGGTGAGATGCCTTAGTGCATGGGAGAGGGGCTGGGTCCTGTCCCAACCTAGTATGCCAGACTATGTTGATTCCTCTTGAGAGCCCTTACCCATGAGGAGGAGTGAATTGAGGGTGAGCCTCAGGGGTGGGGGGAGTGAGGGGTGAGGCAAGTGCCAAGGGAGGGGTCAGGAAGAGGTATGGGAGGGAGAAGAGGTTGGAAAGTAAAATGAAACTTAAAAATTAAAATAAAAGGTAGCAAAAAATATCAATCTCTGTGTAGGCAGACAAAAATATAAAATAAATGTGGAATTAGAATTAAAAAGTTATCAAGGAGGGCTCTGAGTTATTCCTGTGAAATTCGGCACATGAGAAGCAAAGATGTTGTCTTTGCTAGCATCAATGCTAAAAATTTCTCTGTCATTCTCACTGAAATGTCAGTTTCAATATGGCCAAAAACAAACAAAAAACTCAATATGATCCCATTCTCAGGAGGAGCTGGGGATGTTGATGCATTTCCACTTGCTCTGAAGGAGCTTTCCTCATCCTCCTTATACTCTGCCCACTCCCAATATTAATATCCTACCAATTTTCTTAGAGCCAAGCACTGGGTAGGAAAGCAAGCAGAGATCAGCACATCTGAGAGAGTGAAACCAGACTAGGTTCTCCCCACCTAGTAGTACTATTAGTGATATAGGAAGAATTTTAAAATCTTGAATGTATTGCATGAGTTAATTACACCTTGTGTCTAGTATTAAACCACCACTCAGCTTCTTGCAAACAGATTTAAAGTGCATGGGATGGGTTGATTAAATAGTCTATTCTTAATGAGTCATATTCATGATAATATTTTCAGGTAAGGACTTTTTGTTCTAAAATTTATACATGTGTTTCAATCAAATGTGTGGGAAATCAAAGTTCTATAAATGGCTTGTATAAGCAGATAGCCCACAGTCGCCTCTAACCCAGGTCTGAGGCATTCTTGGAGACGTCTAGTAGAAACTCAGAATGTCTTGGGCAAATGTGACAAGTTGATCACTCCGTTAGCAAGTGTGTTTTATGGATGGGTAGTTGAAACCTGGTAATATTTCCACGGGTTTAAACAAACTGTTTTGTTTTTGGTTAAAATGAATGTTAAAGTATTCAACATGCCTTACAGGTATAGTTTTATTGACTTTTATACAGACTATTCACAATTCCACTTTGATGCTTGCAGCTTTCGGTGAAAGAAATAGAATGGGCTAGGTCTCTTTCAGTTACAGGAATATGAGTAAACCAGTAAAAATAGACACCTCAATTTAACCTAAATAGCAGAAAAATATTATTTTAAATTAAGGGAAAAAAAGCTAACTCATCCTGTCTACTATTCCTGTGTAGTTTTTCTGCCAAAAGAATTTTTTTTGAGGTAAACAATTTCTAAGATGTTTCTAGAGGCAATATCCTATAGTCTCTGGCTTCTAACAAAATGCATGGCATAGTAGGGGAAAAGGAACTTCAGAGTGCAGACTAGTTTATAAAGGGTTAAGCTGCAGGGCAACGGTGCTATCTTTTAACAGAACATTTAAACCAACTAAGTACACTGACTACTGCTATTGTTTATTTTCTTTCTAGTCTGGGGATTTTTTTTTCTTTTTTATCTGCCAGAAGGGAACCTTCAGCATCTGAGCCTTAACATTGTTCCTAAGACTTGAATTTATTTTTTAATTAGGGTTAAACTAAAAATAAATGTTCGCTTTTTGGAGCCTTGCAAGTTTGAGGAGATAAAAAACCAAAAGGGAAAAAGACTTCCCCATCTGAAAAGATTTAATGCTAATCTGTGTCGTAAAAGAAAGTTTTGAAAAAAAAAATATAAAACAAAAAGCTTTCAAAGTGGTCAAAGATGGATGTAAAGTGATATATTTTAGACCGGAGAGATGGTGTCACTTAGCCCTGTCACTGTTGCCTGTTTATTGTGTTTGTCTGGTTGGCCTGGCAACCAGCTCATGCCATTTCACCCATTTTATAATGTTCCTGTAAATGTTAGGTAGGTCTGGATTTATTATACACTGTCAACACCTAAAATGGAACCCACTGCTTAACACAGTTCATTTGGCTGCATGCCCCTGGCTCTTTAAAAAAAAAAGTGTGTGTGTATGTGCATGTGTGTTAAGAAAAAAAAAAGCTGTAGTGAATCCAAAAGAAATGTAGCCTAGACAAAACTAGAAGTTGGGTGGTACAAGCGATGTCAAAGGAGCATTTCAGCTCTGTAGCTGTTGTGTTGTTGGGTGGGAACTTGTGACTCACAGTATTTGTGACTTGGATTTAGAGGGACAGAGTACCAAGAACCATATTTATTGCTGAATTTATCATCCCCAAAGAAACCAGATGGCAATCACTGTTGCTCAGAAAGGCCTCTGAGCCACCAGGGGATGAATCATAACACCATTGGAAGCTGGATGGCTTTCTGTCCTTCTCATAAATAGCCTGGCTTCATCTGCCTACTGTATGACCAAGCAAGTTTGGTGTGGTCCCAAAAAGATAGCATCCCAGAGAAGCCAATCAGAAGGAGTATTGACTTAGCTGAAACAATAAGGGGAAATGGATTCAGAGTGCCAAAGTGCTCCAGAAATATTAAAGGGAAATGTGATGCTCTGGTCAGAAACAGTGACAGCAAACTCAGCATAGTAGTATTGACAATGTCAGGCTTGTCTCACACACTGAGCTTGTTCAGTCAGATATGGACTTTAGTCTAAAACTCTGCTCAGTCATGGGGAAAGATTCATTAAATCCTACTATATTTTGATACTTTGGATCAGTAGAGCTACCCTGCTGTCATGTCACTGTGCATTTTAAACATGATGGTTGTCTAGGAAAAATGTAAATGTTTTCAGAAACGTGGACATCCACCTTTAAGCTCTGCTTAAAGGAATTTTCTTCTAGCTTACTTATTGGTTGTGTGTCTTTCCATTATGAAAAAGAGGTGAAACCAATGGGCAAAATTCTAATGAAAAAAGTTAGCATCAGCATTAAATTTAAAAGTAAAACTATTGTGTGTTCAGTGTTATGACTTAAATAATTATTATGACCACAGAGATTATAAATAATGTCATGGAAACATATTTCTATACAGATCGTTCCATTAAAAGCAACTTCTTATTCTTCTCTTTTTATGCAACTTTTATTTCAAGAATTAATCACTAAAGACAATCATACATGCAAAGGACTTTCTATTTATTTTATTGTAAGTTGTGTAATGTGTGCAGCATGGGCCAGTGACATAAAACTGGAATATGCATTTTTTAGTCATGCCCATTGGTACTTGACATGAAAGCATGAGACTTTGACTAGTATATTAAAAAGTGTTTCCCATGTTATAGAATTGCTAGCTCATAGGAGGGGTCCCATCAATATTACTTGAATGAGAGAGAGAGAGAGAGAGAGAGAGAGAGAGAGAGAGAGAGAGAGAGAGAGAGAGGGAGGGAGGGAGGGAGGGAGGGAGGGAGGGAGGGAGAGAGAGGGAGAGAGAGAGAGAGAGAGGGGGAGGGAGGGAGAGAGAGAGAGAGAGAGAGAGAGAGAGAGAGAGAGAGAGAGGGAGAATGCCTGAGTGTATGCATGTGCAGGAGGGAATTGGATCTCCTGGAACTTAAGTTATAGGCAGTTGTGAGCTGATTGGTATGGGTATTGGGAACCAAACCGAGGTTGTCTGCAAGAGCAGCAAGTGCCCTTAACCTCTAAGCCATATTTACAGCATCTCAATAGACAAATATATAATAAAGGAAAAAGTTCTTTAAAACATACTACAGGCATTAATGCTATAGTACAAACACAGCATTGAAAAACAATGCTGTCAAAAGGAGAGTCCTTTCACAAGGGATATAAAGTGTGTGGATTTGGAAGACATGGGGGATCTGGGAAGAGTTGGTGAAGAGAAAACTATAATCAGAACATGTTATTTGGAAAAATCTATTTTCCATTTTAGAAAGTGGAAAAAGATACTGGTACTTGTATTATGACTTTAGTGAATAATTTAAAAACTCATGTCATACAAATAATTCTCCTTACCATGTAGGTTCAATCGAGGTTAGAGTATTTTGTAAACAGTAGACTTTTGATAAACGCTAATTCATTTTTAGTCAACATACATTAAATAAAATGTAAGTCCTTTAAAAATACTGAAATGGAAAATATAGTATGAATTAAATGCTAAACCATAAATGGTAATACAAAATAAGCAACCAAATACACTATCATATATTAACATGAGACAAGCCATCCACAGTCCCCCTCACCCCGAGAACCTTTGAATGGGACTAATTCCATCACACATCAAGTCCTTAATGTGAATTGGTTTATTTCTTCAACTCTAACCCACTCTATTACTTTCAAAAGGCTTCTCGTTTGATTTGTTCTTCCAACCACACAGGTCATGATACCTCTAACTTCCCTAAGCCAAGATGAAATCTCCTGTAGGGGTTATGAAACTGCTTTTTCCAAACTAGCATGAGCCTGCAAAAAAAAAAAAAAAAAAAAAAAAAGTCCATTTCTCTCCTATCTGAAGAATGTGGTATTAAGTAATGTTCTCACTTTAAGAGAGAGTCTTGTCACATCCCACCTCCTGATACCTTCTGGTACTCTTCACCTTAGTTCTTGGTAACCCCTTCATTGAAAATGATAAATAAATGTAAGAGACTCAACCCACCATGGCTTCACAAATTAGATCAAATCGTTACTCTTGGTGACAAACAGTAAATACATGGGTAGTTTGTTTAGGCCTTGTTTTGAAATGACGATGTAGCCTGTGAAAACAAAGTTTAACGGGCTCATTAAAGTATGCTGTCTCCGTCACTAATGTGGACTTTGCTTGTACGCTGCTTGTTATGGACTATAAATGGCAATGGTAGGGTCTTTTATTCTGCAGTGTTATTAAAGGTCCTGGCTTTGGCTGCATATAGACTTACTGAACTCAGGAAAGACAATGTGCTTATTTTACATTTAAATGAAGGCAATGCTTTGAAAATCATAAAGTGCAGATAGGCATATTACATTGGAAAGGTGCATGCTGGAATTAAAGAAAACATAGAATTCCATGCTAATGCATATGTTTTTATTAGATGGCAGACTATGCTAGAAGCACGATTCACACATTTCAGCTTGGTTTTGAGTCTGTCCACAGAATTTCTGACTGTGCTATGGCAGGGCTAGGTTGTAGTACCATGACTACTCTTCTTAATTACTGCACAATTTGCTCACTGGTTTGGGGTAATTGGAACAATTTGCTTGCAGAAACCTGTGAGGAATCAGATGTTAATTGACTTTGTCTTGTGTAATCAACTCCTCAAGAAACAGGACCTCTTACCCCGCCCCATCACCATTTCTTAAGCTATGTGCTGGCATCCCGTGATACTGTGGAAAGAAAGCACACAGGCAGTTGCCTTAGTATTGACTGGCCAAATCAGATTATGCTGTTGACTCTGAATGGAGAGATTCCAAGAATTAGCAGAGGGGCCCGGGGAAAATCCTGAGAAATATGAAATGACACGAGAAAGGCTTTCTATGATTTATGTTCAAGAAACTGCATAATGAAAATGAATTTAAGTTGCCGTTCCACATTGTCTGGTGATACTACTGTGCGCCAGAGTATGCAGAAGTAAAATGCAGCTTCACTCACTTAATTGCTGCATCAGTTGGGTTTTCAGGGGTATCTCCTTTTCCCTTGACAATAATGTCCTGATTTCTGGTTTCTCTTTCTATGATGCCTTTCTGATAATACTCTGCCCTACCCCAGAGAAAACAGATAATACAGATGTGAAGGCATCTGTATTATCTAAGATGTAATGCATCACCAGTTAGCCTTTTAATGATACCTTTATAATGAGGGTAATAAGATTCTGGTACACAATATAGGCTGATTGAGGTTTATTTGGGGAGAGTTCACTTACATAAGAAACAGACGACCTGCTCCAACGATCTCCTCCGATCCTCCCTGTCTCTGACCCAGAATAAGTGCATCCAGGTCAGAACCCAGACCTAGACTCCACTGGTCAAGCCCACACCTGTTCCCATGCCCCAGTGGGCATGATCAGTCCAACAGGTGTGGGTAGGGTGGATATCTCAATACACCTTTACATTAATATCCACATACATGATTCAATAGACTCAAGACTGTTTTAGTGGGAGATGGGAAAGTGATGTTATGACAGTTTATAGTCACTAAAATAACACTGTTTATTTTAATATAAGTAGATTTTCCTCTAATTTTCAGTCTCTGCCTTTATAGTCTCCCCTTGCTCTCCCCCAACTCAATCACTCCATTAGCTTTCATGAAATTTTGACACCTTTTCCTGGTAAGACTGGCAAACTTAATTTTGTAATAAAAATTCAGACATTTGGTGGATAAGCCTGTATGGACAATCGCATAGATCTCTCTAGGTTTTAGAGTCTTTGGATCTACATGTTTTAAAGTAAGAATTGACTGAAGATTTTGTGATATCAGTATCCATTGCATCCCCAGATGTAATCTAATATGATCACAGTGTGATTATTTTTGTTAATTTTGAAGATATTTTTCACAATGACTTTTTTTCTTCTCATTATTTTCATTATCTCCTTACATATTTAGCCTCAAGAGATCTTGGATTCATAAAATGACTTGTGATGTAAGCTTTTCATTCTCTGGGAAATTTATGTAAAATTAACCTAGTCTTGAACTTAAGTATTTGGAAATGTGACTGAGCCCTGCTTTGCTGGCATTTTATTTGGTAGAAAAAATTAATGTGATGGGAGATTTTATTCTGTAAATATGTTTCTCATACTGGTTAATTAATAAAGCCCTGTTGGCCAATAGGAAACTAGATAGGCGGGGCTAGGAGACAAGGAGGAGGAAAGAGGAAGTAGTTAGGAGGAGTCAGCATGGAGAGCCGAAAGAGATAAGATGTGGCTCGCCACTCTCCGGTAAGATGACCACGTGGAAATACTTAGATAAGTATAAATGGGTTAATAATCAAGACAGAGCTAGCCCATAAACAATAATGGTAATTGGCAAACCGGATTGTATCAGATACAGAGTCTCTGGGTGTTATTTGGGGCTGGCACGCCAGACTAGCGGCGGGCTGGCTGGCGGAAAACATACAAGCAACATTAATGTATATATTTTAAAAAGGTATAGTTTTAGGACATTTTAGGGTATTCTTTCTAAGAATCAATTCCTGATATGGCTGTTTTTAAAATCCGTTATAAATCCATGTTTATAGTTATGTACCATATACAATCATCATTTTCCTTTCTCATTGCTCTTCAAAGAAATAGATCACATCACACAATCTAAGACAGCAGCTTCCTAAGGATCTGCCACCCTCCAAGGCACATGGTATCTATTCCATTCATTCCTTTCCTCATCTTTAAAATATCTTAGTTTTATAAGCAGTGGCATATATCTATCTTTTTTCTCTTTGTGTCACTGTTGATCTTAAGCTTCCTCTGGAAGCTTCCACTTGAAACGTATTATATACATTTATATATATATATATATATATATATATATATATTCATATTATATATATATATATTCGTATTAATTTTTTAAATCATTTAGATTCCTATTATTTGAAAGTGTGCTTTTGTATCTAAAAATATTATCATTCTTATTCCCACTTTAAAAGACTTCTTAGATTGCTGCATGATTCTATTCCCTTGCTTATTTTTTAAGTGCTCAACTAAAAATCTCCAGCAGTTTATATTTTATTCTTGCTTTTAAGCAATATGCCATCAGCCTGGTTCTTACTCCTTTATCAGAGACATGTTCTTTTTCTCTGCTAATTGTACCTCTAACTTACAATATGACATTTTAATATGGATGATTGCCTACATAATCAAGGATATCTGAAAAACCAGGGTAATTTAAACTCTTTGAAAGTATCTATTACATACATTATTTAATTTTATATAAACAGATATTTAATATTTGTTTAGCACAGCATATGTATGTATAGATGCATACATAGATCAAAAACACTTCAACTTTGTAAATTTTCTTTAAACAAATAAATAATGGAAATAATAAACAGCTCTTAAGTATCTGGTTCTCTGTGGGTGTACTTATTTGGAGACTTGTGTAGTTTAATAGCATACCCAGAGGAATATTTTTAAGAAATCATCACCCTCATGTAATGCCATATGAATAGGCCCATGAAAACCCTTTTGATCCACAGCCAAGTTTCTCAACCCAGGGAAGGGACTCTGAATAAGGATGTATGTACTGGGTGCTTAGTACAACCCAACCTTACCACTTAGGGTGGCTGTCCATGCATTCCTCTGGTGTTTACTCCACATAGGGATCGGCTGTGGAAAGGAACGGCAAGGAAGAGCACAGAGGTTTGGAGCGAGTTCAGAGAAGAGAAGTGATGATTAAAGGCCGAGAAAACTAGACCTTTGAGAAAAGATAAAAGGAATTGGGTTTATGCAGCCCAAAGAACAAGTCACTGAGGAGCCGTTTCATACTATTTTTCAAGTTAGTATGTAATGCAGAGGTTCTTAATTTCATGAGGCTCATCCAGAGAATATAGCTTTTGTGATCAAATTGGGCACAGATTGTGCCATGATTAGCTTTCTAATGATGGCTATTGGTCAATGTTTTATGTTCTGGGTTGGGTCAGAGACCATATGGCTGCAGCCTTGCCTGAGCCACTACTCTTAATTCCAAATAGAGTGCATTAGCTTTCCCTAGTAATTTGCTATTCATGAGCATACTAATAGTATGCTGTTTTTCTTGATTTTTTTTAAACATGGCTTCTGGGGATCAGAATAAAGAGCCTCATTGCTTGTACTGTAAATACTGTAACCACTGAGGTGTCTCTCCAGCCTAGATTTATTGCTGAGGGATGATACAATTTTCTGCTACCTAACTGCTAGAAGTTAATGGAAGGACCAATTAATGTGATCAATGTGAAAGTCTAGAGCGCTGTGTTACTGGATGTCTCTGTGCCCTGGGTATATGAGCCTGCCTTGTTATAATGAATGACAACAAGCAAAGATGGTTGGAGATTTTTGAAAATTTTCCAAAGAATAAGCAACTGAAAGTAGTCAACATAACAGGTGCTATTGATTTTTACATGAAAAATAGTTTCATATTCAACTAACTTGATAAGAATGATTATGAATAAAGTGAACCAGACTTTTAAATAAAGAGATAAAGTTACAGATGTGCTAAAGTACAATGTGAATTTTCTAAGGAGGTTGCAGTAGGAAGTCTTTCCAAAATAATTCATGACCCTTTAGTTTCTGAACATAAAGATAAAGGCGAAAAGGAGGGACACCGAATAGGAATACTAAGGTTAAGGTCATAAGGTTGATTTGAAAGGAATATATTTCTATTGCAAGCATACCGCAGTTGAGTGGCATGAGATGATACATGTTTGAATTAGGATATTGCAACATGACAGACATGATGGGCTTGCATGGGAAAGAGATACAAAAGAGTCAAACAATGATTGAGGTAACAGGTAGAAAGCCAGCGGATGAAAACCTACTCCAAAGACTCAAGTGTGGGTGGCTACAGGAATGGTGGCACCATTGACAGAAAGAGGGAATCCATCCAGCTAATGCATTTAGCTCTGTGTGAATGGTGGGAGCAAGGAAGGAGCTCCAACATTTCATAGGCTCACATGTTCATAAAGATCTCACGGGGCATAAAGGTCATGTTTCTGAAGAAAGCCTATAGTTAACTTTCCTCAAATGATCAGGGACACTTTTATACTGGTTCTGAAAATAAAGAAGGATTATAAGAATATTACTCCAGACAAGACTTTGCCATCTCCTCTAAGCAAATGAACATAGTTGTATTCAGTTTGTTAAGAGCTATCCTCTGATACTTACGATGAATGTCTTATCTTATATTCTTGACGAAGAACACTGGGTGCTTTTCATACATGAATTCTGAATTAGAGTTACAGAACTTCCTTATGTCTTCTGCCTCTTTTCTGGAACTTCAGGGTCCTCCAGCACATTTAATTGGTTTTGGTTGTTCAAAACATAGCAGTTGTGATGATTAAACATCAACCTCTTTGTGGAATGTATTTTTTTCTTGGAAATGACTCCAAATCACTCAACACATGGACATCCATTGGAAAAGAGAATTGAGAGCATTGTGAACCCATTAGGGTTATCTCTGGTTATACTCTGGCAAAAAAAATAAAAAGGTCCACTTTATTGTTGATGGTGATGGTCTCTTAAGGTTTTAAACCCTGTGATAGTAGCAAATACATTATTTATAAAGTACAGTAGTCCCAAACTTTTTCAGATATTCAATGATGACACAATTAGAATGTCTGCAAGCATACTATGCAGTCAAGTAATATACAAGTAGTAGATGTAATGTGTTATAACTACAACTATACATGCAAATGTGTCTGCAGAGACCACAGGAGGACATTGGGTATTTGGCTTCTACAATCTCTATCTTACTCCCTTGAGAAGAATTTCTCACTGAATTTGAGCCTGGGTTGGTGGTCAGCGAGCTCCAGAGATCCTCTCCCACACTGACACATATGTAACCACACCTGGCTTTTTACATAGGTTCTGGGGATTTGATCTTGGTTTCTGATATTTGTTCAGCAACTGCTGTTACCTGTTGAGTTTGACCCCAGTCTTAACTTGCCATTAAAAATTCTTTATTAAAAGAGTACTAGCCAGATAAAGTAATAGTGATGATCACAATAAGGAGTATATGATTAACTGATTTGGATAATTACCTTGTGTTTATATTTTAATATGTGATCTTAAATAATGTGTATGCTGAATTGTCTTCTAGTGTTATCAAAACTGACCAAATCGGAATCAACCTTGTTTCTCATCACATAAACAGTACAAAAGAAAAGGGAAATGTAGGTGATGATTGTCACTGCGCCACTCTATTTGTCAAAACCCAAAGCACATTGTCCATGTGGAACATAGGAGTAATTAAGAACAGTCTGGGGAAATAACCATTCTGGTTTTGTAGTTGGAGAAGATGACCCTTACTCATTTCCAATGATGTCAGGGAGAGCGTTCATAGCAACCACCTCAGGCTGACACTTAACAGGCACATCACACACTTTGACTGTTTCCCAGTCACCCCTCTCTCTTCCGAGCCCCACACGCAGGTTGAAGCACCAGTGCATCAGGCAAAGGCATATTCCCTCAATGTGGAAACTTGACCGTTAAAATAGCATAGACAGATGCAGCTGGTGCAGAGTCAAATCTGAAGTCAGTCGAATCTGAAGTGCCTTTGAGGAGTGAGATTGTTGAAGACCTAAGCAAGCCCCATGCTTGTCTCCTCCTTTGAACTATAACAAGGAGCCCAGCCACAGGTCTTGCTTGGCATCTGACTTATTACATTCTCAGGATTCATGATCTCATCTATTTATCAGAGCCTTTGACTTATTGTGGGAGGCCCACCTACCTCTTTTCTCTCACTGTAAATCTATGATCTCATGTGGGTTGTCATGGTTTAGAATATTCTCAAATGTGCTTTCTAGAAGTTGATGTGATAAAAACATGGCATACCCTCTAATAGCATAATCTTAGTTTGTTAGCACATGTATTTGAAAACCTCTCAGCCCCCATAAACCCACTAAACACGAAATCTGTCTAAGTTCAAGTTCAGATTTGCTGAGTCTGGTGATTCTTGGCTGCAGTCTAACTCTTCCTCCATCAAACCATTAGAGAATACTTGGAATATTAATTTGGATTATGGTTCTCACAACATCTACTTATTGGTTTAAAGAAATGATGAACATGACAGGTAAAGAAGATGTTGAGGGAAAACATTCACATCTCAGGCCCTGCGCAGTTGGGACTTCATGGTTTTGGTTCCCAGAGTTTTATTTTCTAATCTGACATTTCCTGATTGTCCAACTTTTCTGAAAGACATTCTGGAGAACTGCGAAGTGAGCAAAGCCAGAGTAAGAGCATTTCAAAAAGTGTTTCAGAAGCAAATGATAGAGAAAACCCAAAGTTCCAGAGGGCCTGCAATTACTAAGAAAGCAGTTGGCGTTTTGCCACTGAGGGGGCTGAGTGAGAAATGGGTCCAGGCAGATCTGCTCTGCAACATAGGGATGGGACACGTAAGCTAGGAGGGCAGATGACAGAAGAGTTCCTTTGAAAACTGACTAGAAGAAAACCATGCCCTCTTTCTATTTCAGAGAGATTTTTAGCTTAGTACTTCTCTGTGTGAGAGTTACTCTGTATACACACACACACACACACACACACACACACACACACACACACACACACACACCAAGGCATAATACTGCATGTAAATCTCTTGTGGTTCAGCCAGTACTTCAACACTGAAGATGCTACCAAGTTGAACTCAAGTGAAATGCCAGACAAGGATACAGCTCCTGCAGAGGCCCCAAGTTTAGTTCTCAACATCCATGTCAGGCTGTTCACAAACTACCTATTAACTCCAGGTCCAGGGGTATCAAACTGCCCTGACCTGAACTTAAAAACACAGACATATATAATAATTAAAAATTAAATACATATCATTTCAAAAGCGGATTTTATCACAATTAGCGTGTTTCTCATCTTGCTTCACTTACCTTCTCTCCTTATATTTTCCCCCTCTGGATCCAGTTTAAATAAAGATGCTTTCTTCTTTCACATGGAAAAGGAAGCAACAGCAAAACATTTAGGATGAAGTTAGTCCATTACCAGGGGCCAACAAGTGTTCCATAATCCTAAAGCTATTCTTTGTGTAATCTACCTTGTGCCCAGCAGCAAGAGGCAAGAAATGTCTTAGAGTTTAGACCTGAAAGAGCAAACAAAACCCCTCATAGAGGCTAAACATGAAGGGTAATAAGAAGGGATGAGGAAGGTTTGCTGAGAGAGAGCTAAGCAAAGAGGTTATCATGTATTTCTTCTGTCTGCCTTTCAGCCAATTTTCTTTTCTATTGCTTTTGAGTTTTGAGAAGAAACATGGATATTGATCAATAAGATTGTTGTATTTATTTGTGTTTTTGTAAAATTTGTTGAACTAAGTGGTCAAAGCTCATTCATGGAAAATAGAATATTGCTTTTCATGGTTAATTTTAAGCCCGATCTATTTGCCTGTTTACACTGATTTTCACTTCCAAGTATCAAGAATGTGCCCCAGTTTTCACTTTAACTGGGGATCAATTGTAGCCTGCCATGTACTACTGGAAAATGGCACAGAGCAGAACACTTACATCTGTTTTCCAAACGAAAGGCTCTCTCTTCATTAGCTCACGGTAATATTTATGAGATGTTTCTCTTTCATGACCTTTATCATCATCTTTCTCCGTTAGCCTTGGCTGCCAACAACCCATTAATGGCTATCCTGTCTTTCTCCACATTGCTTCTTAAATTTATTTGTGATTGAACCTTTCTGTATATCTAATAACACCATTGATAGAAAAGCGGGAAAGAGAAGAGACCCTTTTCTTCAAAATAGATTCATTTGAGGTTCTGGTGGAGGCTGAGAGATGGATCTTTATACTTGAAAATAAAAACCCAATGGATCAAGAGAGTATATACCACACTTGTGAGGGACCTGACCTGAGTTCAGTTCCCGGCATCTACATCAGGTGATTCTCAGTCACCTGAACTCCAGTTCTTTGGGATTCGTCCAAGGCATTCTTCTAGGCTCCGGTGGGTCTGTGTTCACGTGTACATACCCCTTGCCTGCATATACACATACTTTAACAATAAAATAAATCTTTAAAAAAAAAGCTTCACTTGTCTGAACCCACTGAGACTTCTTAGTGCTGTCTGCATAGGTATAGGTTGATTAAAATACATTGGATGCAAATACAAAACAATAAAAAAATAAGAATAGATTAATTCTGCAGATATCAAGCTTTCAGTTTGAGTCTCAACATTTTGTCAATTAAGCATTTGGTATTTCTCTTTAAGTTGCTCTCCTGTGGGCTTTACACATTTATTAAGCATATTTTTGAACTTGAATCTATACTCAGTAACCTAAGGACCAGAGCACCGGAAGAGAACTTTGCTAAAGCACATGAAGAGATTACTTTACATTTTTAAAACTACAGCCCCTTTTGTATGCCCCGTTCTTCCAGTTTAACTCTCTACATTATTATTATTATTATTGTTAATGTCTGAGGCGCTGCCTGACAGGTCTGTAACTGAAACTTGCTTTGAGCTGATATGTGTCCTGGTGGCCTTGTTTTGCTATTCATAAATATTGCAGCCAGACTTTTAATGGACATTCTAGGCGAAAATAGAACTGGACTGGTAACATTTAATTTTCTGTGTAAAATAAAAGAAGTCACACAAAACCCAAAGCTTTGGCTGGGTGCTTTGGGGAGTTCCCAGGAGGTATATATCACCCTGTGTGGCTTTCATTTTCTTGGTGAAAATCGATTTAATGTGTAAAATTATTAGATTAATCAAGTTCCTTTGGAAGAAGTGATCTCGCCAAAGAGAGTTTTGTTTGACTCCGTCCCTCTGCTCTGCTTTGGCCTTTGCAGGAGTTCTCCATCATTAAGGGAAGATTGGGAAGAGTGTCAGGGCCTAAGCCGCCAGAGACCTCTCTTGGTCTTAGTATGGAACCAGGCTTCTTCCAACTACTCCTGTGGGAGAAAGGAAGGCTTCTTTGCAAAAGTATGCTTGCTTTGGGAGTTCAAGCAACCATCTCTTTCATGCGTGGATGGAATTTCTTTCCTTGTTGTCCTGTCATACATAATATGCAATTAGAAGCCTTGACCAGCCTCGCACTGATGCACTTTAAAGATTGACTTTGACAAATCTGGATGTTACAATCCTAGGAAAACTCCACTTTCTTCAGTAGATTGACAAAAGTCCAAGCCACTGGAGCCAGGCAACCTGGATGTAAATGCCAGCTTCCTACATAAATCATGCAATCAATTCAACCATTTATGCCTGTTTAATTGTCTCTGGAATGAGAATATTATTATTATCTATGTTATGTATTAAAAATCTTTATGACTGCAATGCACAACACTTAATTGACAATAAAACATCTTCGATGTCATTTCAAGGACAACAGATTTAGAATTGAGAAAGGAATAGAGTTTATAAAAATTTATTGTTTGAGAATTCCATACACAAACACAACATTTTGATCAAACCCACCCTGATAAGAGATGTCATTCTGTAAATATGTTTCTCTTATTGGTTAATGAATAAAACACTGTTGGCAAATAGGAAGGCAAGATAGGTGGGAATATGAGACAAGGAGGATTCTGGGAGAAGTAGTAGAGATTCAAGATGTCAAGATGTAGACACATGAGAGAGAAGAGGTCCAGGCCTTTCTCCGGTAAGATAAGACTGGTAAGATAAGAAACACTTAGATTAATAGAAATGGGTTAATATTTGAGACAGAGCTAGCCAATAAGAAACACTAGTAACAGGCCAGCAGCTTTATGTCTAACATAGCATCTCTGTGTGTTACTTGGGGCTGATGTGGCTGTGGGTGCAGGCTGGAGGGGAAACTGCTCATAACAGCACCTGAATCATTCCTTTTCATTGCTTTCTCCTCTTAACTTCATGTGTGGATCCATTTTTCACAGGGTAGTTTTTATATGTATATATAATACATTATATATCACATATGGTGTTTTGTGTTGACCTTTATTTCTTTATATATTTTATCTGCCTGAATTTCAATGTGGCTTTTAAGTTTGTCTTCCTGGATACTATTTCTGAGCCTCTTTACCACCAGGCTTGAAATTTCTCTCAGCCATGCATTTAGTCTCTAGGTTTGACTCTAAATAATACGTAAAGCCGGGCTAAGCAGCTCAAATGCTTCATCATCTCACTGGCTATAGAAAATGAAGGAAAGGCATGGGTATGAACGTATGCATAGTTAATGACAGTAAGAATGGCTTTAGAGTTGCGGATCCACCAATGACCTTCATCTTAGCGAAGTGCTGCTTATTCCAAAGTTCAGTTAATTAGTCAGGGTTCAGAGTGGCGTAGAGGTTTAGAATGAATTGTTAAGAGTTAAGCTTAAGCTCCCTATATGGCTTAGAATGAAATTATTATTTGCAGGTACCGCAAAGGGTAAAGAAGGATGCCTATGCAGTCATCATCTAACTTCCTTCATGTTGCTTTTCCTGGGTGATATAGCATGTAATTCATGGTCTAAAGAACACAGGGTAAGGGAGTGGGCTGTGGGTTTTCTGGCCTCTGGGGTTGGACTCTCAGTTTCTAAGGTTACCTTCATGAAAAAAAGGGGGGGAGTGCTGTGCTTTTGGAGGTAGGGCCGGGAAGAGGTGGTTGATGTTTGATATTTCACAAAGTAGCAATTACCTGATAACAGAAAGCAGCGAGGACTGTGTCTTGTTACCGTTTATTTCAGAGGTGCCAGGTCTGCTGTGGGCATCACTGTCATTAGGGCTTTAGTGGGCCAAGGTCACTTTGGTTCACGTGTTTTATACATTGGTTGCCTTCTCCGTATGACTTGCCAAACAAACCTTTTTATTTTTGCACACGTTTATGTTGATTTTGTGGTTTCTGAAATTGGATTCTGGCTCCTGGAGGCCCCTGTTTCCACAGCAACTGGAGGTCTTATCTGCTACTGGTTCTTGGCAAGCAGACAACCAGGCCTTTCAGTTTACCTTGGGCATTTTTTTTTTTTTTCACTAAAAAAAAAAAAAAAAAATCTCCTTTTTCTTCTTCCCAGTTTTTCCTACACCCTGTCATTTAAACATCACATAATTAATTGCGTACATCCTGTGCCACATGCAATTGCTGCCGCTTTGAAGTCCCAATAGATCATTTTATAGAGCGGTGGGTGCCGTTTTAAGAGGGGAGGTGGGGTCGGGAAAGAAGATCTGGCGCCAGGGCCTGATTGAGCTGCGTGGATCACACATGGCCTTGTCCAGGTATGATAAAGAAACCTGGGCTCTTTCTGTTTGCTTTTCTGCATTTCCTTTCCAACATGGATCTATAGGGAAGACCTCAAGTTCCAGTTTGTTATTTCTCGCTCTGGAGCTATTCCTTTTCAAAACCAGCATAAACTGCCTCTTTTGGTACTGACGTGAGGTTTGAGTGGCTTTATTTTTATTTGTTTATTTTTTTTCCTATTTCAAACTGGAAAAAAAAATCCGATTTAACATCATGTCATTTGTTGGCTGCTACTGGTCCAGAAGCATTAAAAATAAGACAGAAATACCAAAAATAAGACAAAATTACCAATTCCTGTATTTAGACACTATTTCATGATCTCATCAGCTAGGCAGCAGTGTTGTTATATACATGAAAATGTATATATGTGTATATATATGTATATATGCATTATTTTCTAATGAAAAAAAATGTTTATGAAAGTAAAGATTTAGAATCATAATAAAAAAAGATAAATGTCCCCCAGGAAGACAAAAATGCATGTTTTTAAGTGTGTGTGTGTGTGTGTGTGTGTGTGTGTGTGTGTGTGTGCGTGTGTGTGTGTGTGTACACGTGTATGCCAATGCATGTATGTAGAAGTTAAAGGACAACTGTTAGGAGGCAGTTCTCTCCTTCCATGTATGTGCTAAGGACTTATCACTGTCTGCCTTGTATGCAATACGCTATTTTCTGCTCAATCATCCTGCTGGCCAGAATGTTTTGAAGGAGAAAATTAGATTATCATTGTAAAGTTTAGCCTTTAGGATTTTTTTTTTGAGGAAAAAAATAGATAAATATGTTTCCCTGACAGTTTTTTCTTTTCTTAGGGGAAAAAAAAAATCACCAAATAATTTCTCTATGAAGTTAAAAAGTTCCGTTTACTTCATGGAGTAAATGTTTACTGATTTTTTTGGTGATAAACGCTTAATGGTGCTAGAAATGAATATTCCTCATCTTTAAACACTTTTTTATATCTTTTATTTTCTTATTAAATTTTTTAAACTCTTTGGCTCTATTTCATGGGATGTCACTTGCAAACACAAACCCAAAAGGGTAAATGTTCTCCATCTGTCCCGCTGACATTTCTATATGTGCTGTTCATTTTAGCTTTTTTCTTTTTGACATGGTAGCCCATTATCTCAGGAATATCTTCTTCCTGCATGAGAAATACTAGTGGGCAAATTATTAGACTTTATTTCGGGGAAACTATTAACATTCCTGTCTGTAAATGGTAATACAAAAATAAATAAGCTATACCCTTATGCGTCTCTTATGAGTGTACTTTACTTTAATGCTCACAAAATGTATAAAGTATTATCTCAAACAGTGAAATATAATTATTCAAAGGAATACAGGTCAAGTTATTACCAGGTCATAAACCCTTACCTTCCTTTGATATATCTTGGGCATTAATGTGAACATGTTGCTTATTCGATCTATTTGGGTCTGATACAAGCTATAGACGTCAGACATTACTAGACTCTAACCAGACTTGTCCCTGTTGTAATCATGTGTCATGTTCCTGCAGAACACTTTCAGTTTAGATTGGCAATGAGTGTTCTGATCCAGGATTGTGGAAAACCCAAGGAACTTCAGCAGTACGTGCAGCTCACTATAAATCAAATGAATGAATTGTCCTCCAGTGAATGCCTACAATATCAAATTATTGTGTAATTATTGGAAACACTTACGAATATAGTATAGATTTAGATAGAATACTGGTACTAGACAGACAAGTTGGAGAGGTGGCTCTTGATGGCTACATCCATATTGATTAAGAATTTTAAATAACACTGTCTTTTATTGATTGAAAGTAGATTATGCCTTTTATTTTTATTTTTCCCAAGGCCCCACACCCAAGTGAAGAGCTATAGGAAATTGACAACTGATTGCTAAGAGTGAGGGAGTTAGTATTTTCCAGGTATAAGTTACATGAGAGACTGCCATGGTATGAGCTCTAAGCACATATAGATATGACCACCAGTAAATGGACTTGGCTGTGTGTGTGTGTACATGTGTGTGTGCATGTGTGGTGCATGTGCGTATGTGTGTGCATGTTTGTATGCATGTGTGTGTGCTTGTGTGTGTGTGTGTGTGTGTGTGTGTGTGTGTGTGTTATGACAATGATTAAAGAAGAAGTCATGCAGAACAGAGTTCAGAGAGGGAAAGGGCAGGATTCTGAAAGAATGGGAGCAGGGAGAGTCTGGGGTGAAAATGATGTAGATGTAGTGACCATGTCTAAATTTTTCAAAAAAAAATGTTTTTGAAGGGTGGATAAGATAATATTGTCTTTGAAAACTGAGTCTTATAGAAAATATTTCCCCCCTACAACTTGATTCATTTTGTAATTTTAGGCATTTTTCAGAAAAAAAAAAAAGCTTTTATTATTTTTTTCTTTTTTGCTCACACTCCACTTCTATCTTACCTTCTTTCCCCCACCAAGATAATATTACCTTTGCTTCCTCCTTTCGTAACACTCTTCTTCTCTTGTGGTCTCTTTTTTTCTGATCTTTGTTTTTTCTTATATATTTATTTATTATTTCTTCTTATTTTACATATTGATCCCAGTTCCCTCTCTCTGCCTTCCGCTCTCCCTCCCTTCCATGTCTACTCCCCCTTTTCCCTCTCCCATTCCATTCCCTCCCCCACTCCAAAGGGAGGGTGATTCCAGGAGGGATCAACAAAAGCTGTCAAGTCATTTGGAGTAGGAACCAGGCCCTCCCTCCTGCCTCTAGGCTAAGGGAGTACCCCTCCATAGGGAATGTGCTCCCAAAGTCCTTTTGTGCACCAGGGATACATCTTGGCTCTACTATCAGAGGTCCCTTAGACTGCCCAGGCCTTCTAACTGAGACCCAGGTTCAGGGGTTCTGCGTAGGTTCTATGCTGGTTTCCCAGCTGTCAGTCTGGGGGATCCATGAGCTCCCCCTTGTTCAGGTCAGCTGTCTCTGTGGGTTTCTGTAGCCTGGGCTTGACCCCTTTTCTTATCACTCCTCCCTCTCTGCAACTGGAATCTTGTGGTCTCATGTACTTCCCTGTACTCACTCTCGCCTCTCCTTATTCACACACATGCAAACATTAACGATTAAGAGATTGTGATTCACATATGAGAGACAAACGTGATTTCTGACTTCCTGAATCTGGGCCAGCCTACAATCTACATTTATTTCTTATATACATTTATTTTGTGTGTGCGAATGTTTTGTCTGCATATATGTCTGTGTACCACATATGTGCTTGGTATAGACAGAGACCAGAAGAGGTCATCAAATTCCCATGGAGCTTGAGTTACAGATGATTGTGAGCAGTGAAGCAGGTGCTTGGAACTGAATAAGGATCCACTGGAACATGACCAGTGCTCTTAATTACTGTGCCATCTCTCCAGCCTCTCTACATTCAATTTTAAATAAATTATTTAAAGTGCTGCACATTACTAAAAGGATTTTGATATCTGTCGGTGACTTTCCAGGAATCCATCAGCCTAAGGGCTGCAGACTCAGGATGCTTGGGTAACATTGCTTGCAAAAGGGCAAGTTCCTTCATTCCTCTTTCTAAGTCTCTATCTCTCTATACTTCTTTAAGAGAGTTTCCAATATGTGCTTCTGTTTTCATGGATTTCAGCAGTAGAGAGATTACTGATACTAAGAAGACCAGATCTAAACATGTTTAGCACTGAAAGGAGATTCAGCTGGACAGAGGCAAGCCCAACCTCTCATTCTAGTTCAGAGTCCCAGTCATTGCAGCTAGAAGTGAGGCACAGATGAATTTGCCATTTGTCTGCCCTACAGCACCACACAACAGAAAGATTTCCTACTTATGTCCACATGGAAGACAGCAGGATTCTTCCCAATTTCTGTTTCCTACTCTGTTTCCTAAGAGGGAATTGAATACAAGAGCTAATGTCCTTTAAAGACACAGTTGGAGAATACAGAAATAGACACAATGACTTCATTGAAATAAAGACTTGGGTGTGTTCGTTCAAACCCCTATGATCCAATATTATAATTTTAGGTGAAGGAAACAGTAAAAGAAAAATAAAGAGCCAATTGACACTTTTTTGGGGGGTGGAAGTGGTGGTTTTGTTTTAATGATCTAAATGTACATATTTGCTAGTCTAAAAGAATGGATAATTTTGACAGACATTCATTTTTTTTCTCTTCATTAACTGCCTAACCATAATCCTCATCATGAAGTCTAAAACATAAAAAGCAACCGACGTCACTTGCTTTCTCCTACACAGCATAGCCAACCCATAAGCAACCCCTGCAACTACTTTCCCGGCAAGCATTAGCATCCAGCTGCTTCCTGCTGGGTATGCTGCCATCAGTCCAGAGAAAACTTACTTCAGCCTCCAACTTGAAAGAGCCTAGGAACCAGTCTTTCCAATTCCCTTTCTGTTTAATTTTACCATGGTAGCCACAGCTTTCATTTCAAATGATGGAGACATGGAGTTCCCTTCCAGGAGGCCTTGAGGAGAGCATCAGCATCAGCAGCCCTGTTCTATGCTGCGAGAAGAATTTCATTTCAGAAAAAAGAACTACCTGTAGAGGATAGGCCATGGTGGGGAAGATAGGAAGAAAACCATAGACACAGGGTCAACGAATGTTATGAGGAGCACTATGCTTATGAAGACCACAGCAGCAGAATGTGATATGAAAGGGGGGTTTGTTTTGTGAAGGATACACAGAAAATATCCAGTGTTCTAAATTTTGAGGGGAGTGGAGTCCACATTCCTAATTATTCCTTTGAAGTTTTGTTCATGTTTACAAAGCCAACGATGTGCACCTCTGTCAGCCCTTCCTCTTGCAATGAGGCATTCTTTCTTTCTTCTTCCTTCCTTCCTTTCTTTTTTCTTGTTTCTTTTTTTTTTTTTTTTTTTTTTTTTGTCCTGAAATTTCCAACAAGAAGAGTGTTCTCTCCTACTCCAGTTTGAGTTACACTGCTATGATAAACACCATATCCAAAAGCAACTCAGGGAGGAAAGGCTTTATTTAGTCTTATAGTTTACAGCCCGTTAAGAAGAGAAGTCAGGGCAGGAACTCAAGACAGAATCCTGGAGGGAGGAACTGAAGCAGAACCACAGATGAATACTGTTTACTGGCTTGTTCTTCAGGATCATGCTGCTGATGCTCTTCCCATATCTCCATGAACTGCCCTCCCAGTGCTGACATCACCCACACAAGACTGGGCCTGTTCACATCAATCATTAATCAATGAAATGATCCTCAGACGTGCCTACAGGTCAGTCTGAATGATTTCAGCTTGTGTCAAGCAGACAAAAAACAAAGCCAATTATAAAAAAAACCCAAAACAAACAAACAAAACTACTACATCCCATTAGTGCCTTCATCCTGATAATGCTGTTTTGCTCTAAGATCATCACAAAGTTGAGTCTTTTTATGATGTAGATTTTTGTTCAATTGTTTTTAGAAAGGCCCTTTCATGACTGTCTACCTGCAATACTTGATGTGGATTCAATGTAACATTTCTCTGTGAGCTCATGTATTTCTACACTTGGTCTCCAGGTGACAATTCTGTTTTACAAAGTTATATAAAAACTATACAAGGAAGTTGGTCACTGGGAGGTGGGCCTTAAGGTTTATATCTGGACATGACTTCCTGTTTATTCTTTACTTTCTGACTGTGGAGGTGAATGGGACTCTACTTCTATGGACATTCCATCCCTGCCATGGCAGACTATACTTCTTAGAATTGTAAATCAAAGTAAATCCCTCCTTCCTCATGATTTTTCAGCTGTTTGGTCACAACAATAAGAAAACTATATGATGCCATATCTTATGACTGTCTCATCAGTTTCCATGCATCTAGTAATCTTATTATTTGTATCATTTTAAGTATTTGGTTATAAACTTCTGTGAATCCTCTTATTTTTAAGATTTACTCTAGTTTTTTAAGTTTGTGTGCATGTGCCTCTGTGAATCTACGCCATATGTGTTCAGGTGTTCTTAGAGGCCAGCAGGGGGCATCAGATTCCCTGACACTGAGGTCTCAGGTGGTTGAATGCTATTGGATGTGGTTTCTGGAAACTGAATATGTCCTGTGAAGGAGCAGTGAGTGCAATACAACATTTAGCTTTCTCCTACACCTTATGAAATCTATTTTTGTAATGGGGAGAACACTTACTCTTTGCATATTCTATAAAATGAAAAGTGATTAATTTACTCAAGAAATATTCATCCACTAAGCCCCAACCACGAATTAGGACATACAAAATAGCTTCATAACATGATGATGTGCATATTAAATTACACAAGGTTACCACATTTTCTGTTTTTTAAGAGATACAACACTATGGGAGCAGAAATGAGAACTATATATTATGGCAAATGAAACACAGTTTAGTAGGTGCTAGTATAAAGATTTCTTGCCCAAAAGATAAAAAGCATCCCTGGCTCATCAGAATATCTCAGCGAGTGCAAGAGAATGGAGAGGCGATGTCAGCAGAAAATGAGGTCATGAGAAAGTGAAACTACTAGTTACTTTAGTTGTAGCTATGAGAGAATTCCTTATTGTTCAGCTACAGACAGAACATCTTTATTAGCACTAACATCTACATCTTACCACAAGGCTCAAGAAACATCAGTGAAGAAGATGTGGGAAAATGTAAGGACCAAAGGATGGGAGGAACATGCTGACATGGTTGTCACCCCTGAACTCATAGCAACTGTGGTTACTTTAACAAGGTCATGCAAGTTAAAACTCCCAACATAGAAGTAGGAGCTGCTCTAAATGCCCCAGCCATAGCTGCTGAACTATTAGTAGTTGATGGCTGCTGGGGGATGGAGAGTCACTATTTTTCTGGGTGTGACCATTGGTATGTTGCCTATTTTCCATTGAATAGCCCCACATACAAGCATATATGAATGGTCAATAGGCTTGGTAGATTGTGTATGGAAAGAGCTACCTGGAGTAGCTGTGGAGAAGGAAAGCAGAAGGGAACCTGGAAGTTTTAATTTTGCCATATCCCCATCATACTTGGTTTAGTCAAGCATTTGCATTAATCTATTTACATGTATATTAACATCTCGATATTAATTTAATTTGGACTGGTCTGAACTCAGTCACTTTCATATGCTAATTAATTGTTCCAGTAACTCTGAGATTAAATAACTGCCTTTAGAGCCAAGTCTACTAGGATAAGATAAAAATCTCTGTTTTCCATTTCCTCATCTATAAAACAGTAATCATACTTGTATGTGTCTCAGTGATCTTGTATCAATCACATTATTTTTAATAAGTGTAAAGTGGCCAAAATAGTGTCTGACACGTGGGAACCATAGAAGAAATGATGACTATGCCCAAACCAAGAGCCAGAGATAAAACACACTTCAACTGCAGAAAGACAATGAAACATGACCTCTTGTGTGTTGTTTCTGACAAAGATGTTAGCAACTTGCATTTTTCATATTTAACAAAATTATGACAGTCTAAACTCCAAAGGCTCTAGAGGAATTGCTTCTGGGTAGTCCCAGGAGAACTTCATTTTCAATGCTACCTTTGAGCTCAGAGCTTAACCCTAGTATTTAACTTGACTTGCTTTCCATATAAAGTGTTGGCAGTGACACCATCTAGCCCTCAGAGTCGTGCAAGATAACTTTACAAAGCGTTCAGAAGGAAAGTTCCTCTTTGGCAATTGTGATCATTATGCACTTACTGACAGAGAGCAAGCTTTGTTCCTAGCACAGATAGCACTGTGCTCTACATCGGAGATAGGCTCTTCAAGAAGGTGGAGTGAGGTTAGCATGTGTGAGACATACTCTGTTCCCCTCTGCTTCTCCTTCTCCAACTCCTATATAGGTAGACTCTGAAGCCTAGTAAGTTCCTTGTATCTCCAGTTGCTTCTCCAAGATTCCAACTGTTGTTGTATTTTACTGAATGATTTAGAATAGTGAGGTCTTTTTTGTTTGTTTGTATTTTTGGTGTTGTTGTTGTTGTTTTCTGTTGTCTTCCTTTGAAACAGAATCTCCCTATACAGCTTAAGGAAGCTCTCAGATTCTCAATTTTTTTTTCTTTATATGGGGTTTCAGATGTAATTCTAAATTTGGTCTCTAAAACCTCCCTTAATCTTCCCTTCCTACTCCTCTCTCCACTAACCACCCCATGGTGTGTGTGTGTGTGTGTGTGTGTGTGTGTGTGTGTGTGTGTGTATGTTTCAGACAGCAAACTTATGTGTCATTCCTCAGGACTTGTCATTTTCTTTTTCTCTTACTAACCTAGAGCTCACCAAAGAGGCATGGTTGGTCAGCCAGAGATCCTCAGTGAGACATCTATCTCTGGCTCTTTAAGGCTAGGCATTACATGTGTGTACCAACATGTCTTGTCTTTTATCCATGTGTGTGAGTAGTCAATTAAACTCAATCTTTGTCCTTGGGGGAAAACAGAAGGACTTCGTCACTGAGCTATCCTACCCCCATTCCCTTCTTAATTGTGAATCATCCTATTCTTTTGAACTATGCTATTACCATGGTAAATTTCTTCTACTTCTCCAGCTCTCTCAGGATTATGAGTTTCATACTTCGTGTTTCTGATTATTGCAACTCATTTCTTATAGTGTGCCCTTCATGGCTTCCCTTTTACATATGAATTAGAAACATGCTCAAAGATATATTCTTAAACAGCTGTCAAATTGGCATTCTCTCCCTCACCTGTCCAAAGGCAACGGAATAACCATAGATTATTTTTCATATATAGTCATTCACACACATTTAGAGTTAAGTACCAGACACGCTTATTTCTTTCACACTCCATGTAAAGTGGTGATATGTGTGTGCATATGTTTGTGCATATCTGACTCCCATGCCTACATGTCTTCACTGGCTTCCCAGAGCCTTTCCAACCACTGAGTAAGATCAGTTGTACAAGGCCCATCAGTGGGATTCGGGTTTATTAGCTTTGGCATATGGATGTTTAGCACATGGCCATGTGTTTCTCACAAAATGTAACTTATAATCTGTCTATTATAACTAAATGACACACGTTGTGGCAGTCATTTCTTTCCAGCACCATTCCGTATCCCATTTCTTTCTCGGAGGGTCTGTTTTTATTTCTGTTTCCACCCAAGGTTCACTTGTCTATAGCAACACCTCTTTTTTTCGAACACTCTGGAAATATGGAGTGTTATCCTGTGACTGAAATATTCCATATTTTTTCCTTCAACAAAACACTGATTGTCAACAATCCGTGATTGTCTCTTTTCCAACTCTAGCCTTGAGCCAGTATCAAAATCTTCATGAATAATTCGTAAATAATTAAATTCCTTGTTTTTTTTTCTTATGCACAGGAGCAAGGTAATTTTGATCTCCTTGTGGATTAGATTATCCATACGTGTTCAGAGTTAGGCACTCTATTTGCAGATGTGATTTCTTTGAACGTGTGGACTGATAGGACCCCGAGCTGCACACGGTCTGTGTTTTCTCTGTAAATAAAAGCCTATGAAATTTCAACAAGTCTGCCTTTACATGCCACATGGAGAGATGGAAGGCAAGCCACCAGTTCTCCCAATACACAACCATAAGTAAACACTCTCAAAAACACTGCTTCAATTTGTATCCACAGAGTACGGGACAACTGATAAGTTGGTTATCTCTCAAAAGAAATAAATCTTCATGCAGTTATGCTCTCTGAGAGCAAATGATCATTATATTTTATAGCAGAGAGAAATATTCCCAGATAAATATTAAGTGCATTGCTTCAATGATAACAAAAACAATCTACTGTCAACTCTCTACCTGTGTATAAAATATAAACACACAGAAACATTTCATTTTTGCCTCTTCAAATGGTACAGAGGAACAAAAAACAGAAACAACAACAAAGTATAAATAAATGTATGTTGGTAGTTGTAACAGTGGAGATATGTAGTAGCAAATCACGGGCTATATCTTTTCTATGGAATCAATTTAATTATATACTGCTGGATTTTTGTTTGTTTGCTTGGTTGGTTGGTTTTTTGAGACAGGGTTTCTCTGTATTGTTTTAAAGCCTGTCCTGGCACTCACTTTGTAGAACAGGCTGGCCTCAAACTCACAGAGATCCGCCTGCCTCTGCCTCCCGAGTGCTGGGATTAAAGGCATGCACCACCAATGCCTGAGCTTATATCGCTGCATTTTAAAATATGTCAGTAAATTGTCCCATCTTGGCCAATCAGCCATAGATCTGTAAAGATTGCAAGTATTTTTATTAAAAATTAAAAATAATTAAATTTTTAATCAGTTTGTGAATTCAGAATCAATCAATAATTTTATCAATTGAATCCTACAACCCAAATAACATTTTGAGACTATCTAGGGTATGCTTATTCTATCCTTTCTATACTTCTGAAATTAAACTAATTTTTTTATGACATAAGTGAACCAAGAAACTTGTCCTGTAGCTCTATTAAACATCACCCTTAAGACAACAGTTAGATTCAATCTACTTACACTACAAAAATTAATATTCCCTGTTGTCCTTGCAAGTTTCCCAAAATTTCTATTTTGGGGCCACTTTTTTGTTTTTAAGCATCATCTCTGTAATATGTCAAGATAACAGGGAGATTCCAATAATTCCCTACAGGAGATTACTTGACAAGATTAACTGATTAAGGAGAGCAAATGGGGACAAAGTTTTGTATGGGGAGAGATGTTGTGAATACAGGGGACTCTATGTCACAACGAGAAGCACCTTTCTCTTCTCCATTGTTCTGTAGTTTTAGCTGAGACTTCATCTTGCCTCATCTTCAGCATCACCATCACTCTCATCACTCCTCACCACCCTATCCATTTCCTCTGGTGTGCTCCTTACGTATGATTCATCTAACTTATGACCAACTACAGCTAATACCACCCTCATAAGCTTCCACCATTTACTCCATTTTTTATACAGATTTACTTTTGTTACCTCAATAAGACCAGGGCTAAAGAACCCTTCTTTTTCTGTGCCTGTAGTCTTAAGCAATGTGCCATCTCTACATAGCACTCAATGCTTATGAGCCATGTGAATTTGAGCTGAGAAAAATATGTACAATTTTATGCAAATGTTGTACATGTAGCCACAGCTAATGTGAGTTCATATAGGTTAACAAGCCAGTCATTTTCAGAAGACAATGCTTTGTGACATTTTTCTGTAAACTTTTGTTTTTAAAGTTTTTCTGTCTGCTTGTCTGAGATGTTCCTGAGCCCTGAGAAGAGGGATGTAAATATCTCATTCAGGATTGAGCACTCCACAATCTCTTACACTTGGCACTCTGAGCTATAATTTGTCTCTTCATTGATTGCCATTTATTGCAAAGAGAAACTTATGTGCTGAGGGTTATGAGCCACAATGGACTATTTGAATCCATGTAAATGTTAAACATGTATTTTCTTGTATTATCCGGAATGGTTAAAAGACATAACTGTAGATGCTCTATCTGAATGGCACAGTGTGTGAGCCTTCTGTCCAAATCAGTGTTTCTCACTCAAACACAGTTTTGCTTCTCATCTGTCTCTATTCCTAACCAGATGACACTGACCTATTTCTGAGGACACTTCTAGTTACAACTTCTGTAGAGGTGGCATTAATGATTGATGGCAAGAGACCAACGATTACTGCTAAGCATCTTTTGGACCATAAGGCATCTCCCATAGGAAAAAGTAATCTGACCTAACATCTCAGTCATCCCTATTTTGAGCCCCAGGCCACTAATGTGAATATCTCCAGCCCCAGCTACTCATTTTAAAGATACCACGGCATGGTGCCATTTTACTTCATACCATTCAATATTTCTCTAGGTCCAATTAATTTTAGTGCCATGAGCAAGCAGTAAATCACTAACTAGCTGTCTAAAAGCTAGCAAAACCATGTTATCTTGTTTAAGACCTTGTGAACAGTTTTTCCTTCAACTAATTTATCCAAATTATTATTTCTAGTTTTTGTTAATTTTAAGAATGGATTTGGGGCTAGTGAGTTGCCTTTGCAGTTAAGATCACTTGTTCCTGCATGGAACTAATGTTTAGTTCCCAGTATCTACAGGGAGGCATTGAATAAATCACTGCTTAAGCTCCAAAGGCTCTGATAGCCTCCATGGACACTGAATGCATATAGTGTGCACACATAGCTGCAGGCAACCATCCATACACATAAAGACAAGTAAATAAATCTTTGAAGAATATATTCATGCTTTGTGGGTTCTACTTGTATTATAGGCCAAAATATTGTACTACATTTTCCCTGAAATTGCTTCATGACTAATGGTCTCAGATATTCTATCCCAGAGCTATAAATAATATTTGCCCAAGAATTTAATAGAATTGTGAATATAACCATTTTTCTTTTGTTATTTTCTGGTAAGCCATCTTCTCTATTATCCACTGTGACCTAAACTCGGAGCACCATCTTCAGAAAGTCCAGTCATTGTGGAAAGGCAGAAGGACCACGTTTCTCTGAAAATTTCCTCGTGAGTAGTGGCAGGAGATGAAGGGAGGAGGATCTGAGCTCTGCTTTTTTTCCCTCTCTTTGTTTTTTCCTTCTCATCCTAAGAAGAAGAGAGCCTAGAAAGCAATAAAGTAGAAGGCATTTCCTACAGGTAGCCTTAAATCATTCAACACTGTGCTCTTCAGGGAGAAGAGTGGTTCCTCCTTCCTTTCCAGAATGACCTCTTGGGCTAAATGTTCCTCATCCAGTGCTCAGTGTCTTCACCTGAATCTCCAAGGATTTCTACGTTGACTTGAGGCCATGTAACAGCAACCCCACTTCTACAGAAATGGGTTTTGACCCATGCATCAAGCTCAAAGCCTCTTTCAATGGCTCCCCAGTGGCTGGGGCTGAGGGCTCTGTTTTGCTTGTGATAATGTGCTAATCGCTGAGACCTGACATAAATTCTCTTTTTGTATTGTCATTTGTCAAAGTCGCAATAAGGGGCTGGAAAAGAAAAAGAAAAGGCAGGGAAAGGGTAATGGCAAAAAGAAAACTTGGCCTAAGTTTTATTTTCTCTCCCACAGAACTTTCCCTTCTCTCTTAATCTGTAAAACATCTGATGGCGCAGAGAGGGCACTGAATACACAAATGAATAAATAGCTCTGCATGCCTTTCCTGATGGGTTTTGTTGGGTCAACACTTTAGACAGATGGCTAAGTATAAAAAGAATGGAGATAATTTACACTGAAGTAAGTCCCCAGCTGACACTTGGGAGTTTTGTCAATGTATTTTCCACAGTTCTATCACTTGAGAATTTTGTGGTTGGATGTGTTGTCCTTGGGATCACTCTCTTGCAAGTTTTCCTGAGTTTGTTACTACAAAGTTATCAAAGACAATTGTGAGGAGAGAATCTTGTCTTCCATTGCAATTGTATTGGAGAAGAACAAACACATTAGATATTGGTTTTATGCAGTATAAATTATACGTACTTTTGCATTTTTATTGGTTCTTTGAGGCTTACTTACAATGCATTTTGATCGTATTCTTCCACTTCCTTCCATATCTACCCACATTTCCCACTCATTTTTGTTTTCTCTTTTTGGCCTCCCTCTCTCCCTCATTTCCTCCTTCCTTTCTTTCTTTCTTTCTTTCTTTCTTTCTTTCTTTCTTTCTTTCTTTTTTTCTTGTTATTTTAAATAATCAGCCTGCCTAGTCAAACTTGTGCTGTCCACCTAATCTTGGACATGTGGCTTTCTACTGGAGCATTTACTATGGGTGCCATCCACCCTTCCCAGCAGCCCTCAGTTGTTACTAGGTCCAGAGCCTAAGGTGAGAGTTCCAATTCATCTCTGTTCTCCCTGCTGGGATTTTGTCTGATTTGAGATTGTGAGGCTCTTGTGCATGCTGTCAAAACTACTGCAAGTTCATATATGCAATTGCCCTGTTGTGTGTGGAAAACATTGATAGATATATATCTCACAGAAGGTGGGTATCTGGAATGGAATAATCTAGTCATCTAGAAGTGGAGCCATCAGGGCATGGGAGGGAGAGGGAGCTGGGATTGATAGGAAAAATAAGATTATTTCTAATTTAAATTTTAAAAATCAATAAAAAAAATCTAATTTTTAGAATTGGGTATTTTACTAAATATCTCTAAAGATAAAATAGACATCTATTCTTGTGTCTGGGTCCTCTCCTACTTGGTACAATGCTTTTGAAGCTCGGGTGGCAGTGAAGGCACTCAAGGACTTTGCTAACAAGTCTACTTCTCTGTTAGACCACATGTTGCTTACAGTATTCTGCTGAGAATGGACAGTGGGCATGTGACTGTATTATCAAAGGCATCAATGATCCTGTGTCAATATAATACCATGTAAGAGACCTTGTTCTTTGAGGTGTTGAGGCAAATACTGACCAGTGCCAAAGCCAGCCATCTCTCATTTCAATTCCTGGCCTTTGGGCGGAGACTTCTCTGAATACACATTTCCAAGAAGCTCCAAATACTGGTTGTCCAGGGCACTGTGAAAATTAAGCAAGTCTACAGCCTGAGCCCAAGTTTTCTGGCATAAAAAGTCATCAATATGACCAAGTACTATCTGTCAGACTTCATACACACATTTTATCTTACTTCCTGCTCAGTGTTCTCCTGGGAGTTCTGGGGATACCAAATAAATAGAAAAAGCGAGCTCAAGTCAGGGTTGAAGCCAACCAAATCAACTTGGGAAATGTTGCATTCAAGACATCATTTTTAGTACACATAAAATTACTCCAAAACAGAGGAGATGACTGTCAGTACAGTGCTTCTCACATAAGCAGAAGAATAGATCTCGGGCCCCAGTGACCACATAAGCAGTTGAGTGCAATAGTATGCACTTATAATTTCAGTCGTCTCTCTTGCCATACAGTCTATCTTGTATAAATGCAGGGAGCAATTGAAAAAGATACCCAACATTGACTTCTAGTCTCCATACACATACTTATGAATTTTATACTGTTTACCAAAATGTTCCAGCTTCATTGATTAGAAAACAAATAAAGGTTCAGGGGGCTTAAGTCCATTTTCCAGTGATATAGTTGCAATAACTGGGACTACAATTTTATATGTACATCCAAACGGTATTTATGCTACACAAGAAATGAAAGTAAGTTGCCCCAGATAAAACCACTCACAGATGAAAACACACACACACACACACACACACACACACATTTACAAAGGATATACTTCAAAACTAGCAAGAATGCATCTCTTATAAGTAGTGTTTGTGGGAGACTTGGGAAACCAAAGAACTAGTTTAAGGAATTGTGTTGATGTAAAGAACAGCTATTCCTTAAGATGCTGAGAATGTAACCATAGAAACTGCTTCTGGTCGCAGGGGTGGGAGGGATGGGTGTTTCCTTAAAAATCACAGGATGGTGAGTCTTTTTCTACACTTACCATCAAGAGACCTTTGTAACTGCAAATTGATAGTCAGCATATGTCTTAGTCCAACAAAAGAGAGTTAAAATCCTATTATTAGCTTTAGTAGTGAAAAGACAAATAATAAAAATAATCCCTGTAGAAGAGCCATGAAGTCAGCTCTCACTCAGAATCCAAGAAGGATGCTCCAAGGGCAGACACATTATTTTCCTTATGGGAAGACTGAGAACTTTTGCTGTGAGGTATGGAGGGGGGGTTGCCACTAAAAAGACAGACCTATGAGGAGGATCTTAATCCTCCTGATACACAGTTTTGCAAAGATTGAAAAGTATTGAGAGAGGGGCTGGCTCAGGGATTAAGAGCCCTGGCTGCTCTTCCAGAGTACCTGAGTTTAATTCCCAGCATCTACATAGCAGCCCACAACTGTCAGAAACTCCACATCCAGGGCATCCAGTGTTCTTTTCTGACTTCTGTGGGGGCAGAATTCATATGCTGCACGTACATGTATGAAGACAAAACACTCATGTACATCATGTAATAAAGTAATTACATTTTACAAATATATAATGAAAGTAAGAAGAAATGGTTTCTGTCTAACTCGGTCCCTATTTTAATTTTTGAAAATGGATTATTTTTTAGATCATTTGCCTCTTCCCTTTCCTCCTATGTACACTCCCCTGCTCCTTCACTCCTTACTCTCCTCCAAATCCATGAAATCCAGAACTCCTTTTCCCCCCTTAATTGTTGGTAAACTCTCTGCCCCCCTCTCTCTCTGTGATATTTTAATACTCACCACAATTGCATAAAGTTTTCCTTAAAAATTATTGCAGGGGAGAAATTTTCTTCAGTCTGGTTAAAAATAATCTTTTTTTTTTTCATCGCTGGGCTATTTCAGTCGTAGTATACTATTGGTTGTAAAGGGCCATTTTGTTTTGCTGAGGAAACACGGGAAGCTGCCATTTAAATCTTTTCCAATGTCCGTCACATAAGCACTATTGTATGCCTCGTATTACCACACTGAAAACGCAGTTTGTAGAGCATAATTTCATTTATACCATTAAATGGATGGTTTTATAACTCATGGAGGCAATACCGGAGCATCCAGTCTTGAACAAAAGGCATCACACCACTCCGAAGTCAGCTAAACCAAGCATTTCGTATCTACCTAGCAGGAACCATTGTTAACATCTGTCATTCGATATACGGCTGCTGTGCATATAATGTGATCCTGAATGTAGGTTCCTTCCTCTTATTGAGGAAATGCAGTTCTGTTTTCCAAAGCATAACAACACGTTGCTTTATCATCAGACCGGCACGCATAGCATCTTAAATCACTGAGTGAAACTAAGCCCCTGCAATGACACCTCACTCCACATCAGCTCCCTGGCATCTCTCCTGCCCTTGGCCTCCCTTCTCTGGGTCTGGTCTGCCAATTCGATTCTTACCTTAGGTAACTATTGCAAAGAAATGCCTAATCATTTTAATGGGATGGGCGACATCTTAGAGGGAAAAATAACAAAATTAAAGTTGATTTTAACCTGCAATGAAAAACACGCCAAGGGGTGTTTCCACGTGAAATCTTGGATGTGGTACAATAGACGGAGGCGAAACAACTGAACCAGGGGAGAGAGAGGGAGGAGGGAGGGGGGAGTCTGCTAGAGTAAATTTTGGCCAAAGTCTGCTTCTAACTAAAGCTTCATGGAATGAGTTTAGAGTTTCCTAACGCTGACAATTAGTCCCACTTGGTGTCAGGACTTTGAGGAGTAGGACCTTAAGAAGAACATTCCCTTTACTCCTTAGTCTGTCTCTTGGGGGTCAAATTATCTTACTGACATTGTTTGGGCAAAAAAAAGTAGTCATTTATTTCTGTTGTAATAAGTCATTTGTTCTGTAGCCGAGTCTGGATATGACAGCATTTATGTACTCTGGTCTGCAATTTGATTTGAGGAACATTTTTGAAAATAATGTTTCTTTAATAAACATATAAGCATAATTCAGGCCCCTCCTTCAACATTAGAAATTTCATACAGTCAAGTCACCATGAACAACAAATAATTTAGCTCATTACAGTAACACATATTTTAACGTTATTCCATTTGTGTTATGGTGCTTAGGGTCACAATGTCTCATGGACTGAAGACCAGCTTAATCAACCAAGAAAGATATCATATAAAAAGGGTAAAAATTGCTTTTAGGTGATATATGAAACCACAATGGTGAAACTATAAAAATGTGGCATGTCAAAACCTTCTATGGAGATTTGAAATTTTCTACTTATTTCCGTGTGTGAGTGATGTGTGTATGGCTGCACACATAATCTATAATGGTTATTTGAAAGTCAGGGGTCAGCTTTGTACAGTTGGTTCCATTCTTCAACTTTTGCAAGGGTTCTGCGGGTTCAAAGTCAGTCTGTAAGGCTTGCCGAGCAAGCACCTCTACCAGAGGAACCATCTCACTGTCCCTGAATCATGACAGTTATCAGAAAACCAAGACACTTGATGGTGCAAGAGAATGAACAGAAAGCAGGCTGTCATAAATCTCCTGACTTTATATCACGCGATTTGTGGAGAACTCCTGTGACTGTGAGGCTACACAAAAGGCACTTAGATGCTCTCTCCCATTACCAGGCATCAAATAAACTTAAGAAAGAACTTACAATAATAATAATAATAATAATAATAATAATAATAATAATAATAATAATAATAACTAATTGGGTTTGGAGTTTAAGTTAGTGGGTTGTGTGCTTCTGAACTTGTATAACATATGTATGTATGTAAGTACATTCAAAAGTCATTATGGATCATCTTTACATTGAAACTTTATGTTCCTGAATTATTTGTAAATAGAAGCAATTGGAGAAAAAGTGTAACAAATAACAATGCCAGACAAGATATGGACATTTTTACTCAGTAAAATATATTTTCATAATTTTTTAACAATGTTATATTGGGAAGCAAGAAGACAGTAGAAGGAGGGAGAAGCATTAAGGAGAAAAAGGATGGACAGGTAGGGATAAGGAAAATAGCTAAAATTTAACAAATAGAACATCACCAACACTTTCATTTATTTCTATTTCATTTGTTCCATGTGAATGAGGAGGGGCAATCTGAGACTTATTCCCCTGTTTGTAACATATGGAATGTGATATCTTTTGTCAAAAGTCTAATTTGTAAAATGTAGTAGAAGAGTTTTATAGTCAATGAGTACACTTCAGAGAGTTGGTATTTTACCAACTGAAGCTGGGAAACTCAGTCTATATACAGGCAACCAATTACTTCCCTAAACAAATGACATTTTCTTTCGTTTGTTTTATATTGTTTGGTACGATATTTTTGTTGTTGTTGTTGTTGTAGAATGGGTGTGTATCAAGAGGTTTCTCATGAAAAAAGTTAGGATATATTTTATCAATTTTTTACTGTTTATAGGGGGTATGTGTGTGAGTCTGTATATGTGTAAATGTATGGTGTTTGTGTGTGCATGCACACACACGTGCATGTGTGTTACAGCAGGTTCCTCCCCGCCAGCCTCCGGGTCCTGCAGCCACGTGGGCCCACAGCCGTGCCAGCCCCAAATAACACTCAGAGACTCTGTATTTGATAAAATCCTGTTGGCCAGTTACCATTATTGTTAATGGGCTAGCTCTGCCTTAATCATTAACCCATTTCTACTTATCTAAGTATTTCCACGTGGTAGTCTTATCGGGAGCCGCACGGCAGGCTTCCTGCTCCTTCCCCGGGCTACATCTTGACCCCGCCTTCCTTCCTCTTTTTCCTCCTAGTCTCCTAGCCCCACCTATCTAGTTTTCTATTGGCCACAGGGCTTTATTAACAGTATGAGAAACATATATACAGAATCACATCTCCCATCATCTCCTCTTTTCTGTCTAAAGTAAAAGAAGGGGTTTAACCTTAACATAGCAAAATATACCATACAACAGTTATCAAATAAGAATCACAGTTAACAATATTTAGTCCATTAACATTTTGTAAGACTTAAACAAAATATCATCTATCCTATCTTTGTGAGTCTAAAGACCTATATGTAACTTATTTTTAATCCTAACTAAGGAAAACTATAGTCATAACTACCTGTCTTCAACTCCATCAAAGACCATAGAAGGATAATATATAAACTCTAGAAATGACAGAGACAATGCATTGCCTGGTCAGTCACCCGAAGTTCTTCTGTAATGTTCCATCTTCAGCGCATAGGCCATAGTGTGTCTCCAGATTCCTCAACAAAGCAGGAAACTTTAAACTGTCCACCTGTATTGACAGTGTGTCAGTCATTTTTCTCTGTGTCCTGTGGACTGTCTGGCTGTCTGGCAGCCTCTTCCATGAAGCAGGAATCCTGTAGCAATGTCCATCTTGCATCAGCAGTCACCTTTTTGTGGGTCCTGCATGTCCAGTTTCTACAACATAAAGTCAAACAGTCTAGACAAGAGAAGTACCTTGCTCAAATGGCTAGTCTTGCCATATTAGAAGCAAACTTCATAATGTGTTTCTTCGATGTCCATCTTCCTTTCTTCTGTAGGTGGTGTTACCAGGAGCAGTTGTGCCTCACTGTCAAGAAAATCCCTAAACCATTTTAAATGCCATATTCTGTAGGTCTTTGAAAGGTTTGAAGAATGCCTATTCATCTCAAATACATCTCTGCATATCTTGAAATCCAAACTAACTTAACTCTAAGTTTTAACTATCATAGGTAACTCTCTAATCTGTACTAAATTATACATTACATTTCTAAATGAGCTATATAAACACAATACCTAAACAAGAGGAGAAATATACATATCATAAAATTGACCTTAAATTGTATCAATAAAAGAAAATCCATTCCAAAGCAAAGTATTCATATCTATACCTTAATTCCCTTTTTTACCTTTACAAGGATTGCTTGTGTCATTAACCATTTATAACCATTTCATTTCATATAAATGAAAACAAACATTTATAAACAATATTTGGGAATTTGGGCGTCGTTCTTTCCAAACTACTTCCTGCTGGTATAGGGCGCTGTCATGGGGTTCCAAAGAAGATGCAGAAATCTTGGCAGTAGTCTGCAAGGCTTTGTCTCAACTGCTTTGAATGTTGGATCACCTGGGGAGCTGTTTCAGGGGGTCTGGCTTGATCAAACCATATAAGTCTGGAAAGAATCCATAGCTTTTCATTTTCTGTGGAAACAAAAATAAAAATCCTTTTCCCCAGTAACTTGTCCTTAGGCTTGAATTTTGGAGTCAAAGCATTTTTAAAATATATAAATTGAATTAATCTAGCAGCATTTCTTTTATTAGTAGTTGTTATTTTCTCAGCAAGCAAATAATTTAAAGACAACAGCATCGCGTATAGTATCCAAAATTTCTCTGTGCTTTCCATTTTTACGTGGCTTTTTTATTACTCTATTTATTCTACTTCTATTTTTACATATTTTGAGGCAGGGTTTCTCTGTGTAACTTTTATCTGTCCTGGAATTCACTCCATACCAGGTTTACTTTGAAATCACAGAGATCTGCTTGCCTCTGTCTGCCGAGTACTAGGATTAATTCTACTTCCTTTTTTCTTTTTTAAACCATTGTATCCTGTTACTTTTTCTCTTCCAAGCCAGCGTATTTTTTAAAAACACAGTGTAAACCTTTATTGCAGCTCTCCTACACACCAATGAATTGTTAGCAGAGCTCTTTAAAAGCCAGGCGGCTTTTTGCCGCTTATGCTAATTTTGGAAACTTCCCTTAAAGGAGCCGCGCAAATCTCTGTCTACAGCAAAACAAATCCAATCAAGAAAATGCTGCTACTAAGAAGTCTGCTAGTCTCTGTTCCTTTGTTTCTAAAAACTATTTTTTAAGCTTTTGTTAAGTTTTAAGCGAAAGTTCTCAATCCCGCTTCTGACACATGCAGGACCCACAAAAAGGTGACTGCTGATGCAAGATGGACATTGCTACAGGATTCCTGCTTCATGGAAGAGGCTGCCAGACAGCCAGACAGTCTACAGGACACAGAGAAAAATGACTGACACACTGTCAATACAGGTGGACAGTTTAAAGTTTCCTGCTTTGTTGAGGAATCTGGAGACACACTATGGCCTATGGGCTGAAGATGGAACATTACAGAAGAACTTCGGGTGACTGACCAGGCAATGCATTGTCTCTGTCATTTGTAGAGTTTATATATTATCCTTCTATGGTCTTTGATGGAGTTGAAGACAGGTAGTTATGACTATAGTTTTCCTTAGTTAGGATTAAAAATAAGTTACATATAGGTCTTTAGACTCACAAAGATAGGATAGATGATATTTTGTTTAAGTCTTACAAAATGTTAATGGACTAAATATTGTTAACTGTGATTCTTATTTGATAACTGTTGTATGGTATATTTTGCTATGTTAAGGTTAAACCCCTTCTTTTACTTTAGACAGAAAAGAGGAGATGATGGGAGATGTGATTCTGTATATATGTTTCTCATACTGTTAATAAAGCCCTGTGGCCAATAGAAAACTAGATAGGTGGGGCTAGGAGACTAGGAGGAGGAAGAGGAAGTAGTAGGTGGAGTCAAGATGTAGCTGGGCAGGAGCAGGAAGCCTGCCGTGCGGCTCCCGATAAGACTACCACGTGGAAATACTTAGATAAATAGAAATGGGTTAATGATTAAGGCAGAGCTAGCCCATTAACAATAATGGTAACTGGCCAACAGGGTTGTATCAAATACAGAGTCTCTGAGTGTTATTTGGGGCACATGTGGTTGCAGGACAATGGCGGCAGGACCGGGAGGCCGGCGGGGAGACCTGCCATAACACATGTGTGCGCATGCCTGCCTGTGAGAGCCATAAGATGATGTTTGGATCCCAAGGAGCTGAAATTCAAGAGGTTATGAGGTTGCTTGAAGTGGGTGTTAGGACCTAAACTCACATGCTCTTTACTAGTGAGCCATCTCTCCTGCTCCAACATGAATTCATGTTTAAATCTTAAAGACGGTGGTCTATAATCATGAAGTTTCTCGTGCACATAATCTCTTCAAGGACTGAGACTTCAGCTGCATTCGCCTGACAATTGATTTACTAGCCAGCAGAGTTATGGGCCTGTGCTTGCACACAGATCTTCACATTTTATCATGTAGAATCTCATGTATATGTTTTCCTCTGATTCTCATTTTGAACATTCTCCTGAGTCCCACAAGAAGCACCATATTCCTATTAAGGATTCTCAAAATGATTCTGTTCTTTGAGACAACATGCATTACTGCTGTTGAAAAGCATGCATTACTCCTATGGGAAACCATGCATTTTTCTTAGGTATTGTGCTTGTGTACAAAAAAAAAAAAAATAATGTGCAAAATGATCTATCTGGATAATTGATTTAAATTGTCTTCAATCTGTCCTAACACACAAAGAGCCTTTTAATCGGGGACCGGAAGCAATCGTGCATCTGCTGTGCATGTCTTTTCCTGGGTTTGGGGTCCTTCTTCGTAGGATTACCATGCAGACTATTGACCTTAGTAGTCCATCTGTTCTTGCTGCTTATTCCCACACTAAGCTTAATGAAGGATGTGCTCTGAGGGTATATTACGTTGGTTTGCATAGTAGTTAGCGTTTAAATGCCTGTCAGAATTTTTCTGGCCTGGAAATCAGGTTACAAACACCATGGGATTTTGTTCTCGCAGGACATATCTTTAAAATTCCCCAATTCTGTCTTCTCTCTCTCTCTCTCTCTCTCTCTCTCTCTCTCTCTCTCTCTCTCTCTCTCTCTCTCTCTCTCTCTCTCTCTCCCCTCCCCTCTCTCTCTCCAGCCCGGATAGAAATGAATGACAAGAACTTGTCTCTTGGTTCTTTTCCTCTACTTTGATTGGAGTTGTCATTCTTAGCTTTTGACATGATTATAAATTTGTGGAAAAGCCACATGGCCAGTTTCTGATCTTGCCATTTCACATGAGATTTTTGGTGTTTCATCAGGAAAGATAGGCAATGAAAATGGCCAAGGCCATCTTCAAACAGCTTGCCAGGATCTGTGCTATGTCAATTTTAAATTAAAGATAACCAGCCAGACATTTATAGAATGTTTTTTTTTGTTTTAATTTATATTTTGGTTTTTACATCCCACACCAAAGTGTTCCCTCCCTCCTCTGCTCCAAATTTTCCTCCATCTCCTTTCTTCCCATCAGTTCCCTCCTGTAGCTTGTATGTTTTCCGCCAGCCCACCCACAACCGTTCAGGCATGCCGGCCACAAATAACACACAGAGACTCTGTATATGATACAATCCTGTTGGCCAGTTACCATTATTGTTTATAGGCTAGCTCTGTCTTAATTATTAACCCATTTCTACTTATCTAAGTATTTCCACGTGGTCATCTTATGGGGAGCCGCTGCCGGCATCTTCTTTCTCCAAGATCTCCATGCTGACTCCTCCTAACTACTTCCTCTTTCCTCCTTGTCTCCTAGCCCCACCTATCTTGTTTCTCATTGTCCCAACAGGGCTTTATTAATTAACCAGTATGAGAAACATATTTACAGAATAGCATCTCCCATCACCCTCCTCCTCTGTTTTTCTTCAGATACAATGGGTCTCCCATGGATATCAGCCAGCCATGGGACATCAAGTTGCAGTGAGACTAGGCGCCTCCTCTTGTATTAAGGATGGATTAGGCAATTTGCTAGAAGGAGAGGGTCCTTTTTCTAGAAAGCAGGCAACAGAGTCAGAGACAGCCCTGATCTCACTGTTAGGAGTCTCACACAAAGACAAAGTTACACAATTGTAACATTTATGCAGAGGCCCTAGGTCAGTCCCATGCAAGGGTTGAAAAAATAGAAACTTTTGTAGTCTCTGGAAGCAGTTGTCATTGAGTCATGCTTACTGGGCCAAGTGTGTTGAGTGATTATAGCACTGACAAGTGGTTGAACCAAAATAATTGGCAGAATTTCTCTACCAAAATGCAAAATTTTCCCTTATATGTTTATTCTTGTTAACTCAAGAAGAAAATTAAACACCCTGACTTTACATATACCCCATGAGGAAAATACAAGGCTTATCTTATCTTGAGTAATATTCAATTAAATAAAAAATGCTTAGTAGAAATTAAAATAAAACTATATTTATCAAACAATATGTTCCTATGATAGACTATGACTAATATTTAGCTTTTGAAATTAAGTATATTATCACGTTAATTCATTTATTTTAGTTTGACAGATATGGGATAAGTGGATACGTTTGTTGTAAGAAATTATATGTAGTATGAAACAATAATGTAAAAAAAGTATTAAAATGTGGGGCTGGAGAGATGATTCAGAGTTTAAGAGACTGCTCTTCCAGAGGTCCTGAGTTCAATTCCCAGCAACCACATGGTGGCTCACAATCATCTATAATGGGATCTGGTGCCCTTTTCTGGCCTGCAAGTATACATGCAGATATAATTCTGTATACATAATAGTTAAATAAATCTTTTTTAAAAACTTTAAAATGTATGAAATAGGATAAAATATTGGCTATTTTGGAAATAGAACCACCATCAATTCATTTTATTAAGGAAGTTTTGCATCCAAATTGTCTGTTACCTTAGAAAACAGTTCCTCAAGCTGGAGCTAGCTTGCTCAGTGTTCCTGACCATGCCTTAACTAGTCTCTAGATCTTTAGCTGAGAAACAAGACCACAACTGTTGTTTAAAAAAAAACCTTGATAAATGATTTATTAGTTTGTAGATATTTCTTATTTCTTTTTAAATTGAAATATACTTGTACCAATCTGCCTTCTTCCCCTTCCCAACCCTCACCCCCAAGTCCTCTCCCTCCAACTCCAACACTTTCAGCCCCTCCTATAACACCCACCTCTCTCAAATTGATAGTCTCTTCTTTGGTTGTCATTGTGAAATACAGTTATTTTTAAAATATCTTTCAGATTTATTTATTTGTTGTTAATTTATGTGTATGGGTGAATGTCTGCACATGGGTATGCACATACTCCTGTATGCATGTCTAGTACCCAGAAAAGCCTGAAGGGGTGTTGGATCCCTTGGAAATGGAGTTACAAGAGAGTGGGAGCTACCATATGGATATTGGGAATTAATGTAATCCTATACAAGAATAGCAAATGTTTTTAACTGCTGAGCTATTTCTAGCCTCAAATTCTAATTTTTTAAAATTGGCTTTGGTTTTTCAATACAGGGTTTCCTGTGTAACCCTGGCTAACCTGTAACTTGCTCTGCAGACCAGGCTGATCTCAAACTCACTGAGGTTCGCCTGCCTCTGCTTCCCGAGTGCTATGACTAAAGGTGAGTGCCACCTCACCCAGCTTATAAACTGTTGTTTTGTTGTTCTAATGCCTTTGTTGTTCTAAATGCCTTCCAACTTATTATTTGAAACTGGGAAGGGTAATAGCTTTATTTATTTGTTTTCATTTACTGACAGCAATGAACCAAAAAACTTTTAAGATGACAATACATTTATGTACTTTTATTTCTTTTTTTCCTTCTTTGCTCTTTGGGAGGTCCACCATTCAGCTGCCAAATACATACACAGAGATTTATTTATACTTAGCAATGCCCAGCCTTAGTTTGGCTTGTTTCTAGCCAGTATTTTTTTTAACTTAAGTTATCTTGTCAACCTTTTACCTCTGGACTTTTACCTTTTTCTGTTCCGTACATTTTTCTTTACTTCTTAACTTCCTACCTGTGACACTTTCTGTGTGACTGGGTTGCTGGCCCCTGGCATTCGCTTCTTCTCCTTTCTGTGTCCCTCCCTCTTCTTGTTCATTTTTCCTATTTATTCTCTCTGCTGGGCAGCCTTACTTGTCCCTCTTTCATGCCTCACTATTGGACACTAAGCTCTTCATTAGACCCATCAGGTTTTTTAGGCAGGCAAAGTAGCACAGCTTCACAGAGTTAACAAATACAAATTAAAAAAATGCAACTCATCTTTACATCGTTAAACAAATCTTCCACAGAATAAACAAACATGACACATTTTAAACCAGTATTTCACAACATAGTTTAATTGCTCTTTTTGTACCATTCATCAACTTCCTCAGAGTCCCATAAGGCTGGAAGAACAAATAGAAATTTACTGTTACTCAGCAAGAGTGGAAGCTTAATACTGTTTGTTTGAAGATCAGTGACGATTTTTAAAAAAACCCTAGGGGCTGCAGTCATAGTTCAGTAGTTAAGATTACCTGGCTTGTTGATTTTCTAGGGTACCCATGTTTGTTTTCCAGTACCCATTTCATTCTGGGCAGCTCACAACCACTGTTATTACAGTCCCAGAGATATGTTGCTTCCTTCTGGCCTTAAATAGCATTCTCTCTCTCTCATGCACACACACATGCTGTATACCCTAAAACACAGACACACACACACACACACACACACACACACACACTCATAAATAAAAACAAACCTTTAAAAAACAAATATTGTTGTTTAATAAGGATCAGGATAAACAAATAGGCCGAATAAATGTTTATTCAGGGAGAAATAACTCACAACATAGACAGATGAACAACAGCAGGTTGCAGCAGATGCTCTCCTCTCCACTAGCTTGGATGTTACAATTATATCTAACAAAGTTAAAATTGATATGTAAACAAAGCAAAGTGAATTTCACCCAAAACGTACTCTTTCAGAAAGATAGTTCCATTTTGTTAACCAAGAATCCAAGACAGAAAACAAAACATAACAACAACAATAACTTTCCTTTGTGGTGAAGAGGCTCGAACGATGGAGGCAAACTTTAGGAACAGAGGCCTGGTCCAGCGGTGCAAACCCTAGGTGCTGTCTCCAGTCCTACAGAACAGCAGTAAAATCCTTCTTCAGTCTCTTATCTTCTTCCAGCCACGCCAGCAGCATCACTACACAGAGATTTCCTACCAGCTTTCCTTCGCATGTTAAAATGGGGACAAGTTCTGTAGCTTTGGCGCATGATTCTTTTTGAAAGAGGAGCGCTGTAATGATATGGGTGTCTGCGTGTTAGGGCCCCAGATGAAGAAAAGGAAATGCACAGAGAAGTGCCCTGAGGGTGGATTTGTCTGGTTCCAGACAAATGTAACTATTCTATCTATTTTCTTAAGAGTCGTTTGCTTAAACAAATTATATAAACGTACTGTATTACATGTTTTCATAGTAAATTAAATAATAATAAAACTCAAATCCCAGATAAGATGCTAATTACAGCTTCTAAAATATACCTAAAAGTAATTATTTTTCCCTATTTTATAATTATGATTAAATTATCTGGTATGAACTCCATGTCATAAAATAGGAAAAGTAAAAGTTAGTATGGGTGAATAGGGAAATAATAGCATTCCCTAATAACTCTTTTTAGTTTATAACAGAGATACATTTCCTTTGGTTTTGAAGACTGTAGGTAGAACCTTAGACAGATACAAAGTGAAATATTGTTACAAACTGCTGTGGTTTTACATGTCAACCGTCTATTTCAAAAGCCTTGGGGCTGCATATGGAAGTCGGTGGGAAGGGATCCCTTCTCTCTCTCTCTCTCTCTCTCTCTCTCTCTCTCTCTCTCTCTCTCTCTCTCTCTCTCTCTCTCTCTCTCTCTCTCTCTCTCTCTCTCTCTCTCTTCCCCTCTGTGTGTGTGTGTGTGTGTGTGTGTTCGCACGCGCGCGCACATGCACCTGTATGAGAGAAAGAGAGAAAGATAATTGTAAGCAAAATCATTCAGTTGAAATAAGGTGTTTTGCATAACCAAGATAACATAAAGAACGAATGCTTACATTTGGTTCTGCAAAATACCTCATTTAAAAAACATTATTTTTAATTGTAATTTCACCATTTTTCCCTTTCCTTTCTGTTTTTTCCAAAACCTCCCTTTCTTGCTCTTTCAAATGTATACCTCTTTCTCAGTAATTATTGTTTTTACATATACATGTGCATATTTATATTCCTAAACACATAAATACAATCTGCTTAGTCTGTATAATGTCACTTGTAGGTTTCCTTTCACGGTGACCATGTGGTATCAAACAACCAATCTGTATGCTTTTCCTGGGGAAGACTATTTCTTTGACTCTCAGAATTCCTTAGTTTCCTTCTGTAGTTCTTTGTATAGGGTTGAGGACTCATGGGCTTTTCTCCATCTACTTTGCTTTCTCTCTCTCTCTCTCTCTCTCTCTCTCTCTCTCTCTCTCTCTCTGTGTGTGTGTGTGTGTGTGTGTGTGTGTGTGTGTGTGTGTGTGTGTGTGTGTGTGTGAGGGTGCACCTGAATGTAGTGCCCGTGAAAACCAGGAATGGGTTTTTTGAGTGGAGCTAAAGTTACAGGAAGTTATGAGCCACATAGATCTATATGAGCCATATAGATCCTAGGAAACAAACTTTGGTCCTCTGCAAATGAGTTCTTAATCACTGATCCATCTCTCCCAACCCAGAAACAACATATCTTAAGAGATGTTTGACTCTAATCCATTGCTCTCTCTTTCAGTATAATTGTATCTATTCCCCCTATTACTATATGGGACAGCACCATGTAACATGTCCTCTATAAAGACTTAATTAAGTTTTCTTTAAAAGTAATTTACTGAATGGATCTCTGTGTTACCTAGTTACACTCTAGAGTTACAACTCATATCTAGAAGGCTTAATTTTTAAAAGAAATGTCTTTCTATCAATGTATTTTCCTCTGTATTCTAAGTGCAAATGTGTTTGTTGATTTGAAGACAAGATCTCCACCAAGCTACAGTGTTTCATTTTATTTATTTAGTTAGGTTTTAGTTTTTTAGTCACATGATTTGTTTTTACTATTTGATGGGCAATACTCCATAAGAAAAATGAGTGGTGAGTGTCTAAACGTCTTTTGTCCCGTGTAAAACTTAGGTGCTCAAGGAGTGTGGATGACAACTGGCAGGTAGCCGTGTGGGAATGCCACAGCACAGACAGATTTTCAGCATTCTGGCAAGGTCCTGATGTTCTGGGATCTGGGAACAGACCCTAGGAAAAGAGCGAAGACAGAAAAATAGCTCCCCGTGGAAGAAGTTAAGAATTTCTCTAATAACATAACGAGTGAGCCGATCAAGAGAAGTGCACCTCAGCTACTGTTTAAGAGATGACAGGTCACTGGTAAACATTCAGCATAAAGAATCTCTCCCTGAGTTACCTCCTGCATTAATCTACCCCATGTGGTGGGAGTGGTGTGAAAGAGTCCTTAAAAGCTCAGTGTGCCCCCACATTTAGTGTCCCTCAGTCACTTACAGCCATTTACTCTATTTCTCTCAATGAATAAACTAAATAAAAAAGTAATGGGTCAAAGACTTTCAGAAAACCAGTTATAGAAAACGGGCAATCATCCTTCTTCAGAACAATGTTTGAGAAGATACTATCAAGGGAGTGAGCCTCTTAGAGATTTTAAAAGATTAAATGGAGACTTCTATTTCTAAGTTATGAATTTCAACTTTTAAGTTTATTAAAATGTAGACTCAAATCATAACAAAACTTGTTATGCAGAGCTGGATAATACATAATTTCTAAATCTAAGAGGTAGACAGTGTTGGCTTCCCTTCCCCCACATTTAAGACTAACATATTTTAGATAGATTATTTAGATTGATTTACTCTCTATGATTTAAATTATTTGATTTATGCCTCTATTGTAGCAACATGAGACAAGTTCAGAAAACATGGAGAAAAATTACAAATATTACAGAAAAAGATATTTTAAAAAGACACACACACACACACACACACACACACACACCTACAGACAACATGCAGAGTAACACAGGCATCTAGAAATTAAAACAAAGTAGACACCTTTACTTTTCTCCATCTTATTCTCCAAATTTGACCTAATTTCACTACATCCTTATACAAGATGTCAAACTTGACACTGCAAAAACATTAGTTTTGTTTATAACCAGAGAACATGGAAGAAAAAAATAATCCACATATTTATCAAGGAGAGTCATGATGAGTCATAAAATCAGTAATTTAAAAACACTTAACTTTGGACAGGGAAGTTAGATCAACAGCAGTGCCACTTGAAGACAAGACTAAGGACCTGAGTTCAATCCTCAGTGACTCACATAGTAGACGAAGAGGCCCAATCCCCATAGTCCTTCCTCTTTTATCTACACAAAAGCCATGGTGTCCATATACCCAAAAATGCTCACATGCTCACATGCATAGGCACACACAAAATAAATAAAAATATATACTTTATTAAAAAATATGAAGACCCTTACTTCCATTGTCTTTACACCAGCAAACCTTTTCTCTAAGCTGATTTTCTTCCAGTCTGATGAAAGATGCCTAAATTTATCCTATTTCAGGGTATAACTTATTTTCATTCTTAACCAAAGACTATAAAGGTCAATTATACACATTTGTCAAAAACATTTCTAAGCCCCAGGATTTCAATTTAACTATTGGTCTAAAAATCAAGATAGGCACAGAAATTAGTTGCATTCTATTAATCCCACTGTCCTGGTCTAGCCCACCCAATGATCACAGCAGATGTGGATTAAATATAGATTTAGTTGTGATTGTGGACACATCTGAACCTGGACCTACCAACTTCATAGCTGTTTGTGGCACAGTAGCTTCCATCAGAACATTACCATGACTGGAATAATATTCATCTACTGTCAGCACTCCTGTGTTAAAACAAATTAGCGCAATGATTAATGAATATCAAAGTCAGCCTGTGGGTTTTCTGTGCAAGAGCCTTAGTGTGAAATCCATCAGCTTCCAAGTTAGTGAGATAATTTCTAGACCAAAATAGTGTCCCTATGGACTTCAGAAGCATGTGGGAAAGTGATTCTGATGATGGACTTGAGTAGAACAAGTTCCTGAGTCTGTAACAGATGGAGGACAGGTGATGTTTGGTGGCTGTTTTAGTGACTGTTGTTAGGACAGAATGGAAAGAGACCCAGTCATAAGATATATAGAAACATCCTAGAGTGCCAAAATCAGAAGAACAAAGAACTGTAATCTTATAACATGGTTTTCTAACTTACCCTACTATAGACTCTAGCGAGGCAGACTCACGCGGGGTCCCTTCACTCCTCTTCTCTTTGTCAAAAAGTAACATGACTCTCATGTTCTTTGCAAGTATTAAGAGATGTAATTTGAAATTAAATGAAGTTAAGTCTGAAATAAGCTGAACAGACATGCAGTGTACATGTTAGTCACACTACAAAACAAAATTTAGCTATGTAAATATAACACATAGCCTGCATAGAACACTGTATGTAGTTTATATGTGAAATATTGTATAATTGTACTAATATGTACATATGCAACCATGCATACATTGCTAGTTTACTCTGTATATGGTATTTTATATTTGTGTGTATGTACATATCTGCACACACATATATGGCTGAAACACAATACCTTACCAGAATATTCAGGGACTAGAGAGATTGGTTCAGCACTTATGAACAAATGCTGATCTTGCAGAGGACCTGAGTTTGGATCTGGCCCATACATCTGGTGGATCACTGTCATCTATAACTCCAGCTCTGATGACTTCTTCTGGCCTTATGCAGATTTATAATTTCTCACCAATAGTGCTTGCTTGTTAGTAAATAGGTAAGCATCGCTGACACTACACACACACACACACACACACACACACACACACACACACACACACGCACATGCATGCACACATATATACATACACATATACACACAATGTTTTATGATTAAGAAAATGCACCTTCCCCATCACTAATGACTAATGCATATTTTCTACTCTCCAGACACACACACACACACAAACACACACACTGTGTATAGTATGTGTATATATTTCTGAGAACATCCTCCAGGAATGAAAAGTCACATTTTCCAATAGAAAAAGCAAAGTAATGAAATAAAATTTCATTTCTCTTTAACTCTCTCCACCCCCCCCCACAAATTCCCAAGTGACAAGGCTTCATCAGTCAATGCCTTTCTTCTAGAGAACCAGAATTCAATATAAATCACCCATATCACATATCATGTGGCTCAAAAAAGTATAGAACCCCAGGTTATTAAGAACTAAGACCCTCTTCTGGCTCCTGGAGAATGTTCACATGCACATATATACATTCACATTCACATGAATAGAAAATAAAAATAAATAATCATAAAGGAGTTCTGAAGCAAGAAAGGCAGGGAAGAGCCAATTTGCTCCCCAGCTGGGGAAAATGAAAACCACAAACAAACAAAAATAAGAAAATCAAATCAGATGGTTGATCATGAGCTGGACCTGAGAGAAAGGATCTTGTATATGTCTTTTGTCTTTAGTCTTTCAGTCTGGTAGTCAATTGAACACTTTAATTACTCAAATTAGTTATCATCTTTCCAACTCCATCCATGTGGTTATGCTATTCATTGGTTATGTATGTAGATGTTTTTGTGTATTTGGCTTCCATTGGACCTTCGTAGAGAAATCCCTCTGACACATGTGCCATACTGATACCCGAGGTGTGTCAATATTTAAACATCTACTGTTTAGTGCTCATTAGGTTACATACCTGAACAGAATCAGAGCAAGTTCTAACCATGAGGAACTGACATCTATAATCACAATACGCTTCTTCCTTGCTTTTCTATCTTTACATATGTATGTGCTCTATAGACTTACATTCCATAAAATATAAGTGGGAAAAATATCCCACTTTAATGTCTTTTACAAAACATAACTTTGTGGGTTCACAAATAGGATTGATGAAAATGAAAGCTATATAAAAATCTATATAGAAAATTATTGTCATGTAAGAAAAATAAAAATAAACTTTCAGGGGATGGTAGAACATCTGTGAGGAAAATGAGGGAAACACTGAGGGTTAGACGTTTAAATAGTTATGGAGGCAAGAGGATGAGAGGAGTGAGGGGTTGTTGAGTTAACCAAAACTAAAATGTGTGAAAATGTCTTACGGAGCCCCTCTAGTTTGTAAGCTGAATACAAAATACATTTTTTTAAAAAATTTAGGTATAGGTTCCCTGCTTGTGTAGACAGTCTCTCATGTATAATTCAGAAGTCATAGGTTTTTAAAAATAAAAGCTTAGTTACAAGCATTGGATACCTCTTTGCAAGTAATTGATAAGAGAGGTCATAAAGCAACACAGGATGTTGCCTTTCTTCTTGGTGGCTCACTATAGGTAGATGGTAAGGCCCTATTGCCAATTACACAAAATGTTTTGGTTGAAACACATTTTGAACTGACTTGGAAACTTTTTGCTAATGGCTAGTTTTCATAGTACCAGAAGTTGCAGTGAAGTCTACTGGGAAAGAAAAGACATCCATTCAATAGTCTTAGCCATTGTTGAACACTACACGCTAGAATGACTTCTCATTCAAAATGTGGTCACCAGTGCAATAGTGATATGACTGTAGTCAGCTGATATCTGAATGGATTTTAGGCCTGGTCCACAGGATGAAATTCATGTTTTGTACTGTAACGCTGGTCAAAAACCCATGGCTCGGTAGATCATAGATCCTAAGGAGTACCTACTGTTGTTTATTTGATAGATGGTCATGTTGTTAAACCACCTTCTACATATTTTATATTCATACCTTCAGATCTCTATTCCCAATTAAGTTAGAATCTTCTTTTTGTATTGTGCAAAGGTCAGTGAAGGGACTCATGCCTGGTCAAAGTACTGAGAATAACTGACTGTGAGTACTTAGTCATATATGGGATATTTATAGCAACCTTCCATCTCAAAGTCTCAGAGAAGTCTGTGAAAGCAGAGTTAGAAAGAATATCAGAGATGAAGGACGGGGAAGGGTGCTGTAAAATCTTCCTTCAGTGTATGACTTGGCTGTTGCTCTCATGTGCTAATAGGTGTGAATAGTTGCACAGGAATTTCACATGATCGAGCCAGTCAAAATTCCAACACGAACTGGACAAAGATTCACAAGGCTTCTTCCCTAGATGAGGAGCTTTTGCAGTTGATCATTGCTGGAAAAGAGAGTCATTTTTCTTTGCATGTATGGCCACTGCAGGACTATCCATGCTTCATTGAATGGTTCTGTTTTTACGTGCATTCTGGAAGGACTGATTGGATTCAGTGAAGAACCTAAAGAAACAAGGAAGACACAAAGTTTAAAGGGAGATATTTTGCAGGGAACAGTTCTAAGTTAGAAGAGGGAAATGAAGGGTATGATTAAAAATACTTTGCATGTATGTATTAAGTGATTGAAGAATGAATCTTTATTGTCAAAGCCTCTATTCCATAGAATTCATTTATTTCTGTAAAGGAGCAATTCAAAGCAGAAAAATTTAGGATGAAAATTTCAAGTCACATGAAAACAATATTATGAGGCATCTCAGACCAGACATAGTGTTGCGTCAGATGTTATTATCAGTTAAATTAAGTATAGTGAGTCCCTTTTACACCTTGGCTTTCCATGTTAGAATTGGAGGATAAGAGAAGAGACACACACTGCATGTGTTATGTGTTTGTACATGTAGGTGGCAGAGTGTCCGTGTGTGAGTGATTGCATGATGCACATGCCACTGCACAGATGGAGATAAATGGACAATCTCAGGTTTCTATCCTTGATATCCAACTGTTCTAGACAGGGCATCTTGTTGTTGAATACTGTGTGGCAAGCTGGATGGTCCATGAGTTTCCAAGGACTTTTCTGTCTTAGACACACAAAGGGTTGTATGCTGCTATGTTGGAACTGAGAATCAAACTCAGGCCTTCTGCAAGAGCAGTCAGTACTCTTAACCACTGAACCATCTCTCCAACTCCAAGATTGTTTAAGAAAACACTGCATAATTACCAAGATCTAAAGCAGCAATAGAAATGTTTGGCATGGAAAGTTGTGAGGTTTCTATGTGCTTTACTATATCCTAACTTAAGAAGGAATTAGGTATTTATAGAATGTTTCTGAGTTTCTAGACAGAGAGCATTTCCTGGCAGCACCTGATACTATCAATAGAAATCTAAAAGAATTTCAAATTTAAGTAAAATGAGTGAAATGAGCAATTGAAGAAACACCAGGGAAAAGTTTACCACAGTCACCTGACTACTGCATCATTTTGGCCCAACACTGCATCTCTGTGTCTGTGATGTCTTACTTATAAGACTAGTTATTACAATTAAAGAAAATGTAATGCCAAGTGGTCTCTGCTCCCTTAATTGAGTTCAGCTTGGCATTGGTACCACTGTAGATACCTCTCATTCACAGCACTGAACCAGGGCTAATACTTGTTTTAGCTATTTTTATATTGTAATGAGATACCAGGATAACTTATAGAAGAAATAATTTATAGCTTGCATACAGTTTAAGATGTTTAGAGGCCATGACCATTATGGTCAGTAGCATGGCAGCAGACAGACAGACATGCATCTGGAGCAGTAGCCAAGGCACCTGGAGCAGTAGCCAAGAGCTTATATCTGGGAGACTAAATATAACTAAAAGGGAGACTAAAAGATAACTAACTGGGATTACATAGGTTTTAGAGGCTCCAAAGCCCATCCCCAGTGATGCTTCTGTTCCAAGAAGGCCACATCTCCTAACCCTCCCCAAACAGTTCCACCAACTGGGGACTGATTATTAAACATATAAACCTGTTTTAAACTACCACAATACTAGTAAAATCTCATTTTCTTTGAAGATTTTGAAATGTTATCAGCCTATTGCAACATACTATGTATCTAGATTTTTATAATGGATGTAGGTAACCAAATATATAACCAGGTTTTTATTTCAAAATGAATGCTGACTATGCTTTAATCCTCCTGGATGAAAACCATTTCCTCCTACAGTAGAACCTAATGGATGACATGTCAAATTGCCTGATTTTTTTCATAACCCAAGAAACCCACTTTCCTTTCTCTACTCCTTTGGCAAGCGTGACTCTTCTGAACTCCAAATATTTATCTGTTTGCTTGTTTTCAAATGCTCAGTTCATTGTGAGTAGACACTACTTTCCATTATACTCTATGGCTGGCTTACACCTTTTGATTGTATCTTATATTAGAGAAACTGTAACCGTTCTAACAGGGTGTGAAACATTGTTAGATTAGGGTGTGTGCCCTGATGTTTAGAAGAGAAGATTAAGTCCTAGAAAGAGACACAAACAAAGGTGGTAAAAGTCAGAGAACATACTATGATGAAAGCAGAATTTGACACTGACTTTAAGGATACAGGACCTGTGAGACTCCTTGTTGCATCACGCAAAGGGCTTGTTCTTCTCCTGCAATGATCAGCAGACTTCCAATTTAGAGACACACATGAACACATAGACACACACATGTACATACTCATGAACCTACATACTCACACATGCTCAAACATAATCAGAAACAAACTTACCTTAATCCCATCTTTCAAATAAGACATGCTAGAAATTAAAATGCATCACCAAAAGTTCCAGACAATGTCCCTACTAATACCAAAAATTATATTGTGTTTTATTTATATGAAATGGTATTGGCAAATGTTCTCAATGTGGCTAACCTTTTGATACTAAGACAGTATATTTAAAGGCGATTTTGAACTTTTATTGAAACAAAATAATGTAAGACTAGAACTGAGAAATGGGTTATGGGGGGAATGGAATGGGAGGGTGGTGGGGGGAGCATGGGAGGGTGGTGAAGAGGGAGAGGGAACTGGGATAGATATGTAAAATAAGAAAAATAAATTTAAAAAAGGAAAAAAATTGAGGTAGCAGAATTAACTGTCATTATTGTAATTGTTTTCATCTTGGTTTGTTGTCACAAAACCTGGAATTAATAATGATCTGAATGTCAGTGTTCAGGAAACTGAAGGAAAATGGAGTTCATTGTGTCTGAGGAACACCACCTTCATGAGGAGAGGAAAGGGAATCCTAGAAATCTCAGGACACTTTAAATTTGGCTTCTAAGTGCTCACAGACAATGAGCTGCTGGCTTATACCCCTTGTCATGTCCTGACTCCCAAGTAAACAGAGCGGACCAGATGAGTACCGATGAGTGCGGTCACGTGTCAGTGTTTGGTTATTGACACATGGTTAATGCTTTGCTCTTCTACATTGTGAGAGATAGCTCGTATTCCCGAGCAATGTAAAGCAGAAGGCTAATATTCAAGTTAATAAAAAGGTCGTTTTTTCTTTTGGCATTTATTGAGTTAATTGTTTTCCTTTAACCTGCACTGAGTTATATAATATGAAAAGCTTTTTCATTTCCCTCTGTGCAAACTGGGACTTCACATATAGAATGTTCCCACCCCCACAGAAAAAAAAATTCAGTCGTTGCCAAAATCTACATTTTCATTTGGTGAACTAGTTAAATCTATTCATAATCTGGTGCCTGAATCAAATTTCAGAGCCGACTAGACTGCCTTGGCTCCTGGTTTTTGTTGCTCAACCTGTCTCCGACTGAATTTAGCTATGATGTTACATCTCTAGCTGCAGAATTTCTAATAAGGGCGGCTTGTTTTCCTTTGCCACTGAAGGGTTCATACACAAGCTTTGGCGTTTGCTGATCAGAGGATCATTTGGAGCCACTGTCGGACAGACTTTGGAAAGAAACCCTTTCTTTAACTCCTCTGCTTCGATGTTTTCCTCTAAATGCTCATTCCAGCAGCTGTGACTCCAGAGAAAATCAGTGAGCTTTGTTGGGAACACACACTGGAGGGATCAAGAGAAAGCCACGGAGACTTAAGGACTTAACTTGTAAAGACAGCCAGAGACTTTTGTGTTTGTGTTGCAGGGAAGGAGTGTGGAGATAGATCCGGGTAGACAGGAGTGTTACCTGGCATGGGGGCTTGTTTTATGCTTGAGAGCTATCTTGAGAGAACAGGGAAAGGGAAGTGGGGAGAAAAGGCAACATTGAGACATCAGTTGACAGACCTCAGGAGAGCTGGCCACACGACTGAAAGGAGAAATTAGAATATTGACTTTGGTGGTGGTGGTAAATATAGTCCTTACTCTACTGTGCAGACTAGGTAGCGTATTATCCTCGCATCTGGCCTAACAACTGCATGACAAATTTCATAGTTAGCCTACACATTGATTCTTTAGGAAAACCATGCAAACTCCAGTTAAATATTTTCATTTGCTCATAGGAAATATTGGTCTAATTTCTGTTTTTCAAAGTAGCACTACATTTTGTAATTCCACAGAAGTATCAAAGTCCATATCATGACAGCATTTGTTTAAACACTATTGGAGAATTTACTATGATTTTAATGCAGCTATACTAAAAATCATTGTTACGAATTAAGATCAGAGATAAGATGTTGGTAAGTTGAAGAGAAGCTGGAGTACATCTGAATATCCTACTTCAATAAAAGGAAATGAAATCAATGGAGAAAGACAGAGGGATGGATAGATAGATAGATAGATAGATAGACAGACAGACAGACAGATTGATTAGTCAGGATGTAGATATTATTCACAAGGTAATAATGTTATGAATTCTGTGAGCCATAGAATATTCATGTAACCATAGATTCTCTCAGTTCTGCCACTATAGTTCATAAAAGCAACCAGAGACTGACTATACATACATACATACTACACACACACACACACACACACACACACACACAAGCACACATTCATACACACACACACAAAATATATATATATATATATATATATATATATATATAGAGAGAGAGAGAGAGAGAGACAGAGAGAGACAGAGAGACAGAGAGAGACATAGAGAGAGAGAGAGAGAGAGAGCTGCAGAGGTCATCAATTTGTAAGGCAGGCACCATCTGTGAAGTGAAATAGAATGAATAATGTAGACCAATCTATGTCTGTATTTGGGAAGCAAAGACTTTCCTCAAGGGAGAGGTGCTGGCTTCACTAGTTGTCTACCTTCTCCCTAAAGTCCTCCATGAATTTTATGTAGCTTTGCTGCAAGGGGCACTTCAGCTCCACACACCACTGAAATACTAGGCCTTTCTATGGAAATGTGAAGCCCATTTGTATGGAGTTTTTAAAACCCTTCAAAGGCAAATTAAATTATTGAAAGACATATCCATGAAATGTCAAATTTACAAAAGCCATGAAGTCATAATGATACTTCACAGATTTCAATACAATTTTGCTTTTATTCTTGCCTTAAAGATAAGAAAGAAAGGAAGGAAGGAAGGAAAGAAGGAATGAAGGAAGGAAAAAAGAAAGATTTCTGCTATATCAAGGCAAAACAGAATTCTTATGAAGGATACTTAGGGGAGGAGAACAGAAGGTGAACTAAGATTAGAAAAAACTGGGACACCACTGATAATTTCAATATGGTTGATACATTTTTTTGTTTTGTTTTTATTTTGAGACAGTCTCACATAGCCGTGATGAGCTACAAACCCTCTCATAGAGGTAACTATGATCCACCTGTCTCCATCTCACAAGTACTAGGATTATAAGCATAATAATATATAAAGTTAGTTTTTCCTTTGAAAACAACACCAATAGACATGTCAAAATAGATAGGAAAAATTCCATCCTTACAGCTGCAGCCAAATAAGAAGTGTTGAGAGTGGGATAAATAGTCTTTCTTCCCCAGGGAAATACACCAATTGGTTATCCAATACCATGTGGACAGTCCTGAAAACATATACATAAAAGTAACATATAGACTGAGCAGGTAATACAGGAATATGTATGTACACACACGCACACATGTGCGCACACACACACACACACACACACACACACACACACACAGAGAGAGAGAGAGAGAGAGAGAGAGAGAGAGAGAGAGAGGATTAACGAAAAGAGAGGTCATGAATTTGAAAGAGAGTAAGGGGGCAGATAGAACAGGAGAGGTATTGAAGAGTGGAGGGAGGAAAGGGAAGGGAGGACTGTAATTATATTATAATCTCAAAAATAAGATGTAAAAAGCAATTCTATGTTTCTTCTTTTCTTTCTTCCCTACTTTTATAGTTGAACATTTGTTAACCTGCTCATTCCATTTCTCTTCATCTATTCTTGGCTCTATGTTTCTTTTTGAGGGTAATAAACTTGGCTTAAATCATTTGGCTGAGCCAAAGCCTGAAGCCTACAGTCAATAGTCATGAGCAATGTTGCTTGCCAATAAAATCTAAGCTGATTTCATATTAATTAGTATCCTTTATGAGTTTGCTATCCTTAACCACACCTCATATTCCATTTGAATGTAACTTTCTTCCTCTAGTTTCCTTGGTAGAAATCTCCCTGGCTCTTTGTTTTATCATCACTATGAGAAATATCTGTTCCTTCCACCAGGAGAAAGAAAATCCAAACTAAATTTCTATTAACTTAAGCACCTCAAACCTGGGTTTATTATCTGCCTTCATAATTATTTCTCTTATGCCTGTTACTTGGCATTTCACACATTTTAGATGTTTATTAAATAGTTATTGATTTATTGGATTATCTAAAACTCTATCATGTTCCATTCTTTATCATTTAATTAGTTCTAATAATGCTGAAGGAATATTATTTAGGGAATCAATGCTGCTGATAAATTCTCCAAGCCATCAGTTAAATCTTGGTACCACAATTAACATGTCAGTAAAGATATCATGATGCAAAACAAACTAGTAATAAGATATACTAAGGAAGAAAAACAAACCAATTATGCCTTTTATAACAAACTATGATAGTCTCTTCTCATGCTCTTTCTTTGACACTTGCTATGCAAGTGTGAGGATGTACATTTGGACCTTGGAACCCTTGTAAGAAGCTAAACACAAAGGCAAGTACTTCTAATTCTTGTTATGATGAAATGGAACATGGAGATGGGCTTATCTCTGGAACTTTCTGGCCACTAATTTATCACACTTGGAAAGGCTCTAGGCCAATGAAAGACCCAGCTGGAGGGTATCTAAGATGATCACAACCAAAGTTGTCCTCCAATATTCAGTTGCACAAGTGAACTTCACACACTTGTACACCCCCAAACATGAAGAAAAACACATGAAAAAGTATAGAAAAAATTTAGAAACACGGTTCTCACTATAGTGATGGCTAATTTGGGAATTTACCCTACATTCATATATCCAGTTATGGTCAATGGGTAACAATGTTAAAGCAATAATACACATATTATAAAACTTCATCTTCCGTAAATGTTTTCATCCAAACTTCTCATTGTTTTATGAAAATTGAACAGTATAAAAATCATTAAGGAAAGAAGGTGATTTTTGCCTATAGCCATTTTATAGTTTTTTCTCTAAAACATCAGCTCCCTTCTTGGGAGATATAAATAAAATAGATAGTCATTGAGCTGCATTAATTTTCTTACTGCTGTATCTTTTGTGGTTAAAAGTCCACATCACTGTTTAGTGAGACTCAATGAATTTCATTGGCTCTTTCTTCTGTTTATCTAGCCTGTATTCTTAGCTCGTCTTGGCCATTGTTCAAATGATGCTCTATTTTTTGTGTGAGTGCATCTTCTGTACAAGCATCTAAGTTCCATGACTACAGGGATGGTGACATTTGTGTACCAACTAAATCTCTTGAGAATCAACTGTTGTGTAAATTAGGTAAAAATAAGATTTGGGTGTATTGAATGAATCTGAGAAAGTAAGCTTTGCAAAACCTTCAACATCTCCCTTCCCTAGGGAAATGCTTGTTCCACACAGAAGTTAGCCACATATTGTTTCAGTATGGTCCCATATTATGTGCCTATGGGTGGCTTGTGCCATGTCCTATCCCTTGTAGACTGACCTGGAGTCATAACCAGTGTGGTTATAACAAGTTGAAAGCTTTCTTATTTGGTACTTGGGTCCTTTTCTTCCCAAGACCTGTTTATGTTTTTATGGACATGCAGAGAAATATACAGTTTAAGAAACAGGGATATTCAGAGTTTGAGCATAAATTATTCTTGTTGCTGATGTAGATCTCAAAGACTTTGAAGCAAATGTATGTCAGCTGGAAATATCCTTCACACTACTTATCAGCAAAGACAGATTTGCTCTTTGTCCTTAGACTAGAACAGCTCCAAATTCAAACTCAATTTCTACTAATTTAAGCCTATTTAATGTGAAGAGAAAGCCAAGAGGGTGGGTTGGTTGGGGTCACTTATTCTGCCAAATTTGGGTGGGTTTGTACTGGCTGAGGATTGGATCCAGGCCTGATCATTACAAGCTGGCACAGTAAAGTAAGCTACCACACCTTTAATGAACTTAATTCCCTTATTTTGACAGAGTTCCCATTTCCAGTGATTCACACTTTATGTTTTAGACACTTCTCCTATAGGTGTTTGCCAAAGACCTTTCCTGGCAGCCAAGCATTGGATTAGTTAAAAACTAGTACCAGGGTGAGAAACATCAAAAACTCACCTTTTGCTCTTCTGTGTGGCAGATTGGGTCATTGGCTGTCCAGGCTCAAAAGCATTCAGGGTCACTGTCACACTCCCCTCAGATCCTTTCTTTCTATCATGGTTTGGTTGTGTTTTACACAATTTAGCATCTAGGCTCTTGAGAAGAGCCTGGGAGGGCTATAAGATCTCAACAGATACAAGTGTGTTAAATATTCAGAAACTGTTAAATGGCAGCATCAGAAATGTGATTCTATCTTAAGAGAAAGAAAAAGAGGCATTATTTAGAGATAATAAGGCTTACCAGAATAAAAGGGGGGTATAGTTGTTCTCAATCATTGCTCTATAAATGAAAATTGGGGGCACATGAAGACTAGTCGGATTGAAGAATATAATCTTAGTTCCTCCTTGAATCTCAACAAGGGAGATAACAATGAGTTGCAGTTTGTGTGTGGGGGGTATTAAATGCATTATTTTGTTTATGTATATATTATTTGATAAATATGAGTGTTTGGGCTGCATTAATATGTGCACAAGTTGTATGTCTGATGCCTGCTGAGTCTAGAAATTGGCATCAGATTCCCTCAGACTAAAGTTACAGATGTTTGTAAGCCACCACGAGGTGCTAAGAATAGAACCTGAGTCTTCTTCATGAGCAACAAGTTTCCTTAAGCAGTGACACACCCTTTATGCCCCTTCAAAGTACTTTTTTAAAAAAGCCAACATCAAAGCCAATGGTTATTACATGTTACAACCAAGAGTAAGATCTTATTTGGTCCCAAAATCTATATCATATTAATAAAGTGTCATATTAATATCATAATAATATATATCATATTAATAAAGTGTGTGAGTGTGTATGCATGCATGTTGTTTGTAATGGCACATGTGCAGTGATCAGAGGACCACTTGCTAGAGTTGTTTCTGTCCTTACATGCTTTGGGTTCCAAGAATCAAAATCAGGTCATCAGGCATCGTGCCAGCAACTTTACTTGCTGAGTCAATTTCACCAGACTGGAAATGTATACCTTCAAACTCTAATCCAAGATTAGAAAAGTTTGATGTAAAGGAACAGAGAGTTTTTCAGGATTTGTGAGACATGTGTTCTGAGATTAATATACAATTATACTCCTGGAGCAATTGGAATCAACCATTGACTATCTGTAATCAAAAAAATATGACTTTATGGCTTTGTCCATCCATAAAACTTTATTGCTAGGCAGTTCACTAGATAAATGAGATGGTAGGGTATGGATCAAGTTTGCTGATCTGTATCATATTCTACACTTTAACTTTGATTTTCAATTTTTTAAAAACTTTTGAAAGACTGGTTCAAGAAGGTTTGGTAGTTCAGACCTCTAATTTCAAATAACAGTGACACTGAGGCAGGGGAATTACAAGTTCATAGCCTACCTGCTTTATAAAATGAGTTCAAGAGCAGCCTCAGAAATTTATTGATATCTTGTTACAGCAAAGTAAAGTAAAACTAAATAAATAACTAAATAAACAAATGAATAAATGGCTGCTGGGTTGCAGCTCAGTGGGGAAATGTTTGATTCATGTGAGCACACTCTTATATTTCATACCCAGTAGTGCAAACAAACAAGTAAGCAAACAAATGATATGGAAAATTAAATTAATTGTTAAAGGGGGTAGTGAGATGGCTTAAAAGTTCAGAGACATCAGTGTTATTTCAGACAACCTAAATCCTAAATCTGATTCCCAAAACCCATGTTAAGTGGCCCACAACAACCAGTTACTTACTCCACCTCCAGAGTACTTGAACTACTGGACACCACAGGAACTTATACTGAAGTGCACACACACACACACACACACACACACACACACACACCAGAGAGAGAAAAATAGAGACAGAAACATAGACAGATAGAAACAGAGACATCCATGCACATAATTATATTTTTATATATTTAGAATAAATCTTATTTTACATACCAATCTCCCATTCAGTCTTCCTCCCATCCTCCCATGTTCCTCACTGGACCCCCAACCCACCCCCACCCACTCCCCAGGGATAGTGAGGCCTTCGATGGGGATCATCAAAGTCTGTCACACCATTTGGGGGAGGGCCTAGGCTCTCCTCAGTGTATCTGGGCTGAAATAGTGTCCCTTCATATTGAATGGTCTCCCAAAGTCTGTTTGTGCACTAGGGATAAAAACTGGTTCCACTGTTAGATGTCTCCTGACTGGTACCCATAATCAGAGGGTTTGTTTCAGTCAAATGCTGGTTCCCCAGCTTTATGATTGGGGTCTGTGCACTCTCACTAAGTCAGGACAGCTGTTTCCCCATCCTCTTCAACAACTGGATTTTAGGAGTATGGTTCAGTGTTTAGCAGTGGGTGTCTGCTTCTGCTTCCATCAGTTACTGGATGAAGGCTCTAGGATAGCAACTAAAGTAGACATCAATCTCATTACAGGGGAAAGGCATCAAATGCAGCCTCTTAACTACTGCCTAGATTATTAGTAGATCTCTGAACATTTCCCCAGTGCCAGATTTCTCTTTAAACCTATAATGGCTCCCTCTATTAAGGTGTCTCTTTTCTTGTTCTCCTCCATTTCTGCCCTGATTCAGTCTTCCTGATCCTTCTTGTTCTCCTTCCCCCTCCTCTTCTCCCCTTCTCTTTTTCTTACCAACTCCCACATGCTCCCAATTTGTTCAGGAGTTCTTGTCCCTTTCCTCTTCTTCCCTTCTTCCCTTCTTCGGGAGACTAAGTATTTCTGTTGCATGTCTTCCTTGTTTTCTAGTTTCTTTGGACTTGAAAGAACAATATTTAACTTTATATGCAAAAACAGAAAACTCAGAATGGCCAAAACAACTCTGTACAATAAAGGAACTTCTGGAGGTTTCACTGTCTCTGACTTCAAACTCTATTATAGAGCTATAGTCTGATGGGAGATGTTATTCTGTATATATGTTTCTCATACTGGTTAATAAAGCCCTGTGGCCAATAGGAAACAAGATAGGCGGGGCTAGGAGACCAGGAGGAGGAAAGAGGAAGTAGTAGGGAGGAGTCGAGAGGTAGCCTGGGAAGAAAGGAAGACGCCCGCCACGGCTCCCCGATAAGACGACCACGTGGAAATACTTAGATAAGTAGAAATGGGTTAATAATTAAGGCAGAGCTAGCCCATTAACAATGATTGTCATTGGCCAACAGGACTGTATCAAATACAGAGTCTCAAGTGTTATTTGGGGCACATGTGGTTGCAGAACCATGGCGGCAGGACCGGGAGGCTGGCGGGGAGGAACCTGCCGTAACATAATGGTGTCAGAAGTGGGATACGAACCCACGCCTCCATTTGGAGACCAGTCAATAGTCCTGAAAACAGCTTGGTACTGGCACAAAAATACACATGTAGACCAATGGAATCTAATTGAAAACCCTGATATTAACCTACACACCTACGAACACCTGATTTTGACAAAGATGCTAAAATCCAAAATGGCTGAAAGACACTAAAGAAAGTGCTTAACATCCTTAGCCATCAGGGAAATGCAAATCAAAACAAATCTGAGACACCATCTTGCTCTTATCAGAATGGCTAAAATTGAAAGCACCAATGACAGTTTATGCTGGAGAGGATGTGGAGAAAGGGGAACACTCCTCCACTGCTGGTGGTGTACAAATTTGTACAGCCACTTTGGAAATCAGCAAAATGGGAATCAGTCTACCACAAGACCTAGCAATTCCATTCTCATGCATATACACAAAAGATGCACATTCATACAACAAAGACATATTCATAGCAGCATTGTTTGTAAGAGTCAGTACCTGGAAGCAACCTAGATGCCCCTCATCCAAAAAATGGATGGAGAAAATGTGGTTTATTTACACAATGAAGCATTAATCAGTGGTAAAAAAAACAAACAAACAATGGAATCTTGAAGATCGAAGGCAAATGGATGGAACTGGAAGAAATCATCCTGAGTCAGGTAACTCAGTCACTGAAAAACAAGCATGGTATGTACTCACTCATATATGGATTTTAGACATAGAGCAAAGAGCTACCAGCCTACAGCCCATATAATTTTTTAAAAAGTAAAATGAAACAAATAAAAAGCTAATGTTTCACTCATTCTTTCACACTGCCTTAAAGACTCAGTCATTATACTATGATTTTCATTGAGGTCTCTCTTTATTCTATTCAGCACATTTAACTATGAAGTTATGAACTTATTTTTGTTCTTCTTTAAATTTGTTTCTCCTCATTTCTTTTCAGTGTTTCTGTTGTTTTTCTGATGTCCCCAGCATTGCCATTACAGAAATAAACAACAATACTAGAACTTTGCTCTTCTTCCTAGAAAAACCCACATTGCACTCACACTGCTAGGGGAAGTTTTTCTTTTTTTCTTTTTTCTTTTTAATATGAAGCTTCCCAGCACTGTACTTTTGGTTTCACCCTGGATTGTGTAGAATCAGCAGTTTTGGAATCTGTAGCGAATTTTAGAGGAGAAAAGAATTATGAAATGTCAACATCTTATACAAAGACACTTGTCATGTGTGTTTTTTTCCCAAAAGTACAGTTTGTTTGCAATTTTCATTATATTGAGTTTTGTGCTCCTCAATAGTAAGGGGGCATTGCCACCTGGTGGAAAAATACTGAGGGGCTTTGATGGTCACCTCATGAAAACATGGACATCATGTTTATATGGACTGAAGACTTTTACCTTATCATTCTAGCACTTGCTGACACTTAAACAAGCTACTTTTCAAGTTCAGAACCCAAAACAATTAAATCCAAGAAAACATAGCCAATTACTCCATTTCAATACACAGGGTCAAGTTGTCGCTGTAGAATGAAATTGCTTCAAGGGCTATTTGTTCTTTCTACTTATTAAAACTTCACAGAACCATTTTCCTCTCTAGATTTTTTCACCTTGTCTTCTATAATTTTAAATGACTTCCTTTTCCATTGGCTATTTTCATTCCAATTTTCAATAATGCTCAAAGTCCTCCAAATGTCTCCTTACTATTAACCTAATTTGTGTTTGAGCTACTTTGACATCTTTTTCTTCTATATTTGTGGCTTGTGTCTACTACCGCTTGATCTTGTCTTCCCTTGCTTAGAAATCTCCCTCTCATTTCTCACCTTTCCTGAGTTCTCATAAGCATCATAGGTATGATTTATTAAAGTAGTTGTCTCTAATCCTTATGGCCCTTGACCTTTTGCAACCTCAACTTCATCCTTAAAATTCTTCCTTGGTTTCCAGCTGTGTGGTTTCCTAATTCCATTCTCAGCTACCCCAGTCTGTCTGAGTGTATGTCTCTGATTCGGTCCCCCTATCCCTTCTTAATATGATCACTTTGCCTGGTCTCATGTTTTGTGTTTGGGTACTAAAGATGAAGTTGTTACCAATAGACTATTCTTCCTACAGTTAAATTTTCTGGCTAGATTAATTTATTCTTTTAACTAATATATCTTAGACTGGGTAGATATGAGCTTTCCAAGAGTGGTACCCAAATTGTGCTTACCTTCTTAATCCCTAGCATTGGTTGAAGTCTACTCTTGCCCAACGCATGTGATTTCCTCACTTTTACACATAACTAAGAGACATCATTCCCAGTATTTGGTATTATAAATCTTAGAGCAATTTAAAAACAAACTCTCTACTTCATTGTCTCTTTCTGTCACCCTGGGGTTCTTCTAAACCCTTTAACACAGCCGATTCTGTGAACTGAACATCTCTATCTCTTTCAGTCACCATTGTGAGCATACATCCCAGTAATAAATGTTGTTGATAGACTGGTGAGGTGGCTTAGCTGGTAAAGGTATTTGTCATCATGCTTGATCATCAACATCATCTCAATTCAGTCCCCAAAACCCACATGGACACAGAAGAGAATTGACTCCCACAAGTTATTTTTTGGCATCCACACATGTACAATGCATATGCACTCCCCATGGACAAGAAAAACAAATACTTTTTTAAAATAAATGAACAAATGTTCCCATTGCAACACCTAGCTTCTATGTTATGCCTCTTTCCCTTCATTGCAGGAAGTAGGAATAATCTTTCTAGTTAGAGAATACCAGTGTGACTGCACATTAAAATGACATGGGGATATTAAAATCCAAGTTTCTTAAGCCCCTCTTCGAGATATAATGGAAGACTAGGGCAAATGTGTGAATTCGAACCAAATGCAATGCATGGTCTGAGATTTAGGCAGTGGTCTCTGGCCAGCTTTATTTTCTGTAAACTTTTGTCTGACCTACTAACATTCTATCCTGCTAGGAAATTCATACACAATTACTTGCTTTGACTGTTAGTGTAAGAAAATTCAAATAATTTCTATGGATTTGACTCCTATCTAAGAACATTCACTATGCCGATCAGTTTACTCAGTTGTTTATATAGTTTGTCTTTACAATGGTCACACAGCCAATGACCATGAACATGAAAAAATAAAATGTCCTTGGACTGCTTCACTCCCATCTATAGATCTCTGATATAGTATATCCTTTATCCTGCTTCTAAAGTATAATTCATTCTTTATGGGAACTCATGTGTAGACCACTATCTATGTATGGAATTTTGGCTTTTCCTTCATAAGAATTGAATATGATCCAAAAGTAAAAGGAAGAAAACTGACAGAAACTAATAAAAATTTTGTCTTTGCACAAACCGAATCCCTTACCATGCATCAGGGTGATACTTTCCTGTAATCCCAGCACTCAGGATGCCGAGGCAGGAGGCTTAGGGAAATCAAGCCTAGGTCATGCTACTTAATGGGACCCTATCTCAAAGAAGCAAAAAAAAAAATCAATTTCTTACTCAATGTGACATTGTTTAATTTCTTGAAAAAATAAGTAGGAAGTACATCTGTGAACAAAACATGTAGGAAATAGCTTGAATGTAGTTTATTAGGGCTTTACAGTGAGTAGGAAATTCAGGAAAACTACATCCAACCAGTTGCAGAAGACTGATGAGCTCTTGTGAAGAGCTCATTCCAGGTCTGTTAAGGAATGTTTTATTTAAGGACTCCTGACATGATTCTTTTCTGGGAAATTTTCTTAATCTTCTGCTTTGCACATGATCCTATAGCCAGTAACAGTTTATATGCGAAGTGTAAGTCTAGTTAATACCAAATATTGGTTAAACGAATAAAGGATCAAATTACACAGAAAACTAATGCTACACATCTTCAGTCTTTCTTCCTGAAAAAAAATTGTTCTTCCTTTGAATGACTTGACAGATTTTGTTGATCCCCCTGGAAGACATCACCCTTTCTGTGGAATGGGAGGCAGTGGGATGAGAGGGGGTTGGAGGAGCATGGGAGGGAAGGAAGGAGGGTGAGGGAAATGGAATGTGTAGAGAGCCACATAGTGCCACGCCTTAAAGTGGTGCTGGCTTCTACCTTACACCTTCCCGCTGGTGTAGACTCTCTGGGTAAACAAGCCCTTAATTGGTTAAGTCTGTTCAGCCTGTCTGCTTCCACATTAGAGTAGCCTATCTGCAGGGTCCACGTGGCTCACTGGGGTTGGTTAGCTCAAGGGTATTTATGCCTGTGCAGGGGTCTTCTCTCTCTCTCTCTCTCTCTCTCTCTCTCTCTCTCTCTCTCTCTCTCTCTCCCTCTCTCTCTTTCTCTCTCTGTCTCTCTCTCTCTCCCTGTGGGCCAGAAGCAACATGTTTAAAGGATCCTGATTAAAACTGCATGAAGAAGATCTACCCGGAGTCGCGTCTTCCTTGCTGGCGAGGGCAGGTGAATACAGAATGGATATGTAAAGTAAGAAAAAATAATTTAAAAAATATGTAGAAAAGAGAACCATTGACATAGACTTCAATACCCCAATGAAGAGTTGGGTTAGTGAGTTTTTTGCATGAAGTACCAGATAACCTCACAGAAATAGTCAACTGTGCTCCTTCATCAGTATGAACATAGGGAATATATCAATTATATGGTCTGAGTGTATTTCAACATTATTACAGTTTTACACACAAAAAAGAGAAAGAAATTAGTGTAGGTTTGAGTTTGCCTGCTCTGGGGGGGGGGTGAAGCATAACAAAATATATGTGAGAACTTATGCAAATTAATCATCCAAATAACCTAAACTGCTCCACTCATGGCAGCCATTTGGATGATAAAAGTATTTTGTGTTTTATGATATTGCATTTTTGGTTCCATGAAGAAAAATTTAAGTAGCTAATGCATGCAGGATATACCAAAAATGAAGTGCAATCTGATTTGTTATCACTGCTGTTATTGTTTTGTTATTTTATTATTATTAATAATTGATACTATTTAATGTTATTTTTATTACTGTCATTATGTAAGTCAATAATATATTGTTGACTCACTTGCCAATGCTTAACAGCAGAAGTATTCTTTAGCATGTTGCTGCTATTCTAAAGGTTGGTAAACTGGTTGATGTTAGTCACCTTAGCCTTGTAGAGAATGGTTCATGATAATAATGTTTTGACAAATGAGAAAACAAAGGGAGCTTCATTGTCCTGGCCAGCCACAACATAAATCATAGAACGAAATAGGAGAATATGATGTACACTGACCTACATCTAAAACCAAAGCATTTGAGCGTCATGGCCACCATTGAGGTAGGTGTGAGATGCTTTTGTTTTGATACACACACAGATCGGCATACTAAAGACTAGAAGAAAAACATAGGTACCCATTTTCTTTGTTTCTATATTTACTTCTTTATTTTGTGTATGTGGGGGAGAGCAAGTCATAGAAATTCACTCTCTCCTCTTACCACACATGTCTGAGATTGATCTCAGGTCTCCAGGCATTTTTTATTATACTAAATTTGATGGTTTTACTTCCATGTCTATCCAGTCAATCAGAACTTGACCTTTTAAGGACCCAGATACTATTTTCATTAACAGCACATGAATACTTTGCTTTGGAATGGATTTTCTTTTATTGATACAATTTAAGGTCAATTTTGTGATATGTATATTTCTCCTCTTGTTTAGGTATTATGTTTATATAGCTCATTGGAAATTGTAATGTATAATTTAGTACAGCTTATAGAGAGTTACCTATGATAATTAAAACTTGGTGTTAAGTTAGTTAGGATTTCTAGATATACAGAGATGTATTGGAGATGAATAGGCATTCTTCAAACCTTTCAAAGACCTACAGAATATGGCATTTAAAATAGTTTAGGGATTTTCTTGACAATGAGGCACAACTGCTCCTGGTAACACCACCTGCATCAGAAAGGAAGATGGACATCGAAGAAAAACATTATGGAGTTTGCTTCTAATATGGCAAGACTAGCCATTTGAGCAAGGTACTTCTCTTATCTAGACTGTTTGACTTTATGTTATAGAAACTGGACATACAGGACCCACAAAAAGATGACTGCTGATGCAAGATGGACATTGCTACAAGATTCTTACTTCATAGAAAAGGCAGCCAGACATTCTGCAGGACACAGAAAACAATGACTGACACACTATCCACACCAGACTTTTTTATTTGGTTCCCAACCTCCTTTCTCTCTCTCTCTCTCTCTCTCTCTCTCTTTCCTATTTGACTTTATACACTTATGGTCCTGCCACTTACTTGTTGGTTATCAGTCCTTCAGCACTAATTGCTTCTCAGCTGGATGGAGACAGGGTATTTCAATCATAAAAGGAGAAGGACAGAGAAAGAAACAGAGCCAAGAGACAATGTGAGGAATCTGTCCTCTAAGTGTGGAATCTACACACAAACTGAATTTTCACACAGTCTATATAAACAATCCCCTAGGTTATTATGCCTAAAGAATGCCTGTATTTCTTTACTACCCCAATAGCACTGAAAAGAAGAAAGCTGTGAGATACTCAGCCACCTTCATTTTGAGTTTAGTATATTCTTGTGCATTTGGTTGTCTTTGTGTGTATATTTTCCTAACACTCAGCAAACATGGAATCTCAGTGTAGCATGAAGTCACAGCTGCCTACCCACTTAAGTAAATTTAAGAAGTTACAGAATTGAAAATCCAAAGTGTGTCTCCAATGTTGTTGTTAAGGCTGGATTTTACAAAAAATGGTGCCTAGAATTCATAAAGGTAGAAGCTTCTGTAAACAAAATAATACTTTAACAGGATCAGATTGTTGGCAGTACTTCTTATGTCCATGATCAGGAGAACTTGCTTGTCTACCCCTGTCTGCATAAGAGAGTTAAGGAGTCAAGAGGCATGCTTATCTGCTGCATTTGGATACAAGGACATGGAGTTCTGGGATGTTCTTCCCAGTGGCATTCCAGTAACAGGCATGATGGTTTAACCAATATCCTCACCTAGGTCCTTACTCCTCCCTTCTCACCTTAGGGAATAAGCTTTCCCAGGGTAGATACACTACTGAGCAATTAGTACCCTGTGTTGCCAGTCACTGTATTTGTGAGCAGAAATACAATATTCTTAGAAAGCTAATCCCACATGAGAAATCATGGAACTTTGTGTTTTTCACTAAGGAGCAGCTTGTGATTTGGATGCTTAATGAAATGGCTATTTATTTTCCTTCCCAGGTGAGAATTGACTTTCTCTGACCTTCCTTCAGAGTTCTCCCTTTGAAGATAAGCTCAAATATATTGACAGAACACGAACCAATTAAAGAACATATAATATTCATTAGTGTGACACCAAAGAAAGAAGAAAATAAAACCCAGGGGCCTAGCCCACTGTCCTTAGGAACTGGGAAGCTTCCTCAGAAATTGGGACAAGTGATAACATGGGTTAAGGTCAAGTGATCTACAGATCTGGAGAGATCCATTATTTTGACATCCACAGAGACACATCTTGGTAGTGCAAGAACTTTCTTTTTGGTGTGCATAAGTGGTTGGATACATTATAAAAACCAGCAAATATTCCTCAGGAGGGAAAAAGAGGTGATGTGTTCTTCCTCTTTCCCAAGTATTTTCAAAGCTAAGTGGACAGAGAACCAGCAGCCAGGGGTGTCACCCATAAAGTCACAAACAGCAAGGTAGAATGTGATGGGACAAAGGCAAAGGAAATGGATTGGCTTGCTAATGTCCTTGGGATGTGAGAAAAATTATCCCAGTGTACTGATTGTTACCACCAAGCATTCTGATTTTCACACTTAAGTGTGTCAAGTTTCATTCGCAGATTTTTTTCCCTCTTCAGACAGCAAGAGTGAAGAAAGGCAACTTATTTGTGAGAGAAATAGGATTCAGGATTCAAGTGATGACAAATTGTTGACAGGGACAAGCAGAGAATCATATATGGTTCCTAGTTGATATAAATTAATATGTTTGATATAAAAGAGGACAGAGAAAATGAAAGCTCCCACTTTCTCTCTTAGAGTATTTATTATTCAGATGCTCAATGGTTCCATCAAATATTTACCAAGAAAAGATGAGGGATGTGGCCACTCTTGATGCTTCTAGAGTATTTATTATTCAGATGCTCAATGGTTCCATCAAATATTTACCAAGAAAAGATAAGGGATGTGGCCACTCTTGATGCTTCTGCCTGAGCCTGGACCACACTCATGATGCTTCTGCCTGAGTCTGGGCCTCTCTCTCTTCATTTCACTTCTCTCTGCTACCCTGATTCTTTGTCTTCATAGAAGAAAATTATCACCAATGGATTTTCCACGGCCAGTGGTTGAGCTACTACATAGACATTAAATGGTATATTGTCTCCTTGAAAACATGCATACATCTTTGAGATTTTGGAGATTCTATGACAAAAGTCATAATAGGATTATTATCTCTGTGTGTGTGTGTGTGTGTATTTATATATTATGCATATACAGCCAATGTATGTAATCCATCTTTAAACAATATTCAGTTTAGAGGGTATTTTTGTATGCATGTATGTGTATGTTTATGCATACATGTGTGAGTGTAGGTCAGAGTACAACCTCTCAGCGTGTTATTTGTCTGTTTTTTTATTTTTTTTGAGATAAGGTTTCTTATCCTGGAGCTCACCAACTAGGATAAGGTTTCTTGTCACATCGGCTAACAGGGATTGCCCTGCTTATACTGCACCAACACGGGGACTGCCAGAGTGTGTAGCCAGCTCTGCTTTTCATTATATGTGGGATTGAACTCAGGTCCTCATGCTTGCAAAACAAGTTTGCCTTTCTCCAGCCCCAATTAAGGAGTATTTTTAATATGTTCAACATAATGGAAGCATTCACTCTGGAGATATCATATCCATTTTCAGCAAGTAAATCATGAAATCATGCACTTTGCCCTTTGAGTTCTTACTGGATAGAAAGGCTCTCCTGAGCTTCTAATAGTAAGTGGGATTCAAGGACAGAACTAGGGGACCTGTAGAGCAGTGCAGATGCCAGGTTTAAATATGTAGACAGAGGTCTTTCTTTGGCCATATGTCATTATTTCCATCTCCTTTTACCTCCATGTTGATATTCCATTCGTGAGTTTTCTTTTCAAAAACTGTCCAACACAAGCAAACACGTACTGTACTGTTTGTTGCAACAGGATTTACACTTCTGATATGAATCAGCTGTCAACACTTTTCAAAGATTTGTGAGTTGAGTCAGCTTCCTAATAAAAATGACCAAAACACTTACCTAGAATATGTCTATTTTTCATGGGTTTGGGGAGGGGGAGGAATGCATGTACCATCCTGTTGCTTCTTCTAGGAAGGAGGGGGCATTCCTCATCACTTCTGCACTTCTCCATGCTTTCTAATACAGGGACATGCTAAACAGAAAAATCTATTCTTTCAGCTTTCTGGGGTTAGGAGCAGGTGTTTCTTGGTTGTTGCTGTAATCTTCCCATTCTTTAAACAAAAGAGCTTTGTCTCCAGATATGGATCAGATATTTCTTACCTTAGCTGACTTCCTCACCTACCTGAAGATGGGGAAACTACTTTATCAATTTTATTCAAGACTGCTCCTTTATCTGATATCACACAAAAGGGAAATCAGTCCACCTGAGACCAAAGGAAATGCCCAGTCAAATCTCTTTGAAATTCATAGAATGCAGAAAAAAAACTGTTTGACTAATATTCCCCAATTTCCTCAACCTTCCTTCCATCTTAAGTTGTTTCCCTTAAAATCTACATGTTGTTCTAGTTCCATCTATTTACCTGCAAACTTCATGATGTCATTTTTTTAACTGGTGAGTAACACTTCATTGTGTAAATGTACCACATTTTATTTATCAATTCTTTGGTTGAGGGGCATCTAGGTTGTTTCTAGGTTCTGGCTATTAGGAGCTTGGTTCTGCTTCAACTTGATATGCCATGGTTTGTCGAATCCCATGGAAGCCCTTTCCTTTTCTGGAGAGTGGATGGGGAAAGAGGTAAAAAGGAGGTGGGAAGAAGGAATGGTAGGAGAGGAGAAGGAGAAACTATGGTTGGTATGTAAAACACATAAAAGAAATTTAATACAAACAACCTATATCATATTGCTCTCTATTTCAGTTTTCAAGTCTTAAAGTGTTCTGAGCTGTTACCTTTACTTGTTTGATTGCTTTTTATTTGGCTTTCCTTAAGGGATTTAATGTATATGGTAACAGTTGGGCATTGGGCAGTTTGAGAATTTTATGGGACCACTGGCAGTTGAACTAGTAATTATCCCTAGTGCATGAACTGATTTTATGAAACCCATTCCCTATTGATGGATACCTTCCTTAACCTAGATACAGGGTGGAGGGCCTTGGCCATGCCCCAAATGATATGACAGACTTTGAGGCCCATGGGAGGCCTCACCCTTTCTGAGGAGTGGATAGGGGATGTTGTGGAAGGATGGTGAAGGGAGAAGGATCTGGGATTGATATATAAAATAACACTGTTTAAAATAAATTGCAGGGGGTAGTGGTGCAAGTCTTTAAGCCAGCACTTGGGAGGCAGAGACAAGCAGATCTCTGTAAGTTTAAGGTCAGTCTGATCTTCAAAGCTAGTTCCAGGACAGTTAGCATTGCCAACTTTTCATTGAAGTGAAGGAGGCTTTTCCATGCTTAGTTTTACCCATGCCCAAGACGCAGGCAACATCATAGAAGAGGGTTGCAGAAAAAATGTGAGAGCTGAAGGAAGGCAGGAGGAGGAGGCACTTTGAAACAGAGTGCTCCAGATATGATGGATGTGACCATTGAATCCATAAATGCATTGCAGTTACAATTACCTGAAGAAGTTAATCAGTGTAATCATCCCAAAGTGATGAAAGGCTTTTAACCATAGACACCATACAATTATACCATAATAGGAAACTGAAGAAATAAGATGGTTCAGTATGAATATCACCAGAACACGAAGAAATGGCAACTCAGTAAGTTATTTGAAAGACATTTCATTAGACAATGATCTTAAATATATAGAGACCATAAAAAGATGTTTAATTTCATTTGTAAGAAATGGATGGTGACCCTCATATGTGCATACCCACAGGGAACATAGACACCAAAATTTAAAATAATAAAGGTATTTTAATTGGGTGCTAAAAGAAAGTACCAAAAGGAAATGAGTATCATTTCCTGATGTACATGAAAGATAAAGCACAATATATGTGTGTACATGCAGACAAGAATAAATGCAGCCATATCCACATGTACCATAGATATAGATTCTGTGATGGGAAATAAAAAATAGGACACAGGAGAAGCTCTAGTGTTTATAAACACTACCAGTAATAAAGTCTGCTGATGAGAATTCTTTTGCTAAGTTCTATTGGTTCACTTAATTTTCTAGCAAAATTAATCAAGTAATACCATTGACACCATTTCCCAAAAGATTAATGACATCTCCTTTTTTTTTCTAAAAACTATTTTATCCTCTCCATATTTCAAATGTTTTATTTCTAGTATATATACATGAAAAAATACATCTGGTGATTTGATTAAAAGGTAGAGATTGTATTACTTCTTCGTTTTTCTAGCTTTGTGTGTGTGTGTGTGTGTGTGTGTGTGTGTGTGTGTGTGTGTGTGGGTGTGTGTGTGTGTGTGTGTGTAGAGGTATTTATCACCCAGGCTGGAGATAGAGCCTTAGTGACTGAGTACTTACAAACACCCTAGGTTCAATCTACATAGTTGGAGACTGGGACACTGAAAGGTACCACTGCATTATCTCTTTGCAAAGCCCCAATAATAGACACATTTAAAGCCTGCCACATACACATGGGTCCTAGACAGGCTAAGCATGAAAGCCTAAGTTGCTTCAGCTTCCTAAGCTGCTGCTGTCAGGAATCACTAACTGTGGCACGGAAGGCAACTGCCTATCCTCATCATAACACACCTTACTTGTGAGAATACAGCATATATAAACCTTGACTGAATTTTGCTGTGTGGGTAGCTCTAGTTGCATAGCAGGGCTGCATAGGAAAAGAGGTAGCTAGCTATGCCCAGGGAAAGCTAAAATTCCAGGATTGCAAACAAACTCTGTTTTTTTCTGAATCGTTGAGACAAGATTGTGTCTAGCTCTCCTTGTTAAACGTGGCCCTGAAATACTGATGAGACTGGAGGCAGAATTAAGGGGAATATTCATTTCAAGTTTAAAAGGGTCAGATGTAAACCTAGGCAGGCATTGTCACTGTGCTGTACGGAAAACAGATATTGACTTACCCTTCAGATTTGATAAATACCCAAACTGTGCCAAAGAAGCATCTTTCATACTCATCGGATCAGAGAGACACAGACAGAGGCTTGCAATGGCCAGTGACTTCATATTTTAGTTAGCACTTGCCCTCTTTGATGAAAACACACACACGTGTGTATTCATGTTATCTTAGTTCTCTGAGGCATGCTGTATGTTTCTTCTTTCCAAGCCTAAGAATAGGATGCAGGAGAGTTTAAGTGATAAGCCCACATTTCAGTAAACAACATATAGAAGATTCAAGCTGAGCATGTCTGACTTCATAGCCTGTTTTTAACCCCCTACACTATAAAGACTTTGTCATTGCATCTTTGCCTAAAACATAAAAGTACACACAGGAATACAGTAAAGCAGACATGCAGGAAGTCTAAGGTGCATTAATACACAACCATATATTATATATAATACATGTCTGGGTATACATAAATATGAGAAAGACAAATTGAAAAATCAGTCCAGATTCCTTATTTTATATCTCTTCCATAAAATGAGCAAGCTACCATCATTTTCAGAAAATATTGTATTTATGATCTGAAATCATTGTGTCACTTAAAACCAGCTCATAAATGCATCTGGGCCTCAGTTTCTTTCTCCCTGCCTATTCTCAGAGTCCCATTTCCTCTTTCAAATTATTGCTGAGCATTGAATGTCTTCCCATTTCTACTTCTCCATTTTAAAATTCTTTCTTTTTCTTCAGACAATCTCATGTGGAACACCGTCTTTTAGCTCCTGGTAAGAATTATTCCACCAACGTGCTAAGAAATCAAGACTGCCTCTTCTTTACAGAATATCTTGCATTTGTGGATATTTTGCGGACTGAGGAAGCACTCTCTGCCATGCAGGATTTCTCAACACTGGAGCCTACTCTGTAGCTGCCATTCATCCTCTTATCCTTTCCTATTAGTTGTTCTCTGCTTTAGGATCGGATCCCTGAATCCTATTATGGAAATTACTGCCCTCTTTTTGAATGGCTTAATCCCTAGAGGCTGGTCAACCCCTCCCAACATCCAACAGGAAGGAGAGGGGAACAAAGAAGAAAGAAATATGAGAGCTTACTTTCCTATGCCTCTCAGTGGAGAACAGCAGATGTATCGCTTTGCACAAGCGAAACTCAAATGCCCCAGCTTCCTATTTGCTTTGCCAGGGGAATCTGTGTGATCATTTCTGCACATGCCCACATCATGTGTCCGCTAACAACAGCCTAAATTCATGTAGTGCTGGAAGAACTGTGAGCTTTTCTAGGGTACAGGTTTTCAAGTACTTTCCATCTTGAACGTGGAAAAAAAAAGTAATTTCAGAAAGTATTCAAAAGCCTTGCTAACTATTCTCCAAAGACTAGAAGTCATTCTCTCAAAGAACACTGCCATAGTTAATGCTGTGAACTGAAAACTCGGGCCATCTGTGTTAAATTGAACATGTTACATAAAAGTTGTTATGGGGTGGTGAAAAGTGGTTCAAGAACCCACAGCAGGTAAACAAATAGAACAAGTGTCATTTAAGTTGCCTTCATTCATAGGCCTCAATTCCTGTGAGCCTAGCTTTTCCTGTTGTTCTGAGGGTTAACTATTGAATGAAGATATTAAAAAACATAGGTTTCATTTTAATATTTTAAAAAAAAGGTTTCATTTTAGATGTATCTCATGCTTGGAGTATCTTTGTCTTATCTCAGTTTCTTTCAGCTGAACTGGGCCTTTCTCTCTTCGTATCAAATAGTTGAAGGTCTCCGTTATTTCCATTCACATTCCAGAAAATTGGTTTTGCTGATTTAGCTCCTTCAAGATTCCCTATCTAGTCAGTTTCTTTGCACTTAGACTGTGTCCTGGCTTCTCCTGCAAGGTGACATGGCTGTTTTCCTAGTATGACCAGTAGCCATTAGTCTTGTGCAAATAAATTTGTGCGAGTTTAAAAACAAAACTTAAAGTAATAGTATAGAAACACACATATAGGAAGTGTGAGAGAGTGGGGAGAGGATCTAAGTTATTTACTTGCTAGATTGGTGAGTGTGAGTGTGTCTGTCTGTCTGTCTGTACAAACTTAAAAGCTCGGCATGGCACCCATGTATAATATCAGGTGCCAGAAGTTCAGAAACAGGTGGATCCCTGGAGCTCACTGGCTAGCCTGTCTAGTTCAATTGTCAAGTTTTGGGTTATTCACTCAATATAAAGAAGGATAGAGGAGGACATCTAATGTCAGCTTCAGCCCCTACAGCAATGTGAACATGTGCCTGTATACACTATATGTGTATGTATGTATGTGTGTACACTGTGTATATATACATAGGTGTGTGTGTGTGTGTGTATGTGTGTGTGTGTGTGTGTGTGTGTGTGTGTGTGTGTATGTGTTGTACACATTAGACTACCAATCAGGTTTCTGTCTATCGTACTGTAGAAACAGGTCTGAATTTTAGAAATGGGGGGTTTACATATCTGAAAAATAATTCCCTTCTTGAGATTTTATGATTTACTCATTTCTGTACCTTTCTGGCACGAACTTATGCTCACCAAGGGGCCTTGTGATTAACTAGACTTTTGGTAAGGGATTGCATCCCTTTCATCCTTATCACCTTCCGTTCTGAGATTTTGATCTCATTGGTTTCTCTCTGCCTGGCTGTTAAAGAATTCTGGAACTTAGCCAAAACATTTGGTAACATTAGGATCTTTAAAACTCATTCCCCAAAACTTGAAACAGCTTCAGACAAGGTTGAGAACTATCATCTCCCAATCCTCATGTCCCCTCCATATCACAGGATGTCACTTTGCAGGACAATGGGGTCTTTGCAGATATAATCAGTGAAGACAAGAGTGTAATGACTTCAAGTATCCCTTCAATAAATAACTGATCTCCTTCTAAGAAGGCCAAGTGCAGACAAGCTGAGGGGAGGAGTCAAGAGGAAGAGGCAGGTGTTTAGGGTTATGTGACTACTTGTGAAAGGACTGGGGGACCAACTCCAACTACCAATAGCCAATAGAGCAGAACAGAGCTGATTCACCTGAGGACACCTTGGTTTGCAGGGCCTGGAACCATGAAGGACATGAACTTTCAAGTGTCTGCAGCTGCTTAATTTGCAGGATTTTACTACAGCAACCCTACAGAACTACCACACTCAGTCAATCTATGGCTTCAGAAAATGGACAGTTTCTTTGGATCAGAACACATCTTCTTGGGGATTTTTTAAAATTTTGTTTTAAAAGGCTTGTTGTATTTATGGATCCCCTGGAGCTAGAGTTAAGGCAGGTATGAACTATGTGATGCAGGCATTGGCAACCAAACTCAGGTTCCCTGCAATGCCAACAGCGAGTTCTCTTAACCAGTGAGCCATTTTTTCTTTTACATCCTTGGGTCCTCTGTAAGACCAGCCAGAATTCTTAATCTTACCAGCAGGTGATCTCACCAGCCTCTACCTTTTCTTTTTAATCTGTAAAATACTTTAAAATTGTGTAGCCATATACTTTTGTAATAACCTTAAAACGCTTTGCTGAGAGCTTACTTGGCCATCCTGTTTGCCTCAAATTCTCCAGTGTACCCTCCTCTCCTCTGTCAGCTTGATGTTTAGTGTAACCCTGGAGTATAGACATCTGTAACTTTTCTGAGGTTCAAATTGGGCAAAAGAAACCAACCCTCTCTATTATCCAACCTTTCTCACCAAAACAACTCTGTTGCCTAGCATTACTTAACAGCATCCTCCACTTCCATTGTACCAAGTTACGGATGCCTTAAGCTGGGGGTTTTGCAAAAAATTTTTGCATGACAGTTCCCCCTGCTAAAAAGTCTCAGAGGCAGACACCAGTTTTCTTTCACAAGGGTACACAACACAATGCCTAATAGGTTCATTCAATACCTGTCTATGTCCAACCCACAAAGCAAAAGTGAACGTGTCAAAGCCCTGAATAGATGTTTGGCCAACATGCCTTGGAGCAAAATAAATGGCACCTGAAACATTCCCTTTCTTCATTTCAACCTGCTGAAAACTGAGCCTGGACTTCTTGCTTTCGTTTCGTTACCCTTCTGGTTAAATTATTTGATATCAGACACCGCTGACATCCCTTCCTTTCTTTGTAACAGGAAACACCACCAGGAATAACTTTTTTTTTTTTAACTCCATGCACTTGTAAATCTCACAGAGTGGAGAGCAGGAGGACGCTGGAGAGATGCCAAAGTGACCAACTTTGTAGCCTCCCACCCTGTCTAATCTTCCCTGCATCTCCAGCTGGTTTAAGAATTTTGCCTTTCCTTCAAACGTGAAAAGGAAGTGAAAGTAGGAGTTAGGTATACCAATAGTCGAAAAGCTTTCTGTGTGTTTAGGGGGTTGTGCTAGAGTGCTGTTTTTAATAGAACCACCCAAGCTCTTATTCGAGAATAGAGCTCTACACTCTTTCCTACAGGAACCCTATCAGCAGGATCCATGGAGCCAGTCCTCAGAAATAAATAATTAACCTCTCCACATAGGAAGGCTGGCGAACAATACAGTTCTCAGTCTGTGCACACTGCGTTCTGTCTGCCAAGAGGAAGAAACATATAAACCAGGCAAGTACTGAGTACACTGCCAAAGAGGGAGGATCCCCCATCATTCACAAAGTGTTTGAAACATGAAATCAGATCCCAGAGCAGCCTGGCTTCTTCAAAATGGCAGTGGTAGTGAAGCTGACCGTCTGGTGCTTTAGACATTACCAGATATTACGTAGCTTATTCTCATGTTTTTAGACATATCGGACTCCTTCCAGAAAGGTCTTTTTTTTTATCAGATGGACAGATTCTATACCAGATCCCCGATGCTGGCTCATACACAGAGCCAGGATGCAAAGGTTTTCAAATGATTCTGCCATATGCACACAGTATGTGGTACATTGGATGCTTCCTTATGGCTTAAGTAACTTCCAAAGTTATTTTTTTAAAAAAATTACTTTAGACTGATTTCTTAAATCCACACCCTAATCCTTAAGTCCCTAAAGAGAGTGGTTACATTACTATGTTCATGTTCTCGTGAGAATGATATAAATAGTGCGGTGCAGTGTGACAGTGTAAGCATGTAATATGTGTCTGTAGTTATCAGCCTTGAAAGAGAATCTGAATCAAAGAGAATAGAAAATTCCATCTGAATCTCAGGGTAGTTTACTCAGAAATTCCCTGTCCCCGGGCTGGGGAGATGGTGCAGTCCATGAAGTGATGGCTACAGATGCTTGAAGTACTGCTCGAGTGTGATTCCCAGCACTGGGGTGGTGAGCAGAGGCTGGAATGGTAAAGCAAGAAGTAGATTTCTAGAACTCTCTGGAAGCCAGTCTAGTATAATTGATGAGCTTCAGGTTCAAAATAGAAGTCAAGAGTTCAAGAGTGATTGGGAATGACATCAGATGTTGACGTGTTACCTCTATTCACACTAGCAGGCATGCATACACAAATGCTTCATCAATCAACCCTTAAAAGGAACAAATATTACACTGCTCTTCTCATTACATATATCTTTTTAAATGTTCCTTGATTATTTGATCCTCAGGAAGCCATCAGATGATTTTAAGAGTTTACTGGAAGCAAGTCTTTAGCATGAGAAAAGCAAATACTAATATCTGCTCCTTCCGGCAAAGATGAAGGCTTAGAGATCAAAGTGTGTTGGTGAAGCATCTGATCCCTGCCAATGGCCTGATTACTGCCCAGCTGATAAAGCAGCTCAAGTAAGCTTTCACCTGTGTCCTCTTTAGAGTACCAACCGGCATTCTCTGTTGACAGTGAGGCTTTGAAGTGTTTCTGCCTTATTTTATAACATCAAAAGCCATTGTTTACTTAGTGACTCAAGTCTACACCTGTAACAGGTTATTCATTTTTCATTTTTCTTTCCCTTTCTCCTCTTCCCCTGTTTTCCTCCTCTTCCTCCCTCCCCTTTTTAAAAAAGGTTCAACTAAGAAACATGAAAGATTTTAATTATATATTGAATTTGAGAAAGATGCTATTACAGAAGTAGAATGGTTACTGCCAGAAGCTAGGCAGGAAAGCATGGGATGTGATGATATAATCAAAGAGTAAGAAAGCATAGTTAAATGTTGTAAATAAATCCAGATCTATTATATACCAGAGTCTATAGTTCATAATGCTGCCTGCTTGTCTTAAGAAATGTTGAGTAGATAAGTATTTGCATTGCAAAAATGAGAACTATCTGAGATTACACATGTTTTCATTATTAGATGTAGCCACTCATAATACACATGCGCAGGCGCGCACGCGCACGCACACACACACACACACACAAACACACACACACACACACACACACACACACACACACACACACTTCTAAGCATTTTACCATGGATAATACATATATAATTTTATCTTTTACATTTAAATGTGTAAATTTGTTGGAAAATGGAGTCTTGAAAAAATCAACATGTGCACTTCATTTAAGAAGCACAAAGCTCCCTGGTGGCAGGAGAGTAGGCAGAAAATGAAGGTAAAATGCACATACACAGGAAACCAGAGGGAAAGAGGCTGAAATATCCCCATCAAGGCTGACTGTAATAGGCAGGACATGTTCAGAGAAAGCAGATTCTAAAAACTTACCTCCAAAGGTACCAAACTGTTGTGAGCAGGCATCATGGAGTGTGCACCATTCGCCTAGCCCCAGCCTCCTTCCTTCCTCTGATGTGCCCCAGCCTCCTTCCTTCCTCTGATGTGCCCTTCCTTAACAGCCTATTACTACTTCTACCACCACCATGTGCCATGAGACTGTGTCCTTGTTCCTTTGAACAGGTTCATGTCCTTATCAGGTCCCAGTATTTTAGACACAAGATCAAAAAGTGTTTTACAATTTTGAATTATGCACATTAAAAAAAAGTGTTTTGTGTTTTTAGAGAAACAGTGTTTTGTTATTCTCTGTTGGTTATTTGACCAAAGTTAATGTTTATGATACACAGACATGGTGAGAGGGTTAAAGGTCATTCTTTAAATGTCATGACTTGTGCCAGAGAGTCTAAATAGAATTCACTGGCACACTTGTATCCATGACCATTCATAATTCTTCTTTCATCATGACTTATCTTTGAGAAATGTTAGATCTGTATAGACATTGTTTAATTAGTTTCTTTATATATAAAAAACATACTATGAGCAGGAAAGATGGCTACTTTGGTAACATGAGCAGGAAAGATGGCTACTTTGGTAAAACACACACTGAGAAAGTCTGAAGACCTTCATCTGAGCCTCAGAACCCACAAAAGTTTGCAAGATGAGAACTGACTCCACAAAGTTGTGTTCTAAATTCCACACACGTGTCATGTTGTGGTACACAAGGTCTGTGAAACACCCTCATACCCTTGTATCACACATGCATACAGCAATACAATGAATTAAATTAAAAACAAATAACTTTGGGAGATAACATAAAAGATTATGTTAAAGCGTTAAATCATTTAAAAAGAAATGGTTGCAAATATTCATCATTTAATATTTTAAGTTTCTTAAGGGATATTATCTATCTGAATTATGTTTGTGCAATGCATATTTATGTTTGTTTAAGTGTTTTTATTATCATTCTCTTCTAGAATACATAGGCAAATTAGTTTTAATGTTTTATTTAGACAAGTATATTTTTGAAACAATCTCTTACATATGCAATTGATGTAAAAATCATTAGTCAACTGCTTTTTCATTTTTATTTACTCTTCTTATCTATTTTGTATTTGTAATAATAATTTTAAGATTTTTTTATTTTGGACAAGCCATACTACCAATGTACAGTGGTCACTTTTGATAATGCAGTGGCTGTGTTGGTCAATGGAGAGCTAAAGAATGATAAAAGAACAATTAAGGAATCCAGTAAAAGAATGACTTAAATATGTCAAAAAGAATCACAGCAGTGCTAAAACCATCCAAATATATGTCTGTCTAGGTCAATAAATATGTGTATACATGTATGGATGTAGATTGTGAGCTAAGTCTATTTTCAAGTCTCAGTGAACAAAGTAGTAAACACTCATTTATGGATGGAGTTTGGTACATTAATCGATGAATCATAACTACTTGAACTGTTGAAAGATACATTTTTATATTCTTTTATGCTCAACTGAAGTACATAATATTCCTTGTTATCATTAGGATAGCTTGAACAATGTGTCTAATTGAAGGGGCAATTTAGACTGTGACAACTGGGTATTATAGTAAATACCATGTTGCTTTTTCCATCATCTAGAAAGGGTCTTGTCATGCATTTCTTCAGCTCTACCCTTTGAAAGTCTGTAATAAGGTGCAAATAACAGTCACAAAGTCTTCTCCATGTTGTCCATCCACGTGCTGTCTTCTTCACCCAAAACATTGCTTTCTTCTTTCTGCAAGCAGGGTACTTATGCTTCTGTCTTAAGACTGCATTCTCTGACCAGCATACAAAGCACTATTTGCTCCTAATTGTATAGAATTAGTTCTCCCTTTGAATCATATGGTTAGCTCCTTGGATAGGTAAATCTTCTGTCTTCCTACACAGTAATATTCCTAGATAGTATTCACTGTCTTCACTTAACCCCATTCAAACATTTACCACCTCCCCTTGGACCTCTAATAGACGAAAGCACCAAGGTTCACCAAAAAGCTTTCAGCATCATAGTGCAGCTTTGCCTTTCTAGTGTTGGCCTGTTTTCTAGTCCTCCAATTTTGTCACATACTGCAGCCACATTTTCAGCAAATACTGCCATCAATCATCTACTCTCTCTGAGGTACATGAACAGCACTAAGCACTTGGGGGGTTATTTCAGTATATATATTCCAAAGAAGATTAATAACTGCTTTCCTTATTTCTTTGCAGTCTGTCCTCAATCTTGTAATTAGAAGATGCTTCTAAAACTTAATACAGACCATCTCTCCCTTCTCTTTAAGGCCTTCAAACAACTCTACCTCTCACTGAGACTAAATGACAAAGTCATACATAGCCTTCTAAATAACTGTAATCTGTGCTGTGGCCTCATGTCCACCTGCTCACTCTTGTAGAACAAGTTATTACCTTTGGGGAGGTGACCGCAATTCTGCCTCAGTATCATTGCATTCCCGTTTTCTTTCAGACTTATTTTCCCTTGATTCTGTATCTTATTTCCTTACTTAACTTAGTGAAATGGCCACTTGTTGGCTTAGAGTAGATTATTTTATTATAAAGGCCCTACCACAAGTATTCTTAATCTTCTAGACTTTATTATATTTTATATCCAGCATCTACCAATGTATAATATGCATTATTATTTATGTATTTATTTAAGTCTATTTACATTTTTTAAAATGTTCCTCAGTTCTTAGAAGAATGTCCATCATTTAGCAAGCACTGAATATGTATGTGTTCATGTGTTCAGTACACTAACAGTTGAACTTGATAGAAACTGTTTTCAGGATTCAAAAAAGCAAGAAAATCATAAGGGAGGAAAGGTAAAGTGTTCACAGTAAACCCAGTTTCTGCATGTATTTCACATGCCACATACTTGAGGCCAAGAGGGAGAAACAAACAAATGAAAGAAAGGAAAAAGTACACTAACCTTGGAAGAGAAGATTGGAATGCAGAGAGGATTTGAACTGATCTCTTTTTAAAATGAGAGTTTCAATCACTAGATACTAACTTATCACTCCTGGAAATTAGAAAACCAACAAGGAACTAATTAATTGCTTATTTATTCTGCTACTTATATACCATTTTCCCATGAAACATTTTAGAGCAATGCTTTTGTTATTGTTGTTATGTTTGTTTGTTGTCTTTCCTAGGTCCTCTTTCCATTATAAATCATACCATAAGGACTGTCAACCAATATATGAAGTTTTTGTTGTTGTTGCTGCTGTCGTTTTGGTTTTTTGCACTTGATTTTTCCCCTCTACAATAATCACACATTTATATTAGACTAGAACTATGACTTCATAGAACAAGAATGAAAATTGCCGTCTCCCATGAGACTAGGTACTGTGGGCAAGTAAGGCCAGTAGATGTAAGGCAAATTGTGTATACATTTTGAGAAGACATCATCACAGTAGAAGCAGGACATGTCAGTCTGATCACTTTTATCTTCATGTTCTCTGGCATGAAAGATGATGGGCTTAAAATGATGTCCTGGACCACGATATCATACTCCATCACGAAATACAGCAGACTGACACAAAAGGAAAACTATTTTTGAGATAAAATCTCGTGCATCTGAGACTGGCTTGAGTAAAGAGTTTGAAAATGGAGTTTACACTCAGCCAGAATGCCATAAAACTTCTGAGACTCAGCACCATCAAAAGCCTCTGAGCTCTTGGTCAAGCCATGCCTGAGAGTGTCTGCTTTCTTTGGATGTTTTAATATTCCAATGCAATAACTTCCTTGTCTTCTTTACCCTGGAATGATTTTCTGCCATACCAGACAAAAAGATTCTTACCTGTTGCAACAAATAAGACTGTCAACCCTGCTGATGCATCAAGAAAAGATTGTACAAAAATAACAGGATGCCAGGGGTCGAAAGTAGTCTGCTGAGCACGGGAATGATTCATTGCCCACAGTCGCAGTGGATCTTTGCATGTGTCCTTTGCATGAGTGTCTTCACATATAGATATGACCTGGGGAAATAATCATTAAGACAATATTTCACAAGCTTGGCTCTATATTTTTACTAATGCAATTGCCAGAAGAAACGGATATTTAAAAACAAGGAGAATGCATTCTTTGAGATTAGATGCATATGTTCTTCAGGATATTCCTCTTAGACATTGCACTTGATTATCTCAAATATGAGCTAACAACACTTGGTTTTCAACTCTTTAAACTGCTTAAACCCAACCTTTGCTTTGGGTTAGACACCAGTGTGCTTAAGAACTGAAACTTGTATGGCTAGAGAGATGGCTGAGTGGGTAAGAACACTTGTTGCTCGTGTAGAAGACCAGGCTTTGGCTCAGCACCAGCATGGTGGCTCTAAAACCTTGGGAACTTCATCACCAGTGTATCTGGTACTCTCCTATGACCTCCTTAGGCACTGTTCTACATGGTACACATGCATACATGCAGGCAAATATTCATACATATAATAGTGAGTAATTCTAAATTTTATTAAATAGTTGAAACTTGGGATGGTAACAAAGCAACTTTCTAATGGAATAAAAATAATATTATTTCTCTCATCCAGTTGAGTAACACAAGTTTGATGAATTTTTAGCCTGAAGAAATCCTTTCATTTAGTAATTACATTGAATTATTTTGTAGACATATGCTTTTCTCTAGGTCTAGGTTTAAACCATGAGCCTCACACATGCTAGGCATGTACTTTATCTACCACTGAGCTATCTCTTCGACCTTTGAAATTCCTTGTACTTGTTAAGATTGTGATTACTGGTATCTAGATAAAGTTTTCAACTCTAGAGAGAATAGTAAATGGATCCTAAAAACAACTTATAAAAATAGACACGTCAGTTCCTTTTCCTATGTAATTCCATACCTATGGAAATAATTTGAGAATCATTTGTTCTTTATTAAGAGTTGAATTGTTTCATTTCCTATGTTCTTTCATGGAATCACTAGGGGATTGTATGTGGAAGTTCTGGAAAATTTAGGTTCAGATCAATAACTTTGTCATTTATTAGTAAATTAGTATTTAATGTATAAGTAAATTGAGTATTCATTTTACTTCAATTTTCTTACTTTTAATCAAGGAATAATTGTAACTTTTGGGGGCTCTGTATTAGGTTAAGTGAACGGATGCAAAGCAGTTAAAACCAACATGGGATTCTGTGAGCATGCAATACAAGCAACAAACATTATTTCTTATCCATTCAACAGATATTAAGTCCCAGGTATATTATGGGTGAACATTGTAAGTGATAGGGACATATGGGTAAACAAAACAGAATATGCATGGTTTATCTCAAGGCAAGGTAATCAAACAATGTTAACACTGGGTGCTAAGTGGTCTGAAAAGAGGAATCCAGTGGCTACTTAGACATTTTTTTGTGAGCAGCAAAAAACTCCCTGAGTTTCCTCAGAGGAAAATGGGAAGAAATGGCTTTAAAAAAATACATAGGTAGATTTCAATTAAGGGATAGTGAGCCAGACAAAAGGCAGATTTGGAACATATCAAGGCATATGCCAGGGAGATGGCTTTGTTGGTAAAGCACCTGCCATATAAACATGAGAACCAGAGGTCAGGTCTCCAGCACCCATGTAGAAGATAGAGGTGGTGGTACAAATACATAACCCTAACATTGGGGATACAGATATAAGTGGTTTCTCAGAGCTTGTTGATCAACCAGTGTAGCCGATTGGTGATTGCGATTAAGGAAATTAAGGAAAGTTTAGCAAATGCCATAAAGAGATAGTAGAACATCACCAAAGAGCTAGGAGGTGTTCTATGAAATTGTGCTTACTCTAGCAAGTGATAAGAGAGTAGATGACATAAATGAAACAGAAGTTCTACACATTAACTATCATAGAGGTAAGCCAAATCCTAATAAGTAGCATGTTAAGTGCCTAAGTTAGAATTTCTTTTAATTTGGAGAAAGACAATGACCACTGCAACTCTTATAAAAAGTATTTCATTAGAAGCTTGCTCATAGTTATGCAGACTTAGTTCATTATCATCATGGTGGGGAGCATGACAACTTGCAGGCAGGCAGAGTGCTTGCTGCAGCAGTAGGTAAGAATGATATTTACATCTGGGTCCATAAACAGCAGATACATACACACACACACAGAGAGAGAGAGAGAGAGAGAGAGAGAGAGAGAGAGAGAGAGAGAGAGAGAGAGAGAGAGAGAGAGAGAGACTGGGGCTGGCAGGGGCTTTGGGAACCTCAAAGCCCACTCCCAGTGACATGCTTCCTCTAAAACCACACCTACTATGACAAGGCCACATTTTCTAATCCTTCTAATACTCAAACAGATTATCAACTGGGGACAACACATGCAAATATATGAGCCTATGGGTACAATCTTCATTTAAACCATCACTAAGTGATGTTTCTATATTAGGGGAAACCTACAGAACATCATTAAATCTGAAGTGGATCACTCAATACATTTTTTATTCCTCTAAGCAGGAAAAAATAGATGAGAATGGAAAAGAAGAAGTTAGGAATTTGAACAAGTAACTGAAAGCATTATAAACAAATCAAAACATTCCCCCCAAACAACAACAACAATAAAATTGAGCAACAAGGAGAAAAAAGAGGCAAAATAAAGATGAAAAGCTGAAATGGTCAAGCTGACTTCAGCTCTAAGAGGAGTCAGAGAAGAGAAAAAGTTTACTAAAGAAATTAACAAAACATGTAGAATTTTTTTATGTAGAATTAAGAATGAGCATACAACCTTGGAGGTCAGTAGGCTCACAGAATTTCTGATATCAATAATAAACAAACAAAACCTGCCAGGCATTGGTGGCCCATGCCTTTTATTCCAGTACTCCAGAAGTTGGTGTAACTCTGTGAGCTCCAGACCAGCCTGACCTACAGAGTGAGGTCCAGGACGCCAGAAATGTTACACACAGATACCCTGTCTTGAAAAACCAAAAAGAAAAGAATAAAGAAAACATACTACAATGCTATCATAAATCCCACAGCAAGCCACACACAAAGAGGGCTCATGACCAAGGCACCTAAGAGCTGTATTTCAACATCAATGCTACTTGTGATCTTTTGAAAAATTATAAACATGTAATTAAAATATTAATTAAACTGCCAATAGAAGAATTAAGATATTTTCGAGTCTGTCAATTTTCAGGGAAATTAGAAGATTTATGTCTTTTTCCAAGTGGCTCTTGGCATCACACTCAGTAAGTCATCCATAACAGAGGAAGATATAGGATTGACCAAGTATAGAGGGGAAGAGAATTCCTAGAATGGTGGGAAACAGAAGTTTGAGAAACATTGTTGGTGTTGTGCTATAGACCTAACCTCAAAACTTGCTGAGACAAAAGGAAAAGGATTCTAAAGAAAGCACACAGGTACACACACACTCACATTCTCTCTCTCTCTCTCTCTCTCTCTCTCTCTCTCTCTCTCTCTCTCTCTCTCTCTCTCTCTCTCTCACACACACACACACACACACACACACACACACACACACGAGAGAGAGAGAGAGAGAGAGAGAGAGAGAGAGAGAGAGAGAGAGAGAACAAATCCAAATTGTTTACTAAGAGATTGCAGTTATACTCTGAAAGAAGTTATATACTCTATGAAATTCTTTGGAGCCAAGTTAGCGACATTCCCACAGTAGAAAATACAAGCAAAACAAAAGGAGATTACTAGTTTCATCCTAAAGGGTATAACACAGAGCAGAATGCTATCCCGAAGGACTTAGTTCCATTATAGGATTCCTGGATGGCTTGGCCATGAATCCAAATATGCTTAGTCACTCAAAAGCTGGTGTTGGATACTGGTTTAATCAAACATCCTGGGATCAGGCATGATGCACCCACTGAGGAATACCAGAGCTCCTTCCTACTCAGCTACTGAAGACAGTACACATGAGGTCTGAAATTTCAAAACTAAATAATAATGATAATAAGTGTATAGCATTGTCTTTAGAGATTCCAAGTGCACGTTCTATGCAAAATAGCTGTAGTAGCTGTGTATGTGGAGTTTTAGTTCCAGGTGATCACAGGGTAGGCTGTGAACAGCTGTTTTTCATTATACCCTAGCATTCTTCAACTTCTATAAAGATGGTTAGTGTAATTTATAACATACATATACAAGCTGTACAAGACACATGTGGAAAGCTTAACAACATAATGACCGGCTGTGTAGCCACCACCAAAATCAAGAACTAGGGTATCACTAGCCCCAGAAACACCTTGCTTATCAAGGATCATTCCAGAGTTTTCTCCTCCCAACATCTAAAGCTCACACCAACCTGATCCTTGTGGTACAAAATTATGCATTAATTGATGTTTTACAACTTATGCATACATCTGACAACAGTAACACATAGTTTCCAGTGGTTTTCATTAGATGTTCAAGTAACATGTAATTAAATGAAGTCTGAATTTTTTCAAAGCAGTATTGTGCCTGTGCAAATCGAATAGCACATTTACACACCCTCTGTAATAAAAATTATTGGCAAGGTCAGGATAGTTATAGCTCAGTGTTTGAAGTACTTGCCCTTCAAGCATAAGGACCTGAGCTTGAGCTCCAGAATACATAGAGAAAGTCAAGCATTGTGGTATTTGTTTGCAGTCCCAGTGCTGGGAAGGGAGCTACAGGAAGATCCCTTGCCTCACTGGTCAGTCATCCTAATAAATGCAGTGAGTGCTACCAGGCTATTGAGGGACCCTGTCTTGGAAAAGTAAGTTGGACAGTACCTGAGAAATAATTAGGAGGTAAGTCCTGGCCTACCTACACACATATGAATGTATGTATGCACCCACAGCCTTGGGCACACCCCAACAAGCCCATAGACATGCAAGAATTATTAAGAATACTGTGCTTTAAACTTTGGTGTTTTCATAACTAAAACATTGTTATATACTTTTTCCAAATACTTGCAAAAAATACATTTGCCTGGTACAGTCAGAACCACATACTAGGAGTGTTTCTTGATCTACCCCATGAGTGGTAATCTTTATTTTAATCTCATCCCCTATGATCTACACTTAAAAATAGATTTCTCAATAATTATAATGAGTCATCTGCAATTGAAAGTCAAAAAAAATAGAAAGACTTCAGGATATAAAGGAAGAATAACAATAAAGATAAGTCATTTTAAAAACAAAAGAACATTGAGCTCTTTAGTCTAGATCAAAAATCTAATCACTAAATGTAGTGGCAAATATTAGTGTTCACTTTAGATTTTATAATTATTATGGTAAATGACACCCGTCTTAATTTATAGATATATAACTGAGATAGGCAGTTGGTAACAGCTTGTGTGCTTTAATAATGAACAACTTCTAAGCTGAAAAACACCTCTTTACCACTTATCTTGATACACTATTCTAACACAGAAATGTCTTCCTAACAAAAATAAAAAATAAAAAAAATGTTCTCCACATCCCATGGATCCATAGCCTTTGTTTTACGTTTTCCTGCATTGCTGAGTGTCTGTCTGGCTATGTGGGTGATTCCTAATCCAGATTTGTTGGGCTTTACTATTGCTCTGAACTTCCCCGAACCAGTGTTTCAAGCTGAACTGCCTCAGCGCTACCATTTCTCCACGTTAGCCAGAATGTATTCATTGGCACTTATCCTGGGCCGTGGAACAAAATGTAACAGGACATGGCTCTGCCATTAGTGGAAGCCAGAGATGTGGAGAATGGGCCAGCTTGGCTGCAGTGAGCATGACTCCTCCCTCTGTTGCTAGGGAGGAGCTTTGTCTGGTGGTCAGAGCCCAGGATGGGAGCCATGACTCACATAGCGTCTTCCCACCATAGATGACTCACTTTGTGACCTTAGGCAAATCTTACCTTTGCTGGTTTGACTGACCCTATTTTATCCCTTTCTTAATGTCTACCTGAGAATTCAGAAGTTTGCAATCTGTACTTAAACTCTGTGCAAAATTCACTTCAGATGGAAGGTTGGCTCTGGGGCTCAAGGAAGTTCCCACATTAGGCTTTTAAATTAATGTAGGAGTCACTGTTTACCTACATGTGTCATATTCTTTCCTTTCTCCATCTTGAGTCTTAAGATTGGTTGGAGACTATTAAATTGCCGGTGTTTGGTTAATTTTTGCCTACACAATGCTTAGAAGTCTGTATGACAGCCCCATTGCTTACAAAAACAAAAAACAAACAAACAAAACAAAAAACAAAAAAAGGATCAAGACAGGATTCCAGCTAGTTGGATCTATGACTTGCTCTCAAGCTGTCCTGCTGTTCTCTCTGGTTTTATGTTCCCCCTTTCTCTTCCACAGTTTTCATGATTCAGATAGGTTGATATCCTAATTTTCAAATGTGTGCTGGTTTCCAAAGGGGGAAGATTTTGTTATGCTGGATCTCATAGTGAAGTAGAAGAAGGTAGAGAAGATCATTTATTCGGTTATTATTTGCTGGTGTACTTTGTGATGTGCTTAAAGCGATGTTTGAATTCCCTATTTGCCAAGCATCACTTCACTTGCCACCTGGACCAGAATAACCTGGAGAAATAGCTGAAGCAATGGGTTGTTACTCTTAAAACAACCTCCTGACTGCCTTGTATGCTTCTATATAAATCTCGCTTGTCTGTAAGTTTTTGATCTTTAAACAAGAGTGCAATGTTGCACTCTTTCAGTAGCTATTCTGACTTTGGTTCACTGGAGACATCACCTCTCTTCTAGACTATTTGATGTCAAAGTGCTAGTCAAGAGATATTGCAGCAACAACAATCCAAAGTAAAACAGAACATCTCACAATGCTTAGTAAAACTTGATTAGCTGAGAATATAAACAAGTGAGTGAAGAAAAGAATGGTTTCTCACTTTCACCAAAATGGCATGAAAGTGAAAATACTACTCGTATCTTATGACCCACCTCAGATGAAGCATCTTATGCAAAGCCTTCATTTGTTTTCCACATGCTCATTACACACACACACACACACACACACACACACACACACACACACACGGAAACACATTATTCTTTTGGGGCATCATATGTTTTGGGTTTTAATTTCTGATAAGTCATTAAGGCATTTTTGTTTCTCATGGATCTTATCTTTATCAGTTGTCGTCTGCTAATTTCTAAGGTCTTAAATCTCCTAGCTAAACTAGTAGTGAAATTATAGCTTATAAGGAAACATAGATGTTATATAGTTTGACACTCCCCTCTGTATTTAGTGTGAATGAGAATTCTAGGATAGAAATTAGCGTATTGGAACCAGCAGCTAAGACTCATTCACTTGCCTAAGCAAGAAGAGTAACCCCCAAGAGTCATGAACTAACTTCTTCCTAATGGTGTGCAATTTATCGTTTCTCATTTCACTTTCTGGTTATTTTGTTAATGTGGAGGAATAAAAACAAAACTGTCTTTTGATTTCAGCGATGATCCTGTGGGTGTCTAAAACAAGCACAAATCTCAGTGTCTCAGAACTGTTCCCATTGGGTGAGCAAGCACTGGAAAACATGGTAGAAGACAAAGAATCCAGCTTAGTTCAACTAATACCCCAGAAGTCAATGAGAAAAGCACCAGCTGGGGTGCCAAGGTTCCCGGGAAGCTCTCCACATCTCCAAACAGACCTGCATCTTTTGTAACTCCTCGAGGGAATTCCCTGAAGACATACATTTTCTTTCTTTGACAAATGTCTCAAATTAAAGAGCAACAAAGGAAAATGGTTGAAGCATCAAGGGTGTGATATTTTAAGAGACTTAACTCAGACTTGGGCTCTCTTGAGCCGAATAGGTCACAGTTCTCTACTGGGAGAACATTTGTTGATCAATTTGTAGCACATTAGAGCTCCAAGGGCAATGTGAGCAGGGCCATTCATTTATTTGAGGTTTAGCAATGAAATAGATGGATCTTTTTCTCCACAGCCCTACTAATTTTTTTTAATAAAACATTCCAGCTATCTTTTATCGTTCCCCATGGTAGGTGATCCTCTTAAGGGAAGTTTAGCAGAGAAGGTAGACGCCCCTGGCATTGACATATGCTCCCATTAATCAAGTCCAGGAAAGATAAAGGATCTTGTAGGCAATTCATACAGTAAAGTGAAACAGTCAAATGGCATGCTTATCCAGCCTCAAGGCTATGCATTGGCAAAGAGTTTCTCTTTTCCCTCCCAAATAAGAAGCATTCATATTCTTACTTAGGGCTATAATATACTCCTGCATGAGCTGAAGTTGATGCATTTGAAATACAAAAATTCTTTAAAAGCACCATCTACAAAAGGTCCCTTTGTCTACATTAGCAAGAACAGTGATGTATTTCCTTGAAGCTAGTCTTCTCATAATTCTGTTGCTCACTTTTTGTAAGAGCTGAAAAGATGCTGCATCTGAATGCAACCATGTTTTAAAATACAAATGGGACTAATTTTAAAGATGTGACAGGAGGAAGAATGTAAGCTTTTTAAAACTTTGATGAGTGATGAATAATGTTATTGGTCTGATATTAGTTATTATAATGAATTATTTAAAATCTGACATGTATTTTATCCTAAACTTTTGATATTACATGACCTAGAAACTTTATTCATTTGTCTTTGTTTGGTTTGCAAATATAATAAGGATAGGTTTATGATTTAATATTTATTACTTATGTGGAATTCCATAAATCCTTGTTAAGAGACTATCTCCCATGGTTTAAGAAAGATCCACACAAGCTTCCGAAGGAGAAAAGCAATCAATAGTTCTATCCTCCAGTAATGACAATTAACCACAACAATGACCAACAATATAGTTCAATAGATGCAGCAATGGCACTTAAATCATGGGGATAACTAACAGCCACCTGGTGGGATATGATGCTCAATACAAGGAAATGTATGACTAGCACTATACTTGTGGCTGTCTACTAGTGGCTACTGAGGTCACGAATCCTAGATGAGAAACTACTACCACCATTTTCCTACTCCATTTAAACCTTTAGCTACATCCTGAAAACTTATTCTTACATCTCTTGATAAGTATATGACTGTCCCCTCATCAAAGAAAGGAAATGGAGGCCAATATATAAAGTCACAACTTGTCAAAATGCAGTTGCCAACCAACCATGGGTGCCCATCCCAATTAGTACATTTACAACACAAATACAACTCTTAAATCTCAGAGAAAATCACAAAAACATTGTAAGAGCTAGAGGACCAAGAACCTACCCAAGATAGTCTCTTCCAAATGAAACAAAAACAAATAAGGTGTGAAAGTGGGAAGGAAGAAATGCTGGATCTGGAAGGAGTTGTGGGAAGGAATGGGGAGCAGTAAAATGCTGTAAGAATTAATAAAATATTAAAGAAAAAGTAATCTCATGCAAACACATTTGCTCATTGATTGTAGCATGCACAATACATCTTGATATAAGTGCAACTATCTTAGTTTTCTGCTTCCTGCATCCTGCATTTTCTCTCTTTCTCCCTGCTTTCCTTAAAAGTTGTCCAATTCATATTTAAAATACGAAAAACAAACATCAAAAGAATAATGGCAAATGTTAATAATACTGTTAAAGATGGTTTAAAATGTTTCCTACCTTGAACTCTGATGATCCTCACACTTCCATGACCGTATTCAGTTGTGATCCTCTTGCCACATTTGGTGCATATGAGGTCAAACAATCCTGTGCAGATAAAAAGATACAGACAAATCAAATAGCTTGCTCAAGATAGAAGAAATAATAAAGGTAATACCTAGGACAGAACCCAGACTCCGGGCCTCCTTCAGTTGTCTTAACAAACCATCTTCTGACCCCTGCAATTGAGTCTAACCTGTGGTCTCTAAGCTGCATGTGGCCCTGGTGTAGCTATGAATGCAGTCAAATACAAGAACCACAACACTTAAAATATCCTGAGATTTTTGTGTGTGGGCTTGTGTGTGTGTGTGTGTGTGTGTGTGTGTGTGTGTGTGTGTGTGTGTGTGTGTGTGTTTAACTTGAACATGTTGCTCTTAAATGTGAACGTTGTAGATGGCAACATCATGTCCCAATGTCAAGAGGCTGAGCATGCCTGCTTGTGATGGAAAATCTGTTTGCTGGAGATAATAAAATGGAGACTTCTTTATCTAGTTATCAGTACATTATTACAATCATTGCACTCTTATAAACAAAGAAGAGACCATAATCATACTGTATGCCATGGATATTAAACTAGAACTGAGGGTATTTTAATTTTTCATTTTAGCTGACACTATTTGACACTTGATGGAAAGATTCTGTGGTAATCAGGAACAATGACATATCATGAGGAAATTAGAAAAAGCAAAGTCAGATTGTAGAAGCAGAATGTAAGATAGTTTATATGTATTATATATGCCTGTATAATGCAGTAATACTCAGGCCACTTTCCAAAAACAGAAACTCAGCTTACATAGCATACCATATAATAATTGTAAGCTCTATAAGGAGTCATGCTTCTTGCACTTGCTTTCTAAGAACCTAATCAGTGCTACTTTTTGCAAAGGGGAATTGAAGAAACAGTAGTTTGGAACAGACCCTATGATAGCTCCTCTGGATCCCAAACTTCAAATGTTTTACTATTTAAAATGTTAATAAATCAACCCAGACTGAGAAGAATATTTATTATATTTGGAATTAACAATAATAAAACTAAATATTGCCTCCTGCGATATTCAGAGTGGAATTTAATGGAAATCAAATGATCCAGTGAAGTCTGATTTTCTACTTCATACACTGTCATATTTTTGGAACCAGGATTCCTCTCAGATTATATTACTTGAAAAGTTGAAATAACTACATTCAAGTGTAAATCAGACCATTTTTCCTGGAGTTAATATCACCATTGTGGCCTAGTTTTACTTCTGTAGTTTTTTTTATTTATTTCTTTTTTTAATGCACTTAGGCCAAATGGAAAAAATAAGAATTTCTTCTTTCTGCTAAGATAGGAAAACAATCCCCCCTTGCAGTAAGAAAGGATTTTTACACATTACAATTTTCCCTTAAACAGGGAGAGATTTTTTTTTGCATCAATTTCACTCTTTAGTTAAAAATTAAATTCAGCACAGACATTGACCAATGGACAGTTTATTTTTTTTCCACAGTCCTCTTAAAGAATTAAGAAGTGAAATTTCTGTCTCTCCATTATAACTTTTTGTTGGTGTCTTCTAAAAATAAAATATGGATCATGGGTGTGAAAGACAGCCTTAGTTCCCTCCAATGGTCAGAAGTCAATGCAATGTGGGGTATTTATTGTGTAACTTACAGACACATGACTCTGAAAAATTGGAGCAAGGGATGAACCTCAAAAAGCAGTCACCAACCACCAACCACTAGCACTACATACCTGGGCTATATTTGGAAATTTCTGTGTAGACAAAGCAACATGCACTTGGAAGGGAAGACGTAATGAGAAATGCGGCAGGCAATATCTGGTTTCACTGTCTATACTGATCACATTTACCAAGTAATTGCCCATTATTTTCTTTGCAGCCTGGAGCCTCAAGGCCAATGTATTTGCTTTCAAAGTGAATTGAAGAGTTGAGGCATAAGCAGCATTCCGATGCTTTTGTTCTCTGTCTTCCTTCCAATTTTTTTTTTCACCCCAAACTGAGGATGCCGTGAGTAAGGGCTCCAGATAGAAAGTAAACTGAGTTTCTCTACTTGATTTGTTATACAATTTTAAGTAGCTCTGTAGGCTAAATAAAGCCATGTAAAAGACAAAGCTAGGATGTGTGTGTGTGTGTGTGTGTGTGTGTGTGTGTGTGTGTGTGTGTGTGTGCACATGCACAGTCCCGTGCAAGTGCATAAGTATGTGTGTGTTTGCAACTGTATGTGCATGTATCATACATGTGTGAGTGCGAGTGCATATCGGGGTAGACAGGATGGCATGGTAGGAGGGGTAAATATTTTGACATGTACGGATGAGTAGAACAGTTTGATGTTCAACGTATATTGGAAGTAATTTATGGACTTTGAAGGTCAAATGTTCCTCTCTACCTCACTGCCGAAGTTCAAAAGCAGTCCTCAGTCTCAGACACTCAATGGAATATGCAGTCTGCTCTCTAGTTCCCAGACTGTCTCACTCAGTTCTTTCAACGCCCCCTGGCAAACTCGCAATGGGCCATTTATTTACCGGGAAATGCTGCATCGCCATCCTACCCATAAGGGAAAAGCTGGACACTTAAAAGTGGACTTGTCTCACTGCACCACCTTCCACTGCTCCTCTTTGCCCATCACCACTCATTCAGTAACACCAAGTCACTTATAAATCACCCAGCTAGGTATTCTGTTATGTTCCGATCTTTTGTCAGGCATTGTTCTGATTATTAGAGATATGAAAACCTACCATTCTCTCCCTTCCTAAGTTTTCCATTGACACGTATCAAAGTTTCATTAAAGGCTACTCACAAGCTGCTGCAAAGAGCATTTTCCGACTCGAACTGTTAGTCATCTAGACCTCCCTAACACTGTGTGTTTGTAAAAGCAACCAACACCTCAGATTGAAGTCGTTAAATATATGTGCACATCATTCCATACAGGTATTTAAATCTCATATACATATACTACACATGTTTGTATAGATGAATATATGTATGTTTCATATGTAGCTTCTATTCCTGGAACACTTCTCCAAGATCTGTTAGCTGGTATGTCAAAGATATTGTTTAGCTGTCTGAAACAACTTTTGTACCAGAAAAAAAAACTCATTTTTTTTACACTTGGCTGGATGCTTCACTTCATGCATAGTCTATGCCAGATATGTCTGCAGGGACCACTTAAGATTTAATTTTGCTTTAGGTTAAAAACAATATGTATGAGAAACAATAATAACATGACTTCTACCCTTGAAATTTCACTTGGTTAATTTTTATGGTTTCCAGACTGTTTTGAATGTCTGAAATGGTGACGAAGGCAGTGTACAATTTTATATAAAATTTGAAATGATTGAAAAGAAAAAAAAGTACATATGCTAAATAATGAGTGAGGTTGGATGAAAAGTAGAATAAAAGCTAACATTCACAGCACGAACATCAATTATCAAATTCATGAGTCAGTTCAACTACAGTTGAAATGCTTGTCTCTTTATAGACTGTCCTCTCCAGAAGGGAGCTGTTATGATTTTGATTCTAATGAACTCTTGAAGGATGATCATTTATTATTTTAAGTAAGACCTTATGCCTGAAGGATAGTTCAGGGCATAAAAATGCTGACTTAGTCTAGTTCCCTGATGTGAAAAGCAAAATAAGTGAAACTCAGGCATGAGGTCACTATATTATTCAAAGCACGATCACATAGATTAAAGGAAAGAGATAAAAATTAGTCTTGGCAGCATAGTAATTAATAAGACCATGTGAAAGAATTTGCTTCCTTTCTTCAGTTGAAGATTAATCAGAACGTGGGTATAGCCTGCAATTAGAACACATTTGTGAATCTTACCTGCAATTTGAATAATATTGTTTATTTCATAAATATTAAGAAAATGTGTGCTTGGTGCCAAATGGCCCACTAGGTATTTTATATTTTTGGTTGTGAGCCTAGCCTTTAATGGATGAGCCATCTCTTCAGCCCGTCTGCTAGGTATTTTGAATAAGGATGTGAAATTCTAGGCTGGTGAGGACCCAAAATCAGTACCTGCAATCTGACGTCTACATAGCTCTTTGGCATACACTCCACTCTCCTCAAATGCATTACATATTTAAAATTGTAGGCTGGGGCTTGGGGGAATGCATATGTAAGTGAAAAAGAAAATGATTCATTAGTGAGTGTGATGTGAAGTTAGGCACAATGGAAATATAAAGTGTGATAAGGAAAGTATTTAGTAAATAAAATGTCAGCAAGGGGCCAAGGCTTTACCTCAAAATTAACGTGCCTGCATAGCATGCAGCCCCTCTAGGTTCTGTTCCCATTGTTGTATAAGCAAACAAACTCAAACAAGAAAGAACAAGATAGCCCAAAGTTGCTATAACGTCTCTTCATAAGAGGTGTGTCTGCATTTGTTCCAAAGCCCTTTGAAAAATCAAAACAAACAAACAAAAACACGAGTTATATAAAGATATGGAAGAATTTTCCACAAAGAAACAATGCAAAAGCAACACGCAGAGATAAGAGTCTTGACAACATGCTCTTGGTACTCTTAAAAAGGTTTATTCATTTGCATGGCTAGAATACTGAATTGTTTACAGTTTGAGAACTGGGTGAAGTCATAGGTGTTGACAGATGTCAAATGATAGACAAATATACATTTTACCAGCTTTTACATTACTGCTTCTAGGAAACAAGATAATTACAGCCAGGAAAATAAAGGGGACTGCATTAGTTTTTGCAATAGTAGTATGATGCAATTTCTGATTTAGATTTATGTATATACATACACTAGTATATGTGTTGGTATCTACAAGCTATGATCCAATAACGTTATCAAAAATTAAACAAAATATTCTACCATCTATCCTATCTTTGTGAGTCTAAAGTCTTATAAGTAACTTATCTTTAGTCATAACTAAGGAAAACTACAACCATAACTACCTGTTTTTAACTCCATCAAAGACCACAGAAGGATAAAATATAAACTCTAGAAATGACAGGAGCAAATCACTGCTTGGGCAGTCACCCAAAGTTCTTCTGTAATGTTTCATATTTAGCCAATAGGCAGACTTCTCAGCAAAGCAGGAATTTTTAAACTTCCCCACTTGTGTTGGCAGTTTGTCAGTCACTTTTCTCTATGTCCTGCAGACTATCTGGCAGACTCTTCCATGAAGCAGGAACCCTGTAGCACTGTCCATCTTGTTTTAATAGTCACTTTTTTGTGGGTCCTGTATGTTCAGTTTATATAGCATAAAGTCAAACAGTCCATATAAGAGCATTATCTTGCCCAAAGGGCTAGTCTTGCCATATTGAAAGTAAACTCCATAATGAGTTTCTTTGATGTCCATCTTCCTTTCTGAAGAATGTGGTGTTGCTAGGAGCCGTTGTGTCTCACTGTCATGAAAAACCCTAAACCATTTTAAATGCCATATTCTGTAGGTCTTTGAAAGGTTTGAAGAATGTCAACATCCTTAGTGATTGAACAGAAAATAATCATGCAAACATAATACAGAATGAACAATCGATAAAATAGCACAAAATATGTGTCATATATGTGTAATTATTCGATCCTATGAAAATGCATTTTTAGATTGAACAATTTTAATCACAACAAAATGTATATGTAAAAATGCTAATAAGAATTTAAACAAGGATATATTTAATAACGTCACTAATCAATATCTTCAATTAGACTTCTTTTAACTTCAAGGAGTTTCAATCCTTATGTATTCTACTACGAGGAGGATACCCACCGTTCACTTCTACTGATACTTATCACTTACATATTTTGACTACATCCTTGCCATCCTTCCATCCCATCTTCCTTACTATTGCTCAATGGTCACCCAGGGGCAAAGAGAATGCTACACTTCCTTCCTTCCTTCCTTCCTTCCTTCCTTCCTTCCTTCCTTCCTTCCTTTCTTTCATTCAGGGAAACTAGACTTTCCTTAAACAGATACTAGTTTAGTTGCTCTCAGTGAAGGTGAACTACTGGTCTGTTGTTTTAAGGTTGGTAAACTAATTTTTGTTTCTAATCTAACCAAGCAGGTCTGCCTAAACAATTGAAGGTTTTTTTTTTTTTTTTGCCCACCAGCTGCTCCTCATTGCTCAGTGCACATGGGTTTGGCATTTATTTTTCCTCTCAGTGGGGACACTCGCAGCTGTGGGTGGCCTCTCTTGAAACCTCCTGTTTGAAATGAAGTTGAGGAGGAAGCATGGTGCTTTCTCAAGTAGAGAGGGATCATCTGTTCTCTACCATAGAGAAAAAAGCAAGAGAGAAGACGGACCCAGGGAGAGTTCATTTGTCCCCATCTCCTCCTCCACTCACCAAAACACATTTTTCCTCATCTAATGGTCCCTCAGCAGACCAAGAGGCAGACTCTGTGCTCTAAATCATGTGCTCTTCCTGCCGGATAGAGACACTGGGACATGGTACCATCAATTACTTGCCAGGGAAATTGTGTTTCTTTGCTGTTTGGGATTTCCAAAGGAAACAAGAAACAATTCCATTTAGTTACCTGTCTTTCTATCTACCCTCCCTTCTCTAAGAGAAGACCCTTCTGTCCAAACTGAATTTGTCTTACTATGCTCTGTGTCACTTTTCTCTTTATACTTCTATTCCATAAGAGACTTTCCTGGGGAAGATGCAACACACACACACACACACACACACACACACACACACACACACACACACCCCTCCACACCCCCAGAAAGGAAACCCATGGTAGGCCAGAGTGATGATTGCACTGAGGTCCATATGTTGTTGAAGTTTTACACTGGAATGTGACTTGGGGGTTACTTAGAGGAGCAGGAATGACTCAACAGCAGCTACATCACCAATGGATTACTACCATATTGGTGATAACACACAAAATGTTACCTAGAACACTCTGCAGAACCTGCAGGCAGCTTGACAGGTCTGAGGAGTCTGTTGTCTGTTGCTCATCCAGTTAGTCCTAGTATCTAGCAACTGATTCCTGCTTCCATACCTAGCACAGGAGTCATCTGAACCCTTGTAGTCTCAGCTTTCTCAGACTGGTATTTATCTCTTGAGTCTCCTGTGCCACTTTCTCCCTCCTGGAGGAAGTATTCCAATTCTGAGAACCCTTTTGTACACCAACTTCTCTTTAGCATTTTGCCTTAGTCTTACAAACAATAGCTACCAGAATTTTCTTCAAAACATAAACACATTTTAAATATCTCACTAAGGTTAAAAAAAGTTACATCATGTGCATAAGTCCACTTTGTACAGGGACACACACACACACACACACACACACACACACACACATACACACATACACACACGGTCTTATTGGCTGTCTTTTCTTCCGTCATAAAAAATCTCTGAGTGATTACTCATGAGGACACTTTCCAGTTCTATCATAACTTAGATTATCTGTGATTTTTCAACCAGACTCCAGCCTTGAAATTCAGTCTTCCCTTGAGTTCTATGGCATGCTCACTTAGGATCTATTTCAAAATGTCTGTGGTCATCTTTAGCCTTCTCCACGAACCACTCTCCACACCCATGTGTTAAATAACAGCCTCTAGTGTTCTCCTGAGAGCAGTTAGCAATGGTTCTGCAGAAGCTCAGCAGCTATCCCGACACTTGAGAGACAATGCAAAGTAAGCATGCTCTGAGCACACCCCAGCTGTCTCCTGAGCAAGTGCACGTTGCCTCTCTTGCTCTCTCTTGCTTCCCTTCCTCAGTGAATCAGTCCATCCTGATTTCAGGTGTGTGTGAGAGAAAACCTAAGGCATGGGCAAACCTTCCTTTATCTTCACCGTCACAACCAAATTAGCTTTAGGTTGGTAAGTGGGTATGTGAAATGCCCTGAAATCCATCTCTGGATCTAGAGAAATGTCTTAATGGAAGTAGGGCTTCTCATACAAGATTAATGGCTCAAGGTGAAATTCATCCACCATGGCTGTTAGAACATACTAGCTTTATCTTATTCAATTCTTATGCAGGTAACATCAACTACTTCAAATTCATAGGCACAGTGGTCATGTCATATCTAGAGGAGAGGATGCTCTAATTGTAGCTGTCTTCCTCTTTCTCTGTCTCTTACAATCTTTCTGCCATGTTGGTAGGGGGTTTGACAATGATGTCTCGTTGAACATTCAGTTATTGTCTGTACTTTGACAAGCTGTGGATATCTGTATGGCTTTCATCAACTACAAATAGAAGTTTCTTTAATAGCTGTATGATTTTATGGGTATAAGAATAAGTAAGTACTTAGATACTTGATACTTCATATTTGATTCTGTGTCCATTTAGGAAGATAGGAGCAGTGATTTTCCCCCAAAGGATGATGGACTTCTATCTAGAGAAGCTTGGCCATATTTACAGTGTTGTACTGTTGGTCAATATGGCACAATCTAAATACCTTGGAAGAAGAAACCTTAACTGAGGAATTGTCTTCATTAGAATGACCAGTGGCCACATCTGTAAACACTTTTACTTTTAAATATCGATGTGGGAGGCTCTGCCCACTGCAGGTGGTGTTACCCCTTTCCTATATAAGAGAGTAAGCTCAGAAAGCCATGGAAGACAGCCAATAAGTAGCATTCCTTCATGGTCTGTACTCCAGTTCCTGCCATGATTTTTCTTGGTGATGACTTATTTCCTGGAAGTGTAAGATGAAATAAACCTTTTCCTCTGCAAGTTGCATTTGGACACTGGTTTATCATAGCAACTGGACTGCCCAAACTTGAGCTTAACAAGGATGGCACCAATGGACATGCCAAAGTGAGTAGGAAATAAGCCACAAGGCCTCAGCTCTACCCAAATGATTATAGGAAAATGAGGAATGTTGGGAATGGAAGAGTTAGCCTTCCCCAGGAAAGAGCATACAAATTGGCTCTTCAGCATCAAATGGTAAGCCGTGAAAATATACATTCAAATAAAATTATACAGAATGAACAGTTATATTTAATAAGAATATAAATGTGCGTGTGTGTGTGTGTGTGTGTGTTTGTAGGGATTAAAAGGAGGAGATAAATGTTGTAAATAAATTATAGTTTCAAAAATAAAACTAAAAGCCAAACAAAATAAGTTAAGTATCAAGCCAACGGTTTAAATATTTGATGAACTGTAATTTTTTTTTACTTTGTCACTGTCATTATATTATCTTACCCAAGAAGGTTTTGTCTAACCACATGGCATAAAGTCTCCTATATTTTGCCCTAAAAAATTGCATAGTGTTATCCTTTCCATTCCAACTGTGATAAGTTACAGTTGGTTTTTTTTTTATAGACACCTTTTCCCCCTATATTGAAGTGTTTAGGCACTGGCATTAAAAATCAGTTGACCAAGACCACAAGTGCACATTGCAAAATTCTTAGTTGTTTGCCATTGATGTCTGTGTATATATTTAAGATAAAAACATGAGTGTCCCCTTTCTTCAATGTTGTAATTAGTTTTGATTTAGGAGATGAGAGATCTTTCTACCATCTGCTTTTACAAAATTGTGTCAGATCCTCTTGCATTTTCCTGTGGATTTAGGGATGGGTAGTCAACTTCTGAAAACATAAATAAGTAAACACAATGCAAAAGTTTCCTGGGGACTTTCATCTGAATTATATTACATCTGTATATCGACATGGCACTTACCACGCTCTTAGGAATTATGAAGTCTGCTGATAGTACCAGGAAAAGCAAGGTTCCTTATTGAAGTGAATTCTTAATCTCAAGGAAAATTGTCTTAGAGTAAGAGAAACATAACAGGGCAGATGAACTGTAAATCTTCTAAGCCCCAGAAGAAAGGAATTGGAGAAGTAAGAGATAGAAATCTACAGTTTGCAAAGAAGAGTAAAGCTCCAGAAAAAGTGAAAAGGCTCAGTATGCCAGAAAAACCATGCCTTGCTTTTCTTTAGTATCTAGTAAAGAGACAAGGAAAAGTAAAGCAAAGAGCTATGCTTTTCTTTGTTCTCAATCAAATAGCAGACAGGCCAATGCCCTCAACCTCTGCAAAAGGCAATGAACTTTTAGGAGGCCCTGCTGGTTAGAGGTTGCAGTCTTCCTTGGTCTGCAGTTTTGTACAAGCTCAACAACTTGGAGGACTCCCACCACCCCAATCACTCCTGGAGAAGGGCGGCTTTTGATCCCTACCTGACCTTATTTGGAGAATATCTCTCAGCCCAGATGCCTGAGTTACCTCTATTGTGACCCTTGACACAATTTCCTGCAGAAGCTTTCCCCTTGCTGCCCATGTGGTAATCACACATCATATGAGGAGCTTTTCTATAGGACCCTGTTGCCACATAGGAAGCCTTACGATAAGAGCTTGCTGTTTAATGAAAATGGGGTAATACCGCACCCACTGTCCCCAGCCTTTATATCCCCCCCTCACTCTGGAATAAAGCTGAGCTGTAACATTAAATCACTTTCCTGGAAGGCTGTTTCCATTATATCACAGGCTGAAGGAGACCCTGCTTGTCGTTCCCGCCCTCTCTACCCTAGGGCCCCAGTGGCCAATGGACCGTGAGAAAGAAGGAACCCACAGTGGACATCTCTGAAAGGAGGCTTCCGGGAAGGAAAACACCATGATCTTGGCACAAGGATAATTACTCTTCCTGGTTCTCCTTGTGAAGATTGGAATGCCAGATCTCTACCCAGGGCTGAAGAATAAAAACCCGTATACCCTCTTCGTCTGCATTGTAGTTTGGATTCCTAGAATCAGGAAAGCTGATGGTTTTATCTCTAGTGCTACCAAGGAAATGGTTCGAATTTTCAATACTTTAGCTTTGATCCATGAACCACTGAGTCTTTTGTTTTATTTTTTGTTGTTAGCTTGGTTTAAATCTATTTGACTTTCTTTAATTCGTGTTTGATAACGTACATAGCAATATGTAGCAATACTTCTTTTCAATATATTTCCCAATACTTTGTTCTCTATACTTTCACAAATATAATTTTTACCATTTCATATTAGACACATATTGAAAGTATGTAAAAATAAAATTGGATTTGGCATATTGACCTTACACAAATCTGTTAGATATGTTTCTTGGATCTAACCAAGCTAGTATATGGTGGTGTGAGAAATAAAATAGGTGAGCAATAAGGGTCTTTTGATAGACAGACAAAAGCCAAAAGTTGGAAAGATGCATCATTTGTAACAGAAGTGAGTGAATAACTTCTACTCAGAAATCAGGTAATATTAGTGTTATTGTGTCAGTGAAATAAACCAGTGCTTCTTCTAATAACCACTGTGTTCTATTGAACAAATTGAAATATATATATATATGTAAATACATTATTTTCATATTTTTTAATTTAGTCAATGACGACTTGTTGTGTTAGGGTATGAGACTTAAAAAAATAACAAAGTATAGCCTTCTTTTAAAGAGCAGTCTAGTGATACATGTGTGTAATGAATATCAGAGCATTAAAACGTGGTGCACATATCAGCTGTATGTGTGGGCAGCTCATGCTTGTAATCCTAGCACTCTGCAGGCTGAGGCAGGCAAATCACCAGAACGAATTCCAGGAGAGCTTAGTATACATACTGAGACCCTCTCTCAAACACACACAGTTATACTCGTTTTCATGTATATGTCTTAAGCTGATATAATGTGAAATGGTTCCTAACAGTCTCCAGAACAGAACATACATTTTCTCTTGAAAGATACTTTCCTTCCCTCCCCACCCACCACCCCTGTTCTCGCCTTTTCAGTGTTACTTTCCATAAGGCAGGTATATTTGGGATTAGCAGGGAGGAACTCCGCAGATCTATGCTGTTTTAGTGATTGAAGTATGGCATAAAGTGAGAACCCTGAATTCAAAGTGAGTGGGTGGCTGTTTACAGGAATGCCATCTCCAGAGAACTGGCATGGGAGTGTGAGGGTAGGCCTCTCTATTAACTCTGGGGATAAGTGCTTGCTTGCTAAGGGCAACACAGGCTATATATTTCCTCATGGAATCGTTCTCAATTCTCAACGTGAAACGGAATATCTGAGATGGGGATTTAGAAAGGGACACATTGCATCAGAGCCTGCATCACAGGCTTCTACTGAGAAATTTAGGGCCAAGACATAGGCTGACATGATGGCATATCCCTGAGTCTTTGATGACTGAGTAGCACTCTCCAGACTGTGTTGATTCTGTGTGCCATTACTTCTTCCCTGTCTCTGTAACTCCAGTAAGCTGAGTGATCCTGTAATGATTTCTTACTGAACACATTAGTTCAAGCCCAGGGATGGGGGTTTTGATTCCCCTATTTATTTGTGAATATTTTGGCATCTCTAGCAGAACAAGGGAATAAGTACACACCTAAGATGTGTGAGAAAAATCACAAGAAGAGAAGGCAATTCTTTCTGCAGAGCCCAAGATGATGAAAATCTATTTGATAGAAGACTAAACAATGTTTCAGAAGGGATTACCACAGCCCAACCCTCTGCTCCTTTCATTGTAATGGACACAAAAGAGACACAATAGTTATTTGTCACAGTTTCCTAAAAAGTAAACTATGTTCTAGGAATTAGAAGAGCCACCTACCCATTTATTTATTAGCAGAGCATTTTCTACACTGCTATATTAAATGACTTGGAGGACTACCAAAATTTAGAAAGAGAAAGGAAAAAGGGAAGGAAGATGAAGATAAAGAAAGGAAAGGGATGGAGGGAGGGGATGGAACTGAGGAAAGAAGAAATGAAGGAAAAATAGATATTTCTGATAGGATTATAGAAAAAATACCTCAAGATAAATGAGCAGTTGCATATTCTTATTTTATGACTGAGCAGCCTTGCCATAGTGGAAGACCAGTGACACAAAAAGACATTTTCTGTGCCCTTGAACAAGTTAATGATGTTGGGAGAGATTCTGAGTTTAACGGGACCATTGGCATAATAAGAAGGTTAAATTGTTATTTAAGTAACAACTCTCTTCTATGTGTGAACACTAGTAAAGGCAGGGCCTTTGCTTTTATGGATATAGAGAGGGACAAATGGCTAGTTATAGCAGCACTGTCCCCTTGCCAGGGTGGATACCACTAAATGCAAAGCTTTTGCTCAGCTGAGGACCTTAATGTGTTTGGATATGCACAGTTGGATCTGGAAACGAAAATGAGATTATGAGCTCAGATGTTACAGAATGTTGGGGCAAGTTTTTGCTTTCCTTGGGCTTGAAATTGACTGTGTGCCCAATGGTATATAAATCCTAAGGAGTGGGGACAACTCAGCTTCATACTTGGAGGCTTTTAGGAAAAACACAGGCTCAAGACTCAGTGGATTTGTGTTTCCTATGAAACCTTTTGCTGCATGATCCAGGACAGAAATCTATTTTGGGCTTCACCATCATCTTGTACAAACCGCATTAAAATTAAACTGTGCAAACAAACAAGAAAAACTAAACATGGAATTGACTTTTGTTGTAAATGTTGTACACACAGAGTTCATTCTTACTTCTCAAACTTGTCCTTTATGAAGGAGAATCTAAAGAGTTTAAGGTACTGAAAATGGAAGTCTCCTTATTGAGGGATGGGGACTACATTATTCTATGTGCTTCAGGACAAATACTGAGAATGCTGTTGGGATGGTTACATCTGCAACCCAACTCCTGCACCTAATGTTCAAGAAACATTTTTACAAGAGCGAGTGGAAAGATGGTAAGAGTCAGAGGTACAGGGCACTTGCTGTGAGATTGTATCTCCTAAGAATGTCAGAAGCTACATCCTTGTAGTCTCACCAATATTATCAACATGATTGCCTGAACATGAGCTGAACAAGGACAACAACAACAGAAATGGTGATATGGACAGGGGGAAACTCAGGAGGCTTCAACACTACACACAAAAAACTACAGGCAACTAAGGAATACTGAGTGTGGGATAAATGGTCTTTCCGAGGGAGGAGCACACCTATTGGTTATGTGTGTGTGTGTGTGTGTGTGTGTGTGTGTGTGTGTGTGTGTGTGTGTAGACAATTAATGGGAAAGAAAGGCAATGGATTTGAAAGAGAGCAAGGATGGTAATATACAGCTATTAGGGAGAGGAAAGGGAGGGAGAAATGCTATAATTTTATTATAATCTCAAAAATTAAAGACCTCTTACAGTTGCCAGACCAGCCAAGTATATATCTGGAGCATAACTGGTTCCCATGACTCATGGGACCTAGAAGTCTTGTGGAACTCAGGGCTGTCCCAGTAACAGACACAGCTCATGTGTGGGGATTCAGACAAGGGAGAGGCGTTGGCTCATGAGTTAAGCTCAGACAGGGTTGCTAAGTTTCAGATGAGGCATAGGCTGACCACAGTTACTAGCTGTCCTTCATGGGATCACTATCTTTGTACTCTCTTAGTGATCCCTCGCATTTTCCTGGAAATAATTAAAAGGTAGCACAGGCTCCATGATTCACAACATCTGTAAACCTGCTCACTCCAAGATCATTTCGTCAACTTTAATTTTTCCCGTTGAGAGATTTCCATCACTCAAGTCAGCCTGGTAAAAAGAGCTTAACCCTTGTGTGTAGTGCTTGCCTCAGAAAAGTCATTTTCTCTCTCTAGAACCCTCTACCTTGAACCCTAATTCTATATTCCCAGGTGAGTTCGTTGTGTCTAGCAAAACTTGATGTTTTTGACTTTTCAAAGTCATGAATCTTTGTCTCCAATACTTTTTCCCTGAACATTTCATTTTTTGTTTATTCTTATCACACTCTCCATACTGTCTGTATGCAAAAGGATTTGGGGAAATTTTCAATATTAATTTATTTCCTTATTAGGAATTATCAGCAAAAAATTAATTCTATCAGTACTGTTTGTTACAAATTTTGAGACAAATTTCATTTTCTTGCAAGAGCAAAAGGAAATTTATAGAGCAGGAGACAAAATCAACCCTTGCATGAGTAGCAAAGGAAAAGGTTATTCATTCCCTCATATATTAGGCTCAAGCAAAGACAGAAGTCTCAAACAAAACTGAGTAATAAGAGTAAAGCATAACAGATTTGTATAACTCAAGCTTTGTAACCAGGGAACTTTCAGAAATTGAGACACACAATCCCCACAGTCTCAGGGAACCTTGTTTTGTTGCTGTTGTTACTGTTTTTTTTTTGGGGGGGGGCTTTTTTGGCGGCAGTCATGTATGTATGTTTGTTTGTTTCTGTTCAGGTCTGACAAAGAATGGGCAACTGTATAGCAATGTAGTATGATTTGATTTTATTGTTTCAAGACTGAAGAGGAATCCCAACCAAATCTGGTGGCTTCTATCTTTCGTGGTCTCTCCTCATAGAACTCCTTCCCTTCAGGGGTGAAACTGAGTGCTTTTGGTGTTCAGGTGTGAGGTGACCGCTCAGGTTTTGTGGCTGACTTTGGAGAAGAGTTTCTCTTCCCTTGACTTGCTTTGAATAAAGGGAACTCTGGTGTCAGTGGTTTGCTTTGGAAGAGAAACATTGTGAGGTGGACAAAAGTGGATAGGAGAAGGTCAAAGCTAGAAAGAGACTTTGCTTCTGAAGGTCCTTGTACTGCAAAGTTCTGTGCATGCCAAAATATCAGCCTCTGGTGCTCCAAAAAATGCTAGTAACATGAACTCTGCGGCTATTCATTCCACTTATACAAGTCTCTCTCTCTGTCTCTCTCTCTGTGTCTCTCTGTCTCTCTCTCTGTCTCTCTCTCTCTCTCTCTCTCTCTCTCTCTCACACACACACACACACTATATGTATGTGTTAATAATTTTATTATGTTTCATTTGCATACCCTTATATTTGAACCTACAGAAAACATTGCTTTCCATATCCTGGAACGTTTTGAAATGAATGCTACTGTTCTGATAATTTTATGAAATAAAATTTTAAATAACAACATACAAAATGAATCAAATGATTATACATTCAGAAATATGCATGCATTTTATTATTTTCTCCTGGTTTATTTGAGCACATAATAAAGACTGCTTGAACAGTTGCATAGTTTCAACGTATGTTTATGTGGTATAATCTGAGATAACTTAAATTTCTACAACATTACATATGTAAGTATCTCACTCTGTTCTGTTATGTGACTGTGGATATGGGTGAAAAATCACAAAGGAAGAGGTCATGCAAATATGTAAATATTAAAGCTGAAAGATAAGTTACTTACTTATGGTTTTTAAAATTCAGTCATCAATAGTATCAATAGCATTATTTAGCCTCCCCAAAGGATACTGTCTTCAACTTCACCGTGAAAAATGATATTGGTAAAACTACTACATATTCATGGTGGCATTCTCAGCATTATATTTTTAAATTAAACTTAATTGTATGATGAGTGTTTTTCTACTTGGATGCTTGGTGGATTTAGATGATTCTGATGGATCCCCTGGACTTGGACTTAGAAATGGTTGTGAGACGCCATGTGCATGCTGGAAATTGAACTTGGGTCTTCTGTAAGAGTGCCCGTGCTCTTAACCACTGAGCTATCTCTCTAGCACCTCATCTTTATTTTTTTACCATTCTTCAAAAATCTGATTTCATTCTGAGTCTGACTAATTTAGATTTCCTCATGTTGATACTGTGCCTCTTACCATCAAAGAAAAAAAAATTAGATCATTTGCTCTCTAAATTTAGGTATGGGATATAATTTGATAGAAAATATTTTTCAAACTTTAGGGAAAGCAGTTTGTATCTATAATCACAGGTATTTTCCCTGGGTTTGAAATGAAGCAGTGTATACACAAAAATCTAAAAATTATTATAGAAAAACCTATCATTTCTCTTTTCTGCAGTAGCAATTGACTGAGAGTAAATATTTGTTTATTCAGTAATTTATTTAAAATATCCTAAAAAAAGGAACTTAGGTTTTAGAGCAAGCTTTTGGTTTGCTAAGCAAACTCCTACTTGGCCACAAAGTTCTTTGTAGCTACATAAATACATTCCCTAAAAAGGATGAAAAATAAAACTTGTTTTCGTAAAGCCATCCATTTAGACAGGATTTAATGTAACCTAAACTAAAATGTTAAATTTCTGGTTCTTTTTTTTTCTATGACAGTTCCCATCCTACTAAGAGTTTTGTCAATGATGCAGTTCTGAGGGAGTTGTACTATGGTCCAGATGAGGATGACATGTGGCTCTTTATTAATCATCCTCTAATGACATCTTAGATTCATACTTTAGGGTATGCATTTCTAGTCACCTTGGAGGTCCTTTCTAGTTAGAGAAAATGTTTTTGTCTTCATTCTAAAGACACAGGGGATTTATTTCCTGAGATAAGAGGTTTCCCAATGTTTGTAACGAATACTCTCTCTCTCTCTCTCTCTCTCTCTCTCTCTCTCTCTCTCTCTCTCTCTCACACACACACACACACACACACACACACAAACACATACACAGAGAGACACACACAGAGAGAGAGAGAGAGAGAGAGAGAGAGAGAGAGAGAGAGAGAGAACTCTCCATCTCTATCACTAAGAACATGGCTGATACATACTACAATTTGAGAACTGATTTGAAAATTTGTTATTGTAACAGAGTGTCTTTCTCTTCCATTTGATCATAACTTAACATACCTGGAACAAAAATCCAGGAATCATGGGACCCTACTATGTAAATTTTAAAACTTTTTTTGAAATTCAAATGTAACTGCATCATTTGATCTTTTCTGTTATACACCCCAAATTCTTCTAATGCTCTTCCCTACATGCTTTGTCTAAACTTTAGGATCTCTTTTGCTTTAATATAGATTAGAGAATATTATACATACATACATACAGATATATATTATGTGAATATAATGTTCTTTAATATATCAAATTATATATATTAAATAATATATTAGAGAAAAAGAATAAAGTATATACATATATATGGATGGATTCTGCTCAGTCTACAAACTCTTACTTGTATCTATATGATTTATACTGACCTGATTCCTTTTTGTTGTTGTTATTTTGGTTTGGTTTATTTGGTTTGTGTGTGTGTGTGTGGGTGTGTGTGTTGTCATTTGCTTGGTTTTGTTTGATTTTAAAGATACTTTCATATAGTCCACTTTGGACTCAAACAGTGCATATCTGAAATCTTAATATGTAACATGAGATCTTTGTTATCCTGTCCCTTCCTCTCAAGTGTTCGGATTACATTTCATGCCAAGCTAGTAGATCTTGTTTGTGTTGTTGCTGTTTAATAACCATGCCAAGCCTCCCAAGCTTTAAGGTTTGCCAACAACAGTCACAAATTTTCAGCAAAACTCAAAAGTTCCTCAGTAGATTCAGAACCACATCTGAGATTCTGTGTTTTTCAAAGCTTTGCAAAGCTTATTCTGTTGCTATTCCCTGAAACTCACTTTGAATAGGTGGCTTCACAAAAATTAAATCACACCAAATAGAGGATGCAATAAAACACTGATCCCGAGGGAACATGTACTCCTTCCCATGGTAAACTCAATTTAAATCAGATACTGTGTGATGCCTTCTTTTAAGATGCAGGCTGGAAAAGCCACACCTTTTGTTTTTCAACATACAATTTTATCATTTCCTTTTCTAAACACTGGTGGTTTTCTTCATACTTTAGAATTTGGCTTCCAAAGTGAAAGCAGAGTTATGAAAATCAGTTTACCAAAGCAGTAATGCAAAAGCAACATCAACATCATTTAATGGCAGTAGAGATCTCTTTTGCTTGGTTTGCAAACATGAGGGCTTGAGTTCACAATTCTAGATGTGACATAAAAGGTGTGTGATCTCACTAGCTCACCTAATCCTAGCCCTGGATATGGAGACAGGAAATGCTTGAGCAAACTGGCTATGAAGATTAGAGCTCCTATCTCAATACATAGGTGTGGGGTTATCAAAGAAAACACTAGGATGCAAATTTGGGGTCTCCACTTGCATACATATCAATATGTACATGTGTACTGCACACACATAAGCCAACATACATGCGAGCATGAGTACATATGTACCCATCACATCTCCATTTCCTTCACAGCTCACTCTCAACACTTTCTCAAAATTAAGTCATACGTAATCTGAGCCTTTCAAATCTGATGCATGGAGCTTGAAGAACCTTTAGATGGAGATGAAGTCATGTGGCTCTGCAGCCATCTTTTCTGTGCCTGCCATGTCTACAAAAGGCCTGTGGGGGGAGGGGGGCCTGTTTCTCGCTGATCCAGTTCCACAGAAGCCTGGTGGAATTCATTGGGAAGCAGTGGAGGGGAGTAGGAAAGCTGATTAAGCCATCGTTTATATTGATTTAGTAACCAGCAGTTTGATTCGATGCTTTATCAAGTCTAGAATTCAAACCCTGGCTGGAAACCGAGTTATCCATCAAGAAGGATTACAGAAGGAAAATGATCCATAAATTTAACAGACTGATTCTTGTTATCTCCTGAGATTTCCCTGTCACTTAAAAATGATGTCTAGAGTACAATTTGCATCTAAAATGGCCTTGGAAAGAGGCAAAAGGCCAGTACCTCAAATTAATGAATCGTCAGGTTACAGAGGAATGCTCCCAAAAAAATAAAACAACCCACGTTGTGCCAAATCTCAATCCAATCAATAATAGCCTTGTTGGTGAACTGATGCTTTTTTTCATCCAAAGAAGCACTGTTAGTTTTCCACACTGTTCACACTCTGATATTTAAGTTAAAGAACGAGTAGTTTATTGAGAACAAAAAGATGGGGTGGTGGTATACAGAAGATGTCTGGGTACTAATGTGGACTAAGCCATCATCACTGAATGTGACACTAGCCAAGACAATGCCTCCATGAGCCCCTATTTCATCATTTGTAGAATTTAAGATTAAGAATTTTTCTAAATTGTTATTGATTAATACCACAATAATCTGTAATTTTGTAGGTTAAAAAACAAACAGCTAAAAGCTAATATATTTTAAATGAACTGCAACATCCTATCTCCTTTCATATACAAGAAAGGGCATTTTACATTTCAATATTTTTAAATGTATTTTTTTAATTAACAATTACATTTGCATGTGTTTATGTGTGTGGGTCCATGGTGGGGACTGGTTTTTGCAAGAGAAGTTTTTCTCCTTCTGCCATGTGGGTCTCAACGTATCCAACATAGGTCATCCGATTTGATGGTAAATGTCTTTACCTGCTAAGCCATCTCACTGGTTCTACATATCTGTTTTTAAATGGGATTCCTATGTATACTGCCATCACAGAATATTGACAGGTTATGTCTGTATGTGATTGCATCCTGTGGATCATATGCTGTGTGTTTGTGTGCATGTCTTTATGTGTCCATGTGTGCTTCTGAATGTGTTCCTTATAAGTTCCTCCCATTTGTGCCTTTACAAAAGGATGTTTTATTTATTTGCTATTGTAATTTGGCTAATATGGTAATATGTTATATACCAGATCAAATAAGTACTTCCAAAATTTGTTTATTTATTAAATTATGGGCGTATGTGTATGCCCAATTGTGATTTTGTGCACATGAATTCAGTGCCTAAAGATGTCATAAGAAGCTATCAAATCACCCGAATCTGGAGTTATGGGAGGTTGTGAGCTGCTCACAATTGATCTTGGGTCCTCTGCAAGAGCAACAAGTGCTCTTAAGTATTAAACCACAATGGTAGCCCCAAATGACTGCCTCTTTTCATGAGAATCATGATAAATTGTGTCTTTCATTGATTGTGGAGAAAATCCTCAACCTGGGTGAATTATTTTAATATGTGAGTAGATAAATTTACAAAATATCTATTAAATTATTGAAGTCTAAAACTTTTAAGTATAAAATACATAAAAACATATTTTTCCAAAGACATGTTTTATGAGGTACAATACAATTCTTATTGATTCTGTGACTTTATTTTCATTATATTTGGGAATCCTACATAGATGTCAAACCATATCATATGTAATTATAGCAACAGATGAGATATTTATAATAGGGAGATTGCCTCGTGAGACCATTTGTAAAGTCAGATATGTTATTAGTCCATCAATGGCAAATACAATCAAGTCCAGGATAAACACTACCTTTTATAAAATGGAAATGGAAATCAGATGTTGGTATATTTTTCTGCAACTCCATAGTGATTTGAACATATTATTGTCATGATTTATGTTTTGTTTGTTTGTTTTAGAAACTACTAACCATAAAAACCAGTGTTCCCTGCATGTTTCTTTATTAAAAGTCAGTATTTGTAAGAATTACAGAGTCAATAATTTTGACATTTGTGCCTAAGCCAACATAGATTAAATATTTTTAATTGCCCCAATAAAGGTCTTGTGTGTATGTGTATGTTTAGAAGTATTTTGATCAATCCAATTATGTGCTTTAAAAAAAATACCTGTTTTCTATCCAGTAGGAAGGTTGTAGTAACCATTTTGTTTTTTGTTTTTTTCTTTTTTTTCTTGTTTTACATATTGATCTCAGTTCTCTCTCCCTTCCTTTCTCTCTCCCTCCCTCTCACCCCCCACCAGCCCTCTCCCACTCCCCCTCCCCACTCCACAGGGAGGGTGATGCCTTCCAGGAGGAATCAACAAAATCTGTCAAGTCATTTGGAGTAGGGTCTGGGCTCTCCCTCCTTCCTCTAGGTTAAGGGAGTATCCCTCCATGGGAATGTACTCCCAAAGTCCTTTTGTGCACCAGGGACACATCCTGGTTCTACTGTCTGAGGTCCCTTAGACTGCCCAGGCCTTCTAACTGAGACCCATGTTCAGGGGGTGTGAGTCAGTTCAATGCTGGTTAACCATTTTTCAGAAAAGCAATGTTCTTGCCCTTGTCTCCTCTTGATAGATTATGTGATTTTTTCTAATTGTTTCAAATAGAGATCTAACAATGTTTAGCCCAATGAACTCAGCATGGTTGACTTCTTGCTAAGATACCACCCTAAAGCTTGAATAGAGTTGAATATTTTTGCTGGCTGTTGATTCTTGAGTGAAATGTGGAGGAAAATGTTAAGAAGCCTGGAGCCATTAGCCCAGAGAAAAGCTTTGTTAGAAGAATGCTCTGGGATCAGAGGTCTCATTCTTCTACTATAGAACCTCAGTCAGAGCACAGCCTTGAAGTTAGAAAGGCTGAGTGAGATTGGGGCAATCTCAAAGTTGTTTAGGCTGCTTCAGTAACATGCCTGTGATGTTTTCACTTTCCCTGGAAGAAAAAGTGATGCCAGTGATGAAAGTGCAGACCAGATAAGAAGGTAGTCAATGTCTCACAGTGTTTCCTTGAGTCCCAATGTGTAAACAGCCATTTGGTCTACCTACCTTCCTGTTAGTCCACAATGTTTGTCTAAGATATGACAATACCCTAAAGGAGAGTCCGTTTGGGGGCTGCAAATGTCACATTCTGCCACTTGTAAGTCACCTATTTATGATAAATCCTTTGTAAGTTAAATGTATTTTGAAGCGATAGAAGGAAATTGTTGTACTGTCTAGGACTTTTACTTAAAAGACAAACACACAAAAACTCCAACAGAGCCCAAAATTTATCGTAGAGTCAGAACTTGCTCCTCTGTAATGATATTCTAAACCTAACACATGCCATCAAGATTTTCCATGCTACTTTACTTCCATTAGAGAAAAAATTACAAAAATTATCTTTCATGGTTCCCTAAAGCTGTGTACAAGTTCCTGCTGCATTGTTTTTTGGATTGCATACTGTATTATTGTTACATTATTACTTATTTACTTTGGGCTATGATTTCTAGTAATACCTGAATTAACTGCATTGGGAATTTTTGAGTAAATATGCTCGCCTGCACTTTCTCAGAGATCAGTTCTTTTTGGTTTTTGTTTTGGGTTTGATTTTTATCTTCCTACACCATTTGCCTGGAAGAAAAAAAATTTAAATTACAATGCACTTAACATCATAATAAATGTTACTTTGTGCCATGTGTTAACATTTTCTTGAAAGAATAAGTAATTTTTTAATGTGTAAATTAATTACTTTCCCACAAGTGCTCTGTGGACAGCTGTTCACCTAATATATACACTCAAGAAACAGGCCTGGTCTGGGACACGATAAGTAATTATAAATATTTCTTGAATGATGTTCAGGAAGTGAAAGTGAATAATTAAGGGGCTTTAAGCCAAAACCCATATTCTTATCCTTAGTTTTTGGGTTTTTTTTTTTTTAATTTTTACCATTTTCCTTCTTTCTCAGTTTCATTGGCCTCGATGTTGGTGTTTCTTGTGTTAGAGTCCTGCTCAGTATCAACCTAATATGACCAACCAGCTTTCACAGAGGATTACCTCTTTGTTCAATTAGGGTTTTTTGAATCAAACTATTGATGCTATTGTCTTTGCTCTACTTTGATATGAAAAGAAAGTGTCTGGTGACCAGTGTAAATTCTGCTGGGTATTTCATGGCTACCACATAACCCTGAACATTTTCTCTCTGACCATTTCTCTGCTCCAAAGCAGATCATTAAATTGTTCCCAGGCAGAAAGCACAGGACCAGAACAGCAGGGCACTTTTGTAATAAGACCTTGTAAATTGAAAGCCCTGGATCCCTTTCCCACTGTGAGAACCTGCTGAGACTAGTTCCTTTTAACATTGCATTAATAGGCCCTTCAGACCTAGTTAATTAAAGACAGTATATCTAGGCAGACTTTCATTGCCTACACAGGTTCCATGCATGGCAACCCTTACAAATCAGTTCGTATCTTTACACATCTCTATGCAATCGAACTTCTCAGTGGTCATCATATACTGCAAATAGTTCACACTTTTGTTGGAAATGCACTTTCTAACTTACATCTTATGCTAGATGTGGAGTGGCCTGAGTTAGGAATCCCATCATGGTATTATATGTATACACATGTTTCCATCAAGTCAGATGTGAGGACCATCTAGCAGTGATTAACCAAGTCCATTTGTTAAATCCCTGCTGGTTAAAGGAAAAGCTTATAATTGCAAATATCATGGCCATACAGTTACAAACTGGAGGCCTGCTGGGAAATGCAGACCTCAATGTGGAGGTGTCATTAAAACCTCTAAGTGAGCCAGGGCAGTTAATCACTCAATTAGACTCTCATTATCATCTGCCCCGAATCAAAAAGGCCTCCTGTGGTCCAGAAGGGGTTGTAACCAGTCACTTTGATGGGTGATCCCCCTCCTCACATACAATGGCCACAATGGGCCTTGGAGGGGTTATCAGCATGACGTGGCCTGTATCTCGGCCTAAGCAGACGCCCAGGGAGTTTAGACAGCCAGTACTGAGGAGATCAAAGGCAGAGAAACAGCTGATTCCAGACTGGCTGGTGTCAGCCTGGAGTTTCCTCTGTCAAAGGCAGAGGAAGAACTATCTTATTGATTGCTGGCCTTCATGCTCAGCCTGCAATTAAAGACCTGTCCTCTGGGAACAGCTTGGAGGAATGTCTGGCTTTGCAGTGGAGGAGAAATTAAGATTAGGCTTTTCCTCAGTCCAGAAAATCCTGTTTGAGAAGATCAAGGTGTGAAATTGTCACCTTCCCACCACACAGTGGCAGGCAAAGAGCTAAAACACAGCCATTTGTACTGAGTAAGGAACAATCCCCACCCACTGAAATACACTCAAATTACCAGCCAACTTTTTGTAGGCTACATTTGTCCTCTTCCCTGGTGTCCACTCAAAATCGAAACCCTGGATTTAGTTGTTACATGTCATTAGGCTCCTCTTGGCTACAACAATTTCTCAGACTAGTATTTGATGACTTAGATAGCTTTGACTATTACATGTCAGTGTTTTTTTAGACTGCCCTTCAATTCAAATTTGTCTGAATTTTTGATTACTTTGCATTTATTGTCATTATTATTAGCCTAAGATTATCCCAGAATCTTGGAAAAAGAAACCATAGAAATATCTTTCAATCAGACCTAAACCTTCTGGGGAATGTTGCTGGTCACATATTCAGTACTGTTGTGTCAGTAATATGACCAGATGTATGGATTCTTCAGTTAGTTTCTGGCCTCCTTGGCTAGTTGATCTCAACATATTAAGAGCAGCTTCTGAAAGCAATGCTGATCATTGTTGATGTTAACTTAAAGCATGGAAGGAGGCTCTGTTAATGCAATTTCTCTATGTTGAAGTTGCTACTTTCCAGTTAGTCTCTACTTAACCTACGGGGAAAAAGAAAAAAAAAAAAGAAAAAGAAAGAAAGAAAACTAGAAAAACAAACAAATAAGTAAACAAAGCAAAACCCCACAAAGGGTGGGTAGTTACAGACCATGTTCTCACAGACGAAGTGCTGCATCATTGATATCATTGAATGGTATCCTCCAGCGTTTATTTGTTTACTAAATAACTGTAGTTTGCCTTTCCTTTATACTTTGTGATGTAGTCTGATGTATCCATCTAGGTTCAAGGCTTTCTGTTACCTTGTCCTGAGCCTTATAGTTTCAACTTACTTTCAAAGTTATTTAAATCAGCAACTTTTCTCCTCAATCAATATTGGTCCATAGATGGCTGTTACTGTTGGCTAATACCTGTATTCTCCAGCCTTCTGAGTTACTTTTCAAAGATTCTTATTTGTACTAAAAACCCAAGAGGTTTGACAATCTTTAATATGTATATTAAGCAAGAGAAACAGAAACTATAAATATATGTGTGTGTGTGTGCATATATACATAATATGTTTAAGTATATATATATATGTATGTATATACATTATACATGTTTAAAGGAGTATATATCTTATACACATACACACTTGCATAAAGGAACTATACTAGTTTGAATTTCAGAATATGGGCTGAATTAACCCAACCATAGCTGTCTGCATTCTGAAGAGGCAGAGACCCCAGTAGCTACTCAGTTCATTAAGCTGATGGCTAGTCAACACTAAACTGGGTTAAAACGAGGAAGGCTCATTGGATTGCCTCTGGCATTGAGTCCACGATGGGAGCTTGCTATCAGTGACCAATGGTAGCAGCAGCAGCAACGATAGACATGCTTACTGAAGAAGAAGCTAAAGCAGGTGGGTGCACCCTGCTCTACTCAGGGACCCTCTCTCCTGTCTGGACCACACATTGCAAAGTGAAGCCCAGTTGAGGGCAAATCTTCTTCTTTCAGTTCATCTTATCTTTAACTGGCCTCAGGAAAACTTGTGGAATCATGTCTGATTGTCTAGAGCAGCCTAAGCAGTGTTTGGAAGGTTCCTGTGGAAGAGTTAAAAATCTATATTTCATCCTAATGTTTGAGAAGGATCTGCGTAATTAAACTATGGATAGAAAATGCTTAGAAAAGGACAATATTAGCAAAAGCTAGCCATGAGTTTGACAGTAACACATTGGAAACAGGAAATGATTTAGGATTTTAGTGAGCTAAAATTTTGTAAAGGGTAATTTGGGAATAGTGGGCAGAATTAAAATTTGGAGACATTCAAATGTATTTATTGTAAAACTTTTAATAATTCTTGACTAGTATGCTAGGATGTCACAGGAGCCATTTGAATGCTGTAATTAGTGGAAAATGTGTATAAATTTTAGATATTTGAATACACTCAATGAATAAGAGAGCAGTAGGTCCTCTCCACACTTCTTTCTTTAGTATTTTCTTCTTTCAAGTATTTTCAAAAGTTATTTGATTTTCTTTTCCAAATCATTTTAAAAATGAGTATTTATTAGTTTGTAATAAAAATTATGGTGTAATATTTTATCAAGTGTTTTAAATTATGAGCTTAGAATAGTGACATGTGAATAAAGAATAACCCATTGTTTATCAAATGCATCTGCTCAGTTATTCATTGATTCACTCATTCTTTTCCTGAAGTATTTTGTTTTTAGAGTAAATATCTTTAAATCTTTAAATCAAATATTTTTTATGAAAAACATTTTAGTTAACTAATGAAGGGGTAACATTGAAAGATTGTACTGATTTCATGTATAAGGAAGAGGGACATACAAATCTTTATTTATACTTTTTAAGAAAGTATTTATTTTTACTTGCATTTTTGTGCATGTGTGTGTCTGTGAGTACATAAAATGTATGAGCAGATGTCTATAAAGGGCAGGAAAGTGTTTAGATCCCCTGGAGCTAGAGATACAAAGAGATGTGAGCAGCAAATATTCTTAACTATTGAGCCTTGTCTCCACTCCTAATCATACATATCTTATATCAATTGAAAATTGACATATTACAGTTATTTAAAGTTATGAAATTACCAGCACATGTGTGTTGTAAAAACATTTACATGAGACAATCAAAATCCCATCATCTCTTTCATAGTATATGAGATGGCTTTTAAACGCGAATAATTTGTGAAATGTTTTCTTTGTTTTTTTCCCACTGTTCCCTCCTCTTCCCCTTCTTCTGCCCTTTCTCCTCTCCCTCCTCCTTCCTTCTCATCCTCCACCTCCTTTTTGGTATAGAAAAATATCTTCTGCTATATTTTTAATTATAAAAACATTTTTAAAAGATATACCCCCCTGCAACACACTCACAGAAACACACAACCTTACCTTTGCATTGGAACAAAAGACACTCTGTTCTGAATAAAGTGGCATTTCTATAGATTCCACATTCACTTATTTTTAGTGCGTTCAACTTTTCTCGAAAAATGATTCTTGATCACTTATAGAATTTTCAATTTGTAGCTGTCCTCTCATTGGGTCTTCCCTCTCTATCCTCTTTTCAATTGAGAACAAAAAATTTTCAGCATCTTTCCATCTATTTTTTTGAAACAAAGCTGGGGGGAAGAGAGAAAGAAAGAGAGAGTGAGAGAGAGAGAGAGAGAGAGAGAGAGAGAGAGAGAGAGAGAGAGAGAGAAGCCTTGTTGAGGCTAGAACATCAAAAGCACTAGTAATGTACTTGATAGACACCAGAATTTAAGTTATTAATAGTAATAATCTATAACATACAATTATTGAATAGGGTAACTGAGCCATATCTGAATACTTGGTTGGTCTTGTAAGTCAACATGTTACTTGATGCCTCTACATATGTGAAGAACCAAAAAGATTACATAAGAAACAGTTAAAAGGAAGGCTTCCAGTCTCAGCTTCCTTGTCCTGGGCCCTGCTTTGTCTGCCTTATCTGGGTAAAAATGAAAAGAAAAATAAACCTTTCTGTGCCACATATCCCTCATCTTTAGTGATTGAGAATACCATCCTCATTATAGGACTCATGGAAGATTTAATAGCAAAACATGCAAATCCTTCTGGAAAATGCCTTGCTAAGAAGGGTGGCTTCTTATAGTCCTGAGTATTCTGAGACCATTTAGGCACCCTCCAACCACCAATATCACCGGTGTGCCTCAGAGCATTCAAAGTCTGAAGATATTCCACCAGAATTTGCTACTAACCATTATTTTTCATTTCTCCTACAAACAGTAAGAAACACTGGGGTAAAGCAAAGCCCATGAGAGTACAAGAACATGGAACTTGTTTTGAGCCAGGGCTCCCTGCAGGAGTATGCAGGAGAGGCTCAGATCGGGGCAGCTGTCCAGGCAGTGATGTATGACAAATGACTTGTTGCTGCAATGGATCATCAGAGCCCAGCTAGGTTGGTGACATGTCACAGGCATACATCATCAGAGCAGTGCCCGGCAGGAACAGCAGCCTGGAAACCACCCTGCTCCATAAATTTTAATACAGACAAATAAAAGAGCTGTAATTTTCTTTTCTTCTAAATTAAAGATTGACACTCAGGAAAGGCAGCATAGAAGGGTCTTTCATATGACCCAGTCGCTTGCCAAAGATCCCAAGAGTACTATAGTCCTCTATGCATAGCCACTATCAGCAGTAGCTGTACAGATGAATGTAACTATGGTACCTAATTTTGATAGTTTCTCAAGAGACTCCGCAGTGTGTGACCTCCTGGTATAGCCCACTACATGGAGTGGATATAGTCCTTAATGTTCTGGGTTTGCAGTGGTGGTTTTTCCTATTGACTGATACTCTACAATCAAATGGTGGCACACTTTAAGCTATTATATCTCTTGCTAAGATTGCTTACAATTTATATCTTCATTAAGGTGAAACTGGTGAAAGGGAACAAGTTTAGTGAATTGTAGCTAGAATGGCGATTTCTTACCAGGTTTGGGAATACAATAGAGAACAATATGAATCATTCCAGTAGCCCACACTTAAGTTGGGCTGAAAGTGGGTACTAAGAGTTGGTTCCCATGAGTGAGATAATTTATTAATAAGAACATTGAAGGCATGGTTAAAAAAGAGATGAAGAAAAACTAGCTGAGTTGGTTAGGAAAAGCTTTACCAAGGAGGCCCCTATGACCTCAAGGAGGAGAAGCAAACAAGGAAATTTGAAGGGTTAAAGTGCCCTGAGTAGACAGAATGAGGAACTGATTATCTGAAGCAAAATAGGCATGGCATAAGAGCCAGAAGTGATATCTTGCAGTACCCATACTCAGAAACATGGGTCTTGGAAAGAATTGAGATGAGGACGCTGTGATGAGTGGGCAAGTTATAGTTCATATGATGTCTTTACTGAGAGATTTGGATAAGTGTGCATGCACACACACACACACACACACACAGGGGAGGGAGGGGAAGGGAGAGAGACAGAAAGAGACAGGCAGGCAGTCAGTCAACAGAAATGGTAAGTCTAATAAGATTGACTTTAGTGTTAAAGTATTTGGAGAGCAGAGTTTCAGGAGGCTAAGGCTTATTGCGGTTTAATAAGGGTCAGGATAAACAAATAGGTCGAATAGATGTTTATTAAGGGAGAAACAACTCACAACACAGACAGATGAACACAGCAGTTAAAACTGGATGCTCCTCTCTCCATGTCCCGCCAGAAAAGGCCGTCCTCCGCCTCCTTCCCAGACCAAGCTCCACAGGTCACTTCCGCCCCTGGCTCCACCCCTCAATGGGTGTGGTCAGTGCCACAGAAGCAGACACGGTGAATATCCCACTACAATTCCCCTTTTAGTCTAAAGAAAAGATTTAAGCTTGATACAAAACTATATACAAAACAGTGAATAACAAGTGTGCTCTAAGAAAAGGAAAATCGAGACCAAAACCACAAACATACCTAGTCCTAGGGTGAAGGCATAATGGAGTTTACAATAGAGTTGTCCTAAGCTGAAAAGTTTAAGTCTAGTACTTAATATATCTAACTAGGAAGAGACAAGGAGGAAAGAGGAAGTAGTGGGGAGGAGTCAAGATGTAGCCTGGGGAGGAAGGAAGACACCCTCCACGGCTCCCCGATAAGACGACCACGTGGAAATACTTAGATAAGTAGAAATGGGTTAATAATTAAGGCAGAGCTAGCCCATTAACTATGATTGTCATTGGCCAACAGGATTGTATCAAATACAGAGTCTCAGAGTGTTATTTGGGGCTGGCGCGGCAGAGGGCCCAGACTGGTGGCAGGACCTGGAGGCCAGTAGGAAGGAACCTGCCGTAACAAAGGCTGATCATCTCTGTCATTGGATGCTGAAGGGTGGCTTCAGGTGAAGTAGATTTCAGCATCAGCTGTCAGAATTTGCTGACTTTAGTATGAGAAAATACCACGAAGTGAACTCTTTTTAAATTTAATTTTTGAGACTTTTAATTATGAGAAGTACATCTACATCACTCCCAAGAGCTTTCAACTCCTCCCATGTCTCCTCTTCAAAATCCATGTCCTCTTTACTAATTATTATTGTCCTCACATACACAAAGAAAACCTATCCTGAGTCATGTCAATATTGCCTGTACATATATGAGTCACTTTAAATCACTTGGGATTGGACAGTCTATGTAGGAGCTTGTTCTTAGAGGAAAATGATTCTCCCTTTCTCTGTAGGGGTGGCACTTACTGACATTTTTCCTGTCCACATTGAGAAGTTTTTCATGTTGGTGCCAAAAGGATCAGATAAGAAGAGTAATCATAGAAGGTGGATGCAGGGCCCTAAAGGATTCTCTTAAGGATAGGACACATGGAGGCAAATTCAAATGCTGATGGGGATTAACAAGAATTAGGGAAATGGTTAAATGGGAGAAAATAGAAGACAATGGAGGAAATGAGGTCCTGCTGAAGCAAGGGATAATGGACCCAGCATGCAAAATTGGCAGGGAATGTTCATAGATCTTGTAGAAAGAGAAATGACCTAAGATGATATTTCTCAGAAACCTGTGTAGATTAGATATGGGAGTAGTTCAATCCCCTCCCCCTGAACAATACTCTCTTGTTACTGTGTATTTTACATCATCTATGGACTTTACACCTTTTTCTGTATCATTCCAGCCATTACAAACAAGCTCTTCACTGAATTCCTATTTATGCAAAAAGTCAGTTCTAATAGAATCAGCATTATTCAATATTTTCTCTAAATGCCAATATAAAATGGGAACAAGACAGAGTTTTGGAGACCCATCCTGAGGTGTGCATGTTTCTGGAGCTCGTTTTGCATAAATGTGCTGCTCTGAGCTGTGACAGGTAGCAGACTGGATATGAAGAGGGTAGAGAGATAGAGCCAGGCAGACTACAAAAGTAGACAGAGGTCACAAGGCCCTATTATTAAGAAAGTGTCCCTGAAATACTGGGAGAAATCCATACGCTGTGGACACTGTGCCAAACATCCCTTGGCTTCTGTGAAAAATGTGAACATGTTCCACTGACTGGCTGGAAAACAGTCTCTGGGGCCATCGCTGTTTTTCCTGCGGCTGTACCTGTGTGGTTTCATTGAAGACTTGCTTCAGCAGACGGAGTTGGCAATTCAAGGCCTAGGCGCCAAGGGTTTCTTAGAAATGTATTTCATGGTACAGTATCATGGAGTAACATTTATCTTGGAAGTGCTTCCAGGGGAGAATCGGGATGCTGTGGGGGTAATTTTGTTGTTTTCCCATATAAGGTTAATGGTCCTAAATTAATTATAAACCAACAGTTCCACGGAAATACCTTCATGTTTCTCTTTTACTTTTCAAAATTGTAGGCAACTTGGCTCTGAACAGACCCTGCTCTCCACCTATCAAAGGATCCAGTGTGTATTCTGTTAGTCACCCAAATGTGGATTTTTTTTCTTTTTCTTTCCTTTCTGTCTGAACTGTCCTAAAGAAATATTGCAGAAAAGAACATGGACTGGATTCAAGAAATCTACAAAATAAATGAATCTGAAAATACTTCTTTAGCATTCAGTGAATTGACGCAATATGTAAAAGGAGAGGAAAGACCTCTACCAACCTTGGTTCCCCTCACAAGAAGAATATTAAATATGTAAAGTCTTGTGCACTATCCAAAGTGTCCCTTGCCATAGACTGGAAGGAAGGGATCCTGTGTTCCTTGTCATTGCTCATTACAATTTGCCCACACTCAATTATGCACCAAAGGCAGGGTGGTCCTGAATAAGAGCCTCTAGAACATTACACAGTCTACTCTCAGACACTTGGCATTGATGAACAGAAGAAAGGAGGGGTTATGGTACTGAGGACATAGCTAGCTGCATAAAGAATCATGTTGGGTAGTGAGTGAGTCCATTTGGTTTTTGGAGGTTTATATTATGAGATGTTAATGAGGGTTATTTTGTTAGTTATTCAAATACTCAAATGATTTACATAATAAAATTGAATGAAGAAACCCTTTCTTCTTTTTCACTTTTAGCTTTTCTCTGTGTATTTCTGTAAAAGGAATTACTTACACCATTTTTGATAGTGTTTGCTCCTATCCACCAACATAAAGAAGAGCAGTCTCCTACCAATCATGATTTCTCACTACCATTTCTTAGGACCCAAGCTACTTACTTTGGCTTTTAAAACATTTCAGTTCTCCAGTCTGGCCTTAAGTAAATACTTGTGTGGTTAGCCAAAATGCATAATTATCTGAACCAGTGAAAATGTTAATGTGCATTTAAAAGCAAAGTGCCCACGGATGATCTTTAGTTCCAGTGACCCACCCTAGATCATTAAGGATTCCTTCATCATTCTTAATTAAGGAGTGGGGCTTGAATCTTCTACACAGAGACCTTCTAAGTGAGACTCATAGTCAAGGAGACTTCAGAAAACTGAAGCAGGAGATGGATTGCTTCCATGTAAGGAAAGACAAATGGAGAGGTGTATTTAGTCTAGAAGGCAGGAAAACTGCAAGGCTGTGATTGCTTATTTGCTTGAGAATGCTATGAGTGAGTGGAAATGGAAACGTTCCTTGGTCTTCCACAGCTTACTAAATATGCCCTACTTTGTTTCTCTCAGAAAAGTCTGCCTTACAGAGTAAAACTGTGAATGAATTAGTTAGTACCCTGGGGTCCAGCCCAGTACTAGACATAGCTAACAATCATGAGGATATTAGATCAAATCAAATGAACTATTTCTTGAGGTATATAATATCTGTAAGTATGCTCTTAGAACTTGGCATTTCCCAATGGATTAGATATATGAAGAAAATTATAAAACAGAGTCCAATTTAGTATGCATCTACTGTTTTAATTCTTAATTACTATAGTGGTGATATTTACATTTGATGAATATTTTGTTGTACATTTATCCTGTTATATATTTTACACATCTGTATCTTTATAAGTTAAAGAACAACAACAACAAAAAGATAAGACTACTGAGTATCAACAGTGTTGGCCTTTAATCCAAAATCATCAGCTTCTATATTTTCCTTTTAAGACTCATGACTCCTTATTACAAGCTAATGGTACCTGGGACTCTTCCATTTTCTGACCTTTTTTAATGATGAATTTTAATATGACAAATTGATACCAGTTATATATAGTAAGAAGTACAACTTTGATAGTTTTTCTCTTAATATAGTTATTTACTCTTATTTCTTTAATACCCTATTTTATGCCACAGAGTTCAATCTAAATAAAGTAAAAACTAGTAGTCTGCTGTCTATGCTAAAGCAGAATGTCAACAGAATAGGGTCTGTGATTATTTGTCACAGCTAGAAAGAAAGATGTTCAATTAGAGTTCCAGGCTTCCAAATACCAGGCTGTCTGAACAGATGGTGCTTCAGAACCTTTCCTATATGCGGCCTAATAACACTTGTGGTTTTTAAGAAAGCCTAGCTTAATGTTTTTATATTTATGAATGTTTGTGTATTTGTATCACATTTGTACCTGGTACCCTCAGAAGGGAGAAGTGGGTGGCAGAGCCCCTGAAACTGGAGTTAGAAATGGTTGTTGGGAGTTATGTGGGTGCTGGGAACTGAACCCACTTCCTATGTAATACCAACAAGTGCTGCTGAACCATCCCTCTAGCTCTCTGGTAAAACTTTTTCCTTTTTACATTATTTCCTTGGTGTTACTCTCCCCAGTGCCAGTTTGTTATAATTAATAAATTTAAAATAATGTGTGATACAAATACTTTTTTTAAATGCATATACTTTGCTTAACTTCATTCCAAGCATGAGGGCACAAGCTGTAACATCATTTTGAAAGGTGATCTCTTCCCCTGTCACATGGTTCTTGTACAATGACAGATAACATTCCCTCTGGAGTAAGTGCTTGATCCCTTGCTGGCTTGCCCATTGGCATAGTGTAAGAGAAGGTCACCTTATTGGCAAAGAGACAATATGAGTGTCAAGAGCTAGCCAGAGCTGTGGAGGTACTGTTCACAGAATGCTCCTCTCAGAAGGCACACAAGGGTGCTACTCCCAGATGCTACCACAAGCACAAGTCACAGATAATGGGATGGTTGGACACACATGGCTTTCCATATTGATGCTTCATAGCTAAAATTATCCACAGTGCTTTAAAAGCAATCCAACGTCAGCATATTAAAGTGAAGACCTGTTCATGAAGGACAAAATGAGCAAAGTAGTGATGCCAAGCCAATTCATAATAGTCATTAAAAGCCTCCCGACTTTATTTCATATGTTTTAGAAGCCATAGCAATAATGCATATGACATTCTCACAAATACTATAAAATATGCTAATCAAAACTTTGAATTTCCCATAATTCATGCAAAAACCAGCTAGGCATGATGGTAGTGTTTGTTGCCAGTGCTTGGCAACCAGAGATGGGTATATTCATGAGGCACATTGGCTAGCCACAGAGAGACCCTGACTCGAAAAGAAGGTGAGAAAGACCTGAACAATTAATTATACTTAGAGAGCTCCTCAGGCCTACACACACACACACACACACACACACATACACACACACACACACATACACACACACACACACACACACACACACACACACGTTCTCCTGAGAAATGCATACATATACATACATATGCATCAATATACATACCGAAGTTTATAATGTAAATCAAGTAATAAAAATGAATGATGACTGGTAACATTTCTTGTATTACCCTATCACTGTAAAATGCAAGAGAAAGATACATGATTGATGGGAGATGTTATTCTGTATATATGTTTCTCATACTTGTTAATAAAGCACTGTGGCCAATAGAAAACTAGATAGGTGGGGCTAGGAGACTAGGAGGAGGAAGGAGGAAGTAGAAGGCGGAGTCGAGATGTAGCCCGGGAAGAAGCAGGACGCCAGCCACAGCTCCCCCGATAAGACGACCACGTGGAAATACTTAGATAAGTAGAAATGGGTTAATAATTAAGGCAGAGCTAGCCCATAAACAATAATGGTAACTGGCCAACAGGATTGTATCAAATATAGAGTCTCCTGCATGTTATTGGGGGCCGGCACGCCAGACCAGCGGCGGGCGGGCTGGCCGGAAAACAACAAGCTACACATGATAGATTTAAAAATAAAAGATTTTAGAAGACCTTTCATGACACTATATCTAGCTGTTCAAAAGTGTGTGCTTGCACTTTTCCTACCACAGGAAGGTTCAGTAAATATGGTCGGTGAATCAGATGGATATGCCTTCTCCTGTTACCCATGCTATCCTCTCTGCATCAGGTGGTTCCATTCCACTAAGCTGGTAACTGCTCAGACAATTATTCAGCTCTTAAAAGAAAAATAAAGTAAATCCATTAGGGTGCCAACTTTTCACGACCAATAATTCCTGAGTGTTGCTTTACGTAAGAAGGAATGCAGTTTTGTTTCGGGAAGGGGAGAAGGGAAAAAAACTACACTTCCAGGACCGTTATAAATTCACCACAGAGCCATGCGCTGCTGGCCAATTTTGCTTCCAACTACATATGAGACACAAAGAAATTCAAATGAGTAATATTGTTGTCAGAGATGATTAATCTTCCCTTACAGTGACGACGTCAGCAATAATTCACCTTTACCCATAGACTTGGCTATGTAAGAGTCAAGGGGAGAAGGCATAGGCATTTTTCTGGTAGCAAGTGAGTAGAGTTCTAAATGGTCAACCCTGAAAACATGAACACTAGTGACATTATTCAGATTGAACAGATTATATTTAGGAATATATGTATATACACATGCATATATTTTTGTAGCAACAATTAATGAAAAAATACATGAATTTGAAAGAGAGCAGGGAGAGGCATATGGGAGACTTTGGAGGGAGGGTAGGGAAGGAAGAAATGTTGTAATTACATTATAATATCAAAAATAAAAGGAAAATTAAAAATATAAGAGTAGTAAAAAAAACACAAAAGTTACCAGGTATTAGGAACCTGGGCAATTCCTAAATGCACTCATTATTAAATAAGAGATAAGGAACAATTTTGAAATATCCTGTTTTTTCTGAGGTGGTGGTAATTATAGTAATTGTATATAGTAGAACTCTTTTGAATTTTGGTGTATGTGTATATAGTAAGTACAAATGTGTATGTGTATTCACACATGTATGGGTACATGAGTGCGTGTAAGTGTGTGTGCACATGTGTGCCTGTGGAGGCCAGAGGCTAGCAACTGTGTTTCAAATGATTTGTTTACACACCGTATTCTGAGGCGATGACTCTCACTTGAAAACTGAGCTCATGGATTCTGCTATTCTCTCTGGATCACTTCCTGTGATCCCCTATTTGAGCTCTGGTACCCGAGGCTTACAGGTGTATATCAGGAGGCATGACACTTACTTGGTACTGGCTAAATTAATACTGGTCTTTACATTTGTGGGGCAAGTGCTTCCATGGCTGATCCATCTTCAAATCCCTAATAAATATGCTTTTCTCATGTTCAATTATTTAGCAATGAGATAAGATGTAATGATATTGGACTCTTGCTGTACACTGGAAGGTGCCTGATATTAGAGGCACCTAGGTGTCTCTCTAATCCATTCAGGTTTTTCTATGACAAATGTTTAAATACTATATTTGCATCAGTCTGTTGCTATTGCTCTATCCCACCAAGATTACAATCTTAGCCCCTCTTTAATACAAAATGAAGACAGCTGTCAGGTAGCTAGCAGCATTTGACAACTCTCTCTTCTGAAACTCTCACTTCAAATTTGTACGCAAAATCTGTGCAAATAAAATCAGCATATATCAAACTCTTCTGTAAGTTTTCAGGGAGAGGAATAGGATATTCATCTTTAATCTTAACCTTTTCACTAAGGAAAATGAATCAAATGAATCCAGCTTTTTATTAGAGGAAATACTGAAGCACAATTCCTTGCTTAACTTCATTCATGGGTCATAGGAGTAACTGAGAGATTCCATCTATGTGGTTCTAGAGGATTTTGCTTTTCAAACTCAAAATTTTAGTAAATGACCAATGAAAATGGCCTGATATTAGACTCTAAATATATTCTTTTTAAAGTTTTTTTAAAAAATTATTCGTATTGGCATTTGGCTGTCATGTATGTCTGTGTGTGTGTGTCAGACTTTGGAGTTACAGACTGTTGCTGGCTGCCATGTGAATGCTGGAGACTGAATCTGGGTCCTCTGGAAGAGCAATCAATGCTCTTAACCACTGAGGTATCTCCCTAGCCCTAATTCTAACATATTCTATGGCTGTTCCTATTTGTTTTCTTTCATTTAGCTGGTTTTATAAGCAAGAGTCTGGGTAGATAAAAAAAAGATATGTTAAATATTTGCAGATATACTTAAAGGTAAAATTCATAGAATGTTTGAAAAACTATTTTTTTACATCTCCTGCTCCTTTCCAAAAAATTAACTTTAGAAAAATGGCTCTAGATAAAAGTCAGTTCTTCCAGGTATTTAACTATTGACTATTCATCAAATGTATACAAGAGCTGGCCAAATGCATTAGGTTCATGAAGTTTTTGAATACTTTGCTTTTTATACTTAAAGAACCATAGAGATTGCCACAATGATGGGTACATAGAGCATCCACAGCACACTTTGAAAGGAAACAGCCTGGCTTGATTAAATGTGCTAAGAGAATTTGCTTGCATGGCTGTGGTAGTTTCCTTCCTCACTTACTTCCCTCATTCTAGACTCTTCTGTTTCTTGCCTGCTCTAACAGGCTCCTGCCAGAATAAACTTCCTGCTGTCTTGGAATCTGACCAAACTGGGTCTAGGCATGTTGTTTATGGTGGTGTGGAGGGCCAATGGGAAAATGGCCACCATAGGAGGGCTATTAAAAGCTCTCACTAGGAACGCTCATCTTCAGAGAGTAAATGTTTGAAAGATTGATCAATCGGTAGAATCCGAGTTATAGGAGGCAGAGCTGACCCTGAGGTCAGCCAGAAATGAGCACTTGGCTCTTCTGGACTTTGTGTCTTCATCTTGAAGAATGCTATGAGGTTAAAGCTGGAAAATCCATTTCACTGCAACCGCTGTACAGAGCAAATACAGTAAATTCTCTTACACTCTGCAAGTGATAGGATCACAAAAGGCTAAGGAGCACGTGCCTTCATCCCTCAGCCATCCATGGTGGGCTTTCATGCATGACGGAGACCTTTGAAGAAAACAGACAGGGTTTTCCCTGTTGAACAGTTTTCCACTGATGAAATCCCATCAGAAGATGGAGACACCATTGTGCAGCAGACCTGGGGGCAGCCTAGGTTATAGGGTTTCATAGTACCTAACAGCTGCCAGTGTTTGCATGGAGATGAGCAGGAGCAGGAGCAGACCTCCATCCCTCCCTGAACACTTGTATTTAATCTTCATTCTTCCACATTCACATTTTTTTATTATAAATGTCTTATCTTTGATTTATATTTAACTTTATAGTTTTATATATCTAAATATGTATGTTTATATGTACATGTATACCTTCCAAGATTGTGAACTCCCTTTTTATTTCTAGAAAAGATTGGCTTATGAGGGTAAGGAATGAATTAACCCTTTGAGGGACTCTCTCATACAATGATATCAAGTCCGGAAGAGTTTTAATAAGTGGGACTTTTTTTTTTTAAAGGAAATACATCATGGTTGAAGGAATATTCTGAGAATGTATATTGCCTTGGTTCCTTCTTATATTTCTTCTTTCTGCTTCCAGATTATGCAGAGTAAACAGCTTCCCTCCACCCTACAGTCCCATCTCTGCTATGATATTGTGCCCAAGTTAAAGGGCTATGGACTGAACGTTCTGATACTATGAGCCCAAGATATACCCTTCCTTTTTTACATTGTTTTTTGTGGTGTTTTGTTATTCTAGTTATAAAAATGATAGACCCACAATGGTACTGATCACCTGAAAAAAATATTTATTCTCCCTAACACTTAGAACTTCACTGTAGAGTTAATCATGACAACCTCCCTCATCCTTTCTTAAATAGAACTGTGACAAAATGCCAGTGAGTCCGCTGAAAAGTGTTGTCAAAATGCTAGCATATGATGGAACATGACAGAACTCTACCAGAGACAGCTCATTTTTCTATGGTAGAATTGATATCTGCCTATGTGTATGCATGTGTACTCTTATGAATGTATCAGATTTTTCCTTCTGCAAGTATTTCCTTGTGATTAAGATAGTCACATACGGCTTTGTTCTATACCGAGTTGTTGGATAGTCAAGCACTCTGATTGATGATTGATTGATTGATAGGGTGGAGAGGAGGGAGAATTCCCAGGCTGAGAGAAGTACAGATAAAAGCCTCCATCCTGGTCTTTGCCCCAGATTACAGGAATCTCCCATAAGAGGCAAACATTGCTATACCATTAGAAAGAAAATCACTTGGCTGCTCCAATCTTTTGCGTCCAATTTATGTCCAATTTGCAGACTTTCAACATTGCAACCTCACAGTTCATAAAATCAAACTCAGCCTGAGCTAAGTCTCCAGGTAATGGGTTTAGGATCACGGAAGGTGTTACCTGCAGTTCATGATGGGTAACTTTCTTGTTAACTAAAGTCCCTTTAGCTAAATGAGTTCCAGCTTTAAGTCTCCACTCTCTCTTTTTTTTGGCATGAGTTTTTGGTATGGGGGTTGGTAGGCGTAGAATTTTATTATGCTGCGCGTGGAGAGCTTTTCATTGCAAAGGCAACAGGGAAAAAAATTTGGGATAAGCCAGTCTTTGTATAAACGGAAGGTGGTGAAAGGAAGGCTGTGTATAGGGGCGAGGAGATCAACCCTCGGGCTCCATTTGGCTATATGGGGACTCCAGGAGACGGCCCAGTACTCAAAGTGGAGCCTGGCTATTTCCGCAGGTAGCTGTGGCTCTGCAGGGAAGGCCTAGCTAGAGAAACCGCAGAAGTGGGCCTGGGGAGGGGGGCTGTGGCGGTGGCGGTGGTGGAAAGACTCTGTTTGGGCACTTAGCATCACTTGTCCTGTTGGTACTTCATCTCTGTTCTTAACGGTGGTTTCACTTTCTCCCGCTTACCTTAAGAGAGTTTTGATCTTCAGTCAACCATTGAAAGCAGGTCACCAACATTCTAGGTGTGTGTCTCAATCTAAGAAGCTAAGTGTATACCGTATCCGCAGTCTGTGTATTCACGCACACCCGTGACTGGAGAACCATAAGCAGAAATGCTTCCTCCAAACTGGTGCTTGGTCTAAAGACCTCCTGAAATGCTATTTAATATGACGCTCTGTCAGCTACCAAGACAAGATGGGCCACTTCTATATTTTCGCTCCCTTTAAAAGTCATTTTCTTTGCAAAACTCACTTGGCTGCAAGCGTCTCTTGCTTCTTACCTGTGCACCTCTTGTACTTTGTGACAGCTGATCCCGGTTGTCAAGTTGACTCACCTATGAAGACAAAATCTCAGCTGATGACTCACTTCCATCAGACTGGCTGGGGAGCAGCTCTACGGGGTATTTACATG